>CP139506.1:269639270-270080254 GCA_021014915.2 Artemisia tridentata subsp. tridentata | reverse complement strand
GTAGACGATTTTACTGTTGTGGTAAAAGAGTAAGTTTTCAATTGCTTATTTTGTAAAAAAAAACAACCCCAATTTGACCTAATTTATTTATCTTATTTTTAATAGGGAACAAATTGTGGGATAATTTACTGATATGACCCTCTTATGTGTGAGAGAGTTGTCCAAAGCATTCTGGGTCTTTTATGTTCAATGAATGACGTATAAGTTGCACTACACCAAAAACTGTTGAAGCTAAAACAATGACGAAGATATTAATTATAAGTTGGTTATTTTTTGTTGTTTATTTAGTTTTAAAGTGATATGCTTCTGGTATTGATTCAGTAGGTTGTCTTTTGGTTATCAGTTGGGTGAAAAGTGTTTTAATTTGGTAATGTAAACATTTTTCAGTTTGGTAATGAATAAAAGAATGTTGTATTTTGGTAATTGAAGAATGGTGTAGTTTATCAAGTTGTATTTTTTTGGTATTGAATGTCTTACGAATTCATTTCCTACCACACTGCATAAGCATTAAATTTGTATGTTGCAGTTTCACTATTTCCAACTAAAATCAAACCAACAAACAATCAAATAAGCATTAAACATTATTGACCAAACTGCATTTAAGCGTTATTGACCAAAACACAAACATTTAAGCATTATTGATCAAAACACAAACATTTAAATAAAATCATCCATAAAAGTTTCAATTTCAATTAACTAAAATACAATAATACATAATCCATACATACTATCTTGCCCAAACTACCAAAACACAAAATGAAGTCTGAATTAACATAACATAAACACAAACGTCCATACTATCTAACACAAAAATAACATAAAGTCTGAGTTAACTAAAGTACTAAACACAAACTAATATGCAAGTCAACTCAACCTCCTTGCACTTGTCTTTGTCAGCTTTGTTGGTGATGCATGTAAGAGTGAAGGGTGTAGTCTTACCCTGGCACTTTGTGATGGAACAATAGTCTGTGAAGCACTTGCAGTTTGTGCATGGAAACTTGCAGTAGCCTCTAATGGCTGTGAACCAAGACCAGCATTTTGTGCAGGAACACTTGCAGTCTGTGCAGGGTGTTGTGTAGTCTGTGATGATTGTGAACCAACACCAAAATTCATTGAACCACCACCAGTAGTTTGACCTTTGCAACTTCTTTGGTTGTGACCAACCTGCTTACACAACTTGCAAGTAACACTCTTTCCTGCCCTGCTTAACTTGGATCCTTTTACCATTTGATCTACAAGTTCAGAAGCACTCTTTTTCCTCTTTTTTCTTGGCCTTCCAATTTGTGGGTGATGATCTGGTGGGATAATTGTATTTGGAACATTTGACTTTTCCTAAACCTCTGGTGATCTGGTGGGATTAATCTTAGACCTATACATCTCTTCCCATGTCGATAGCCAATGAGATGGATGGCAATATGACTAGGGCTGTCATTCGGGTTGACCCGGCCGGGTTCGGGTCAACTCGGGTCAAGCCTCCTAAAAACATACCTGAACCCGACCCTGTTTAGAACTCGGGTCAACTCGGGTCGGGTCAATTTGGGTTCGGGTCAACTCGGGTCGGGTCAACTCGGGTTTGGGGTCAACCCGAGTTTTTTGCATTGTAAAATGTTAGTTTTGTCGGGTCAACTCGGATTCGGGTCGGGTTCGGGTCGGGTCAAGGCTAAAAAAACATACCCGAACCCGACCTTGTTTAGAAGTCGGGTCAATTCGGGTTGACCCGATTGACCCGAATATGATTTTTGACCCGAGTTGACCCGACCCGAGTTGACCCGAACCCGGTCGGGTTCGGGTCGGGTTTTATGACACCCCTAATGGATGGCAATATGACTATGGTATTCCAGTTTCCATCTCATTGCTAGCCATGTTCCATATGGATGCAACTGCATGTTTGCAAGGTATCCCAGTTAACTCCCACCTTCTATAACTACAGTCTCTATCCTCATGTTTACTACACACTGGTCACTCCAAGGGCCATTTACTTGATACAAGTCACCCCCATTCCACTCAACCTATAAAATCATAAAAATTAACTAGTTATCATTCCACTGAGCACACTAGGACCTTTAACAAAAGAAAATGATATAGAATTTCATAGTCTGGATAGTTACCTTCAACTGTCCTGTTTCTTTAACAATAACCTTGAACATTCTAGCAGCATTAAGTGTAAGAAGACCATCATACTTTCTTATTACCTTCTGAACATTTACTATCCTTTTCATACGGTATTCCCTTATGAATTCCAAACAAGTGATGATTGGCTTGTCCCTTCCATCTAACAGTTGTCTGTTTAAAACTTCACACATGCTGTTTAAAAGGACATCCCACTTTGCCCTACATGTAATTTGATGAATCAATAGTTTAGACTGTTATGTCATTCAAAACTTAATCAGGGAAAGGAAAACTTCACACTCTATAGAATAACATACCAGAAAAGTGAAATCTAGACCAGTGCTGTGGTGGAATCTTCTTCAACCACTCATAAGCTTCTTGGTTATGAGCTTTAACTGTTTCCATGTTCCTGTCAAACATCTGAACAGTAGTAGATGTTTCACATCTCCATAACAAATCTTTGTACATCTTCCCTCTCCATGACAACTTCATATTGTTATAAATGTGCTTTAGAAAGTACATATGTTCAACACTAGGAAAGTCTCTGCAATTGCTGGTATCACTCCCTAATATAAAACAATGATTTGAGATAATAAGAAAACTTAAATTAATATAACACAACTTTGTTATGAAATAATAAACAAGGTAATTCGAAATCATACCCTTTGCCTATCTGTTATGAAAGTACAGTTTGAGTTTTTGAAGAGTTGTAGATCATCACCAAGACAGTCAAGAAACCATTTCCAAGAATCATTTGTTTCAGCCTCCACAAGTGTATAAGCAAGTGGGTATGTTCCATTGTTTGGATCTACCCCTATTGTTGTTAAAACTTGACTAGGGAAAGGACCAAACATAAAACAACCATCTAACCCCAACAAATCTCTCTTCTTACCCCAAACCCCTCTTTAAAGCACCTAAACATATATAAATCCTCATGAACTTTCTAGACAGTTAATGGGGTCATGGCCTTTCTAAATCAAGCTTAACAGTTGTATATTGGATTCCTTGCTTTTAATTCCAAAAAATAGTCTCTCAACAGTCTAGACAGTTAATGCATACTACTTTGTATAATCACCAATCACTATTTCCATAGCCATCTGCTTAGCTCTAAACACCTTCTGCTTTGAAACCCCTATTTCAAGTTTTTTCTACAACTAGTCTTCAAGAGCATTCGGTGGAATTTTTGGATTTGGTTTAATAGTTTCTTCTACTTCTCTAGACAAGAAAGTTGCTATGCATTTCTTAACAGTTCTTGACTGTAAACATGTGTGAATATCTTCAAAAGTTTTCACTTGCCATGTATCCTCATTTGGTAACTTGGAGCACTTGCAAATGCCAAAGGCATTCAGATTCCTTATCTTTAATACACATACCAACTTTTTTCTTATTATTTGACCAAATTTTCGACCCACTAACTGTGTTGGACTTGTTGGGCTTACTATTTTCTTTATGGCCATCAGCTGTTGGCCCACTATCCACCATAGGGTCCTTATCAGATAAAAAATTTGGTATATTTCCCTTACAAACCGCCCTCACCCTAAGCTTATCATTCTTCTTCAACCACAGTTCTCTTCTTTGTTCAACTGCTACCCTTGTGACCATCTTTTTTATCAGTTTGCTATTACCAAACTACTGACCAATGAAGAAATTTTCTTTCCATATTTTACCCTCACTACCAGCATAACCATTATTCATTCTAGCCACATTCTTTAATGCTTTTCTCCTCTCACCTTCATTATCTGATTCACTCCCACTACCAGAATCCTCATGATTAACTTCCTCATCTTCAACCACCTCATTCACTTCTTCTACAGTCTCTGCACATCTAACCCATTCTACATTTTTATCTATGTTACTCCTAAATTCAGCCATATCAACCTTTACATCAACTATCATCTTGTCTTGATCAACTATGAACTCACTATCATCACTTTCTGATCCATGCTCACTATCTGAACCATGATCACTATCTAAAACCTGTTCCCTATCTGAACCATTGTTATCAATGTCTACATTTGGGCTTTCATTCCTACTTGACTAACCTACATCTAAACCATTCTTACTTGACTCACCTACATTCTTATTCAACCTTCCAACCTTCTTTAAAGCTTCCCTCAACCACTCATCCTCACTTACATCATCAAGTACATCAACATCATCATTTTCTAGTACATCATCAATAATATGAGGTTCATTATTCCATCCAATAGAAATAGGTTCTACAATCTAGGGTCCTTAGAAACAGAGTGATCAACATATAAATCAATAACCTTATACTTAGCAACATACTTCAACAATTCTAGCACATCTTTATCAGTATCTAATTTTCTTAGACCATTATCTAAATCAAGGTTAGGTACCTTATAATAAAAGTCCATAGATACATTTTCATACCCTAACTCTTTCATCATAGTGGTAACCTCATGAACAGAGAACTCATCTGAATCAATAGTGTCTATCCAATTTACCTTCCTACCCTTATAACGTATCTTAGGAAGACTGGTAAATGCACCTCCATGGTTAATCTTTAGAAAAAATGGTTGGAAACTTACCTGCTCATACAAAATACGATTTACATTAGAAACACAAAATTCTTAAAACAAATGAATAAACTAAAGGAAATGTAATTACTATAATCATGATAGGGATTTGATGTTGAACCCTATTTATGCACCCTTCATTCACGCAATATTATTGATTTTGGTTTTAGTTATCTAGGGTTTCATTCATATTGCAGGTTTAGAGAGAAAGTGTAGTGGGTGGTTGAATTAATTAACTTGTGGATGACATGTGAAATGAATGGTTTTGATAAAGTCAACCTGAAGGTATCGAGGCGAAAGAAAGAGCGCCAAAAGTCAAATTACAATAATACCCCTACATGTTAGCCACGTCACATGATTTAGTGGTCAACTGACGAAAATAGTGGTCAAGGGACCAAACCCGTTACGGGTCAAAAGCACAAGGAGAGGATCTAGGAAAAAAAGGTATATGGACGATTTTTGTTATACCCGGCAAACCACAGGGATGATTTAAGTAATTATCTGTATTTAAAAATACATGTAGTTTAGCAAACATTTGTTTAGTAAAATCGACGACGATGGCAAAGTTTTAACATTTAACTTATCCTTATACATTGAATTTTGTTAATTTTTCCTTATACCTACTTGAAAAAAAAAAAAAAAACTAATCATGAGGCGTTGCGACAAGAATTTAAAAGATGATAAAAGTACATCATTTAAGCAAAGATAAGTAAATGGAACTAACACGCACTTGCCAATTCGACATTAACATCTTGAACTTCATCATATACAACCTTACTATGGATTTTGTTTAAAGAAATAATTGTCACTTTTCTTTTAAGATCACCATTTTGAAGAAGTAGTTTACTTGTCTTTTCGGTGTCAACCACAACATTAAACAACTTTTTATCAACACAAACCTGGAAACAATTGCAGTATATTAACTAAGTTTTACATTTAACAGTCAAAAAAGGCAATCTTATAATGAGAACCTCTAATGAAGTAATTGGCAAACTATCTTTCACTTTAATGACTTTTCAACCACACCTTTGATTTTCAATTGGTCAAATTTCTTCACTAGATTACGGTAAGAAAATTCAATACTTTGTTTAGAGATAAACCCTCTAGGGATGATCAAGGGCTACGAAGGAGCTAGGTGTTGATAAACCCTTGAGGGATGATCAAGGGCTGCGAAGGAGCAAGGTGTTGATCATCTTCAGAGCAGACAAGGAGGGTAGGTTTCCCTTTTTGACTCGTATAAGAGAGTGATCTGCTTCCTATAATATTGGTCGTGTGTCTCCCACTGTGCTATGTCAGATTCGTACATCTTAACCGTTAGTGATAGTTGGGGATAGTTGTCACATGTGCATTGATGTGTCGTTTATAGTCTATTTATTTTACCATGTTTTACATTTATATTTTACCGAACTAACGTATAGACTAACACTAACAGGCAGTGTACCCGATCAATGTAGCTAGTGAATGGTAAGTACGGGTCATTCGCAAGGAGTAGGTGTCTTTTATGCTAACCTAGTGAATTTCTACAGCTTTTAAGGCGAGTTTGTATTTTGATTGATTAACCTAATTAAACAAGAAATAAAACTAATTAAACAATTAAACTACTAATTATGCTAAAGTTGTGATAAATTTGGGAAGGAAGTGCTATCCATATTACTCCTGCTAAGTCACTAGTTATTCGTTTATTAGTGCAATGATTTAATGTAAAGTATTGGTGACATCAGAAATGCGTAGATAACGAATTTCTATCTAAGTTAACTAGGCCAGATTTCTCGGTTACTTAGTTATATGAATACAACCTATATCCTTGAAGCAATTTATCGGTCTAATCAGTTACAAACATGCAATAAGTGGTGTCAACTAATCTATGTGATTTACATGCGGTAACCCATTGGTCCTGATGAAGCCTACTCTTCTCAAGCGGTCACTTTATTAAATAGCACTATACTAACTTAAGTATTTTTGCATTATATGTCTTACCTCTGGTTCATACTCCTTGAGTCCTAAAGAAGGGCACACATAATCCGCTTTTTACCCCATCTCATGTATACCGACCATAGTGATACGGATTACCTACATAGCTAAAGAACTACACTATGATAATCTAGACAATAAACATCAAATGCTAAACAAATAAATGAGTATACTATTTGAACGGCAAACACGTAAATTATCCAAAACAATGCATCAAATCTTTATAAACGAAATAACATGAACAAAGTAGTCATAACACGGCTAACACCTAAGGGTGTTAGCCCATAATGTAGGTAGCAAATACAAGGGAAATTACAAATGATTCACAAATGAAAGACATAATGTAACTGACGTGCAAACCGATTGAATACACTTTGTATAATGATACGAGACCTTCTCCTCTTGATCTACTGAATTTAGGGACTGAAATCTTGGTGGAATGAAGCTTGAACTCGGCTGTGGTGGTGGAAAATTGTGTGTAAAACCCATATGAGGGTGTTCTATTTATATTGTTCTGTCCAGGGCACCGATACGGCATATTGAGGTCAAATACGCCGTATCCAGGATATCTTTGAGTAGGGAATAAGAAATAATATTCACAGCATATACATGCGTATATTTAAATACGGCTTATTGTTGAATAGTGATACACCGTATCCTTCATAAATCCTGGTATCTTGGACTGGGGATAAGATCTTAAATACGACGTATGGCCAGAGTGTAATATGCCGTATTCCCTCAACGGTTGACTTGGGCTTTGACTGTGGAGCTTCAGATACGGCGTACTGCCAAAGTTAAATACGTCGTATGTCTTCTAATTCACAAATACTTAGTGTATTCTTCCAGGTATTGATACGGCGTATCTCCAGTAGTGGATACGCTGTATGCTCTTTGCAGGTTGCATGCAGATTCTTCATTTATGCTCCAAATTCCATTGTTTTCCGTGTCATTACCGAAGTTGCTCCATAAATACTGAAAATGACCAAAGTAATCAATTAAGCATCAATCCAGATATAAACAAATAATAAATGAGCAATATTTGTGGGATAAATGATAGGTATTTATAGTACACATTTGATGTTATCATGCATGTACTATGCGGCATGAGAGATATTACCATGTCTAGCTCAACCTAGGTTTACATGGTTCTCGTCATGGCTAACTCGCGAAACTTGAGTATACGGGGCTTGATTCGAGCGTGTAGTTAGTGGGCTTGAGCTACTAATATTGATACGCTATCAGTATAATTATAGGTATGTCCTTTATGCCATTTTAACATCTTATAATTACACTTAACAACTACTTTATCAAAACACTTTTATTGAAAAAAATATACAGTTTATAGCTTATATTAACAGGTTGCAGTTTACAGATTACAACTTACAGTTTGCAGCTTACAACTAGTTTTGCCAAACATAACTAAGAATGAAAGGTAAAAACAAACATGATTTTCTTGAGTTTGTAGTGATCGATCTTCTTTATCTCTTCCCTCTTGTTCTATATGAGTCATTTCCTCTTCTTATTTTATTTTTCAGCGGGAAAAATAAGTAAACGTGAGTTTATTCAATGTCATGTGTCATCTAGACTCACATCTGATGTCACGTCAAACTAACTGGACTATAATATATCCATTAAGCAAGTTTAACGAAAGGATGCAAAATTGCTCTAACTCGACTGATGTATATAGGGAGTGGAAAGCAGGTATGGCAAGCGGGTTCAAGGGAACACCGCCGCCTCCATTGAGGGTTGGCCATTCGGGTTCCATTTGCGGGCTTTTAACTCGCAGCGAGTTGCATAAATAAGGTACAAAGTTGTGATTTGTTGTGATTTGATTGGTTGTTTGGTAAAAAAGGTGTTGGGAGGGTTGAAAGTGATGGGCGCCGGTAAAAAAAGGTTGGATTGAGGGTTGGAGGGTTGAAATGAGGTGGAGGGATTTGATTGGTTAAAATTTAGGAGGGTTGGAGGGTTGGAAGCATGACTCCCTCCCTCTAACTCGACTGATGTATATAGTGATAAATAAGAGTTATAAAAAAGTTGAGTGATACATCAAATATTTAGAGTGACAACTTTGACTTTTAACCTACAAAGTCAATCTAACATGCTCTTAATACAATAAACTTAAAAGTGTAAACAAGTTCCACTTAATTGGAGCGGGGTACGTGAAAGGTATGATGTAATTAGTCTCACCCTTAACCCGAGGGTAAATAGTCAGCTTTTCGAAAACTTCTGACAAATCCTGCAAAAAAAACATGTGACATGCGAGCATACAAACATATAAATATCACTATTTTATTTCCCGCAAATAATGTTGTATTGTTGTTCTTCCCTATAGTGGAGCAAAGTGCGTAATAATTTACTAGCATAGTATCTACACGTTGTGGCGGCAGGTATCTTAAAATAAAAATTTCCGGTGAACTATGTTTTTTAATTTTGTATGTTTTTGTAACAAAAAATTTACAAGAGTCAAGAATTTCATTTCGCATATTTCAACTTTTCAATCAATGACAATGTTATTCATTAGACAATTGCGATTATAAATATTTTAGTAAGCAATGTTTTTCCATTGTTCAATATGACTATTTGATTTATATAAAGTTAATATTTATGAATAGGTGTGTTCAAAAAATCTGTGAAATCGCTAAACCGAGCCGACCCGCTCAATTCGAAACTGCCAAAAAACAAGAAACCAAAACCGAAAAAACCCGAAACACAATATAATTAGGTTATAAACCGTGCGCGTAAGCGCGTATTCATCTATGCAAAATAACCTACCACAAACAATTCCCGGTAATTTCAATAGCTCCATACCAAAAGTCAAAACATCTACACAAAACCCTCACTCTATCTTAAACCCAACAAATCACACCAAAATCCATACATCAATCCTTCACTAAACTCATCATGTCACGAATTAAAACAATTCCAATATCAAAAATCCTACGGAATCACATTTTCTCCTACACTTCAAAATACCAGTATTTAACTTCATCACTAAACCCTCTAAATCACACCAATTTCACTACACAAATCATAAACCCATCTCATAAAATTTTAAGATTCAACCCCATTTCACCACATAATCATTTCCCACAAAGGGTTAGGCTTAATTTTATGTTAATGTTCAGTCAGGCATTTCATCAAACACGTTGTGTGCATTTTTCAGTTTTGAGTGAAAATGACGAGTTTAATGAACAAGATTGTGACTTTATTAGTGATAATGATCAATTAGATAAAAGGGTAAATGGGTTTGTTCCAGTTTCTAAAGATGGGCAGACTTTGTATAATATTGTTATAGATTGTAAGCCTAATAACCCTGAAAATAGTACTATGGAAGTGTCGCTTAATGAGACGGGTGTTAAGTTAAGTACGCCGTTAGTTATCGTGGTTTTGGGTAGTCTTAGGTATCAAGAGAAGTTAGCTTTTAGGTTTTTTACGTGGGCTGGGAGTCGAGAAGATTATAGTCATGAAAAGGAAGTGTATAATGAAATGATTGATATATTGTCGAATACTAAGTATAAGGCGAAACAGTATCGTATTGTGTGTGATCTTTTGGATTATATGAAAAGGAATGATAAGAGTAGGGTACCTATTGACGCGTTGTTAAAGATTTTGAAACAGTATGCGGACAAGCATTTGAGTCATCTGCATAAGTTTGCCAAGAAAAAGAAGGTGAAATTGAAAAAAATGCAGCCTGAGATTGAAGCGTTTAATGTGTTGTTAGATGTGTTTTGTAAGTGTTGTTTGGTTGATGATGCTGAAGATATGTTTAAGAAAATAAAGAAAAAAGTTAAACCGAATGCGAGTACATATAATATTTTGTTTTTCGGTTGGTGTAGGGTTAGAAACCCGAGTAGAAGTATGCAAATACTTGATGAAATGATTGAGGAGGGCCATACCCCGGAAAATTTTACTTATAATACTGCTCTTGATACGTTTTGTAAATCTGGAATGTTATCGGAAGCTGCTGAGCTTTTAGATTTCATGAGAGCAAAGGGTACACTAATGTCGTCCCCCACTGCTAAGACGTATTCTATTATGATCATTGCATTTGCACGTAACGATAAAATGGATGAGTGTTTTAAACTTGTTGATGATATGTTGTCTAGTGGTTGTCTCCCTGATGTTTCGACATATAGAGAAATAATCGAAGGGTTGTGTTTGGCCGGAAAAGTCAATGCTGCTTATAAATTTTTGAAAGATATGGGTGGTAAAGGGTATCCGGCCGATATTGTTACGTATAATTGTTTTTTAGAAGTTCTTTGTGATAGTGAAGATAGTGAAGAAGCGCTTAGGCTTTACAAGAAAATGATTGAGGTGGGTTGTGTGCCGAGTGTCCAAACATTTAACATGTTAGTGACAATGTTTTTCAAAATGGATGATCCAAAAGGGGCGTTTAACATGTGGCGTGAAATGGATAATAGAAGATGTGTTCGTGATACTGATTCTTATTGTGTAATGATTGAAGGGTTGTTTGGATGTGAAAGAACAGAGGATGCTTGTGCTCTTTTGGAAGATGTTTTGAATAAAGGGATGAAATTGCCTTATCAGAAGTTTGATTCTTTCTTGATGCGGCTTTCGAGTATTGGTGATCTACGTGCTATTCATAGATTATCTGAACATATGAGGAAGTTTTATAATCCTGTTATGGCTCGTAAATATGCATTAAGTCAGAAAAGGAAGAGTGTTAGTTTAAGAGGGAGATGATCACTATATTGTTCCAAAGAGATTTGTGACATCGTTCTATTTCCTCTTCATTTTAAGGAGTCCAGGCACGATCTAAGCCAAAAAGTTTGAAACTTCTTTTTCTCGTTGAGTTAGTTTTTGGGTATGCATTATTTGGCTTAATGGCTTTCACTTATTATACGCATACAACACAACTCTGCTTTACATCTTATTGTAAAATCCAATTTGTTCACGATTAGGACCCCTGATCACCTTTGTGGTGACAACCAGGTGACATGTTGTTTTTACAGTGACCAGCAAGTCAAGTTGTTTTCTTAGTTAGCAGATAAGATCCTACAGGCATTACGATTAAAATCGATTTCATCTGTCATTTAACGCAAGGGTTTCATTATACCCCTCGATTACAAAGAAGATTCGAGTATACCCTCATGATTATGATGCCGCATTGAAGGTTCATTATCAAGTAGCCCAGCAGTGAATGCTTTGATTGTGATGCATTGAAGGGTTCGATTACAGGTGGTAAACGGTAACTGTCTGCGTTCGTTGTCTTAGTTTAAAATTTACTTTTTTTTTTTTGTTTCTAGCTTGTCGAGTACAGAATTTTTGTTTGAAATCACTTGCCTTGTAAGTGTTCATGTAACTTATGCAACTTCCTACTTTGTTTTAGTGCAAATGGATAACTAGCTGCTGGCTTTTGCTAATATCTAAGCTACTGCCTATAAATTGGACAATTCATACAAATTGGGTTCGATGTCAATTGCTAACACATTGGTTTTGATGTTGATATCAAGTGCTAATATCTAAAATGTAGGCATGCATGTCTGATATCTGTATGTATGCAATCTGATTGGATGTAGTATATATCATTCTATCTATCTCAAATCTTTAGCATTCCACAATTATGCAGGCTCGAGTTTCATGCCGATGTATTATTTATGTATATATGAAACTTTCTTATACACGAATATATGTGCTTGTTGGATTGTAAACGCATTTTGTAAACCCATTTGTTAATAAGGTTGCATGTGTTTGTGTTTATGGCATACATTACAGTAAGGCGTGACCTTTAAATGCATACACTGTCATGGGGCTATGTGCTGAACACATGCAAAATTTGCCTTTACTCTAACTGGGAAATAATCACTTAAATGAATCATGGGCGCTGTTGGTTTGTGTCTACCTGAAATTTTTGCAATAATGAAGGTTAGTTTTTTGTGTGTGTTATGACATGTCTAGTTTGAGACTAAGCCTTGGGGTGCATATCTTCAGGTGGCTGATATACCTGCAGATATCCAAGAATGGCTTCAAAGCGACTCGGAAATAAATACTTTAATTGGAGATGAGGAAATTAATCAACGCTCGGATTCATACTGTATCCTATAGTCGCTGTTATGGGTCAGTAAATGTTACAAAATTTGGGCAGTATATTCGACAATTTCTTTTACAATTCTACGCAGTTTTATTGGGAAGTTAATATCATTACGTCAGCACCAAATTTGCGAAGGCAATGAGAAGGGTGTTGAAACTATAGAAAGTATAATGCTATTTGCGCAACCGGCAGCAGTGATGGGTCAGAAACCCTACCAAGGACAATATGTGGCAGAGGAGTTGGTAGCAAAAGCCCATAGACCTCTGTCATGGGCTACCTCAGATTTACTTGTAGAAAGGATGAGATGTAAGCATGAGAGCAGAGTATAAGTTTTACGACACAATGGACAAATGTCAGTACGTGATGTACAAGTCATAACGACAAAGGTGGTCTTGGGTTGATGAGAGGTGGTCTTGGGTTTGGGATTGTGATAGGAGAAAGGAGGCAAAGTTGGCGGAAATGTGTATTTGGGTTGATGAGAGGTGGTCTTGGGTTTGTGATTGGGTAAGAGAACCAAGAGGTAGAGGTTGTAGCGAGTTAGAGGATTTGGTAGGTATTTTAGGTTCTATCACGTTGTCTCATGATTGTAGGGATCATTGGAGGTGGGCACTCAACGAGGATGGAAAGTTTGCGGTTAAAGATTTTGCAAGATTGGTGGATGAGATATGGCTTCAAACGGATAGATCGGGTCACGAAACCATGTGGAATAAACTTGCTCCAAAGAAGGTTAACATATTTGTATGGCGTGTTTTGAAAGGTAGGCTTCCGGTTCGTAACGAGTTAGATAAAAGAGGTATTGACTTGAACACACTTTTATGTCCTTGTTGTAATGATAATGTGGAAACGATTGATCATTCCTTGTTATTATGCAATATGGCATGGACCGTTTGGTCGAAAATTTTTGAATGGTGGAAAGGTGGGAATGTAGATGTGTTTACAATAGGCGAGCTACTAAAACATAATGGCTTTAATTCACAATCAGCATAGAATAAAAACTGGTGGCAAGTTATTTCATTTGGAAAGAACGCAACAATCGGGTCTTTAGTAATAAAGTAGCAAGCGAAAACAAGATAGTTCAAGATATTCAACTGAAGAGTTTCCAGTGGATCTTGAGACGGGCAAAAAAAGGGTCGTGGTGGTACTGGGAAAAATGTTTACATGATCCTAACACAGCAAAGAATATGCTAGTGTAATATGCCAGTGTAATATATTCAATACCCAAGGGTTTTGGAGCAGATCGATACAATGTGTTTGATTCAGCTGCTGATGGTCCTTGCTACCTGAATAACCTGCTGCAATTTTACTAATATCTACTGTGTGGCAGCCTCTTGTCTTTCGTGTGTGACCACTGATGTGGCTTTCTATGTTTGTTTTGGTTTTGTCTCTTTAATTTGTAAGTTTTTCTTTTGTCCATGTTTTTTCCAGGGGCTCGCTATTTTAATCGGCTTGTTGATGTAGCGAGTTGCCTTTGTTTGTAGCTTGGTTTGTTTTTGTTGGTAATATATATCATCTGCCTTTCGAAAAGAAAAAAAAAAAAAAAAAAAAAAAAAAAGAAAAAAAAAAAAAGAAAAAAAAAAAAAAAAAGAAA
The DNA here is from genome assembly GCA_021014915.2 of Artemisia tridentata subsp. tridentata. NCBI lineage: Eukaryota > Viridiplantae > Streptophyta > Magnoliopsida > Asterales > Asteraceae > Artemisia > Artemisia tridentata. Next base: position 270,065,994 of record CP139506.1, on the reverse strand, counting down.
GAAAAAGCGCTCAAACAGTGTTTGGACAAGGCAGACTGGTGTAAAACTTGCACCATTTTGTAAGGTATTGAATGAAGATGTGGGTTAAAAAACCGCATTATTACTTGTACATGATCTCCTGTCCGTTCTCTCGTTAGCGGGAAAATGTATAATAATTTTTAATGCATAAACTCTTTGATTAAACTTTTGACCACTAATACTACTATAACAGTATATGTTGTTGTTTGTCCTTTCCGACAAAATAGAATAATAACACGACGATAGTGACTTGTGTAATTGCGTACCTCATTCATTTTCTAAATTTGCCGTCCGAAAAGCTTATGGACTAGTCTTCACGTGGAAAGCATAAGAATCAACACATTTAGAATGAAAGTGACCATTTTTCACCATTTTTTGGGTTGATCAAGACCTCCACTAAGAGCTTGGGTATTTATTAGGTAACTTATAGTTATAGCTGTAGGAAAAATATTACCCTATAGCCATGGCTTCGTGCCATGGCTCAAAATTCTCTGCCACGTCAGCAAAAATCTCTATGGCACCAGAATTCTCACGGCACCACATTCTGGGCGGTACCCACGGCACCAGAAAATGTGGTGCCGTCGTCCTTTTTTTTTTCTTTTTTTATTTTTTTTTACATAAAATAAAACATACACAATATTAACTAAAATAAACTTCATTACATTAAAATAAAAATGCATAAAAATAACTTTTTATAGCTCAAATAAACAAAAACTTTTTATAGCTCAAATAAATAAAATAAACTTGTACATTTGATTTGTTGGTATTTCCACAACACAGGCCCAAAAAAGCCCAATAGGGTTTCTTAATATAACATTTGGTCAACCTTCTTCCTCCATCGCTGCTCACTTGCAAAAGAAAAAAAAAACTTCGAACACAAACACAACATACAAACACAACATCTAACTATCTTATAATGCACAAAGGCATACTATTAATAGAAATACTTAAAATTAAGCAATACAAGTTATAAAGCTAAAAGTACAAGTAATTAAAACACATTTTCTAACATTTACAAGTTCTTAAGCTCAAAGTACAACTAATTAAAATAGAAATACTAACATTAAATACAATAAATAAATCATTATGTACATTAAATACAATTAATTAACGGGTCAATAAATACAATTAATGCAGTTAATAAATAATTAAAACACCCCTTACATAAGAAATACAAATTATCAAGCATATTGTACAACCAACTTAAACACAATTCTTGCATTAAATGTCACTAATACAAATAATAAAGCACATGATACAAATATTCAAGCCCGAATGGGCAACGAGCCAAATGGGCTCGAGCCTGAACGGGCACGGGCCAAACGGGCTCGAGCCCGAACGGGCATGGGCCAAACGGGCTCGAGCACGAACGAACATGAGCCAACGGGCTCAAGCCCGAACGGGCACGAGCTAAACGAAATTCTTGATATCCGTAAATGTATTGTAAAAAAAATCATAATAAACTAAAATACATGATTCACCAGAAAATTTTATTTCAGGGTACCCGCCGCCGCAACGCGCGGGTACCCTGCTAGTACAAACATAAATACAGACAAACTCACCAAAAAAGAGAAGGAAAAAAAAAAAAAAAAAAAAAGCCACGGCGCAAGATCACCTGGGCTGGCCACCATGGCGCCAGCAGCCATGGCGCCACCCACGGTACCATGAGCTATCCAAATTTCTCGGCTGGTCCGACGGCGCCATGTTACCAGCCAAGGGTACCGAGTGCTCATAGTTATAGCTGTAAGAAAATAGTTAACAGATGCTTCTACGATTCCTTTACGTGTCTAGGTTAAGTTTAATTATTTTCGCTAAGGTTTGAAAAGAATGCAAAAATGTGTTGATGTGAGTTCGTTAGTATCTCAAGAAATCTTTATTCATACCTGAAGTGTTACTCGTGTTTTGATGTTGGCTATTCATTTTTATAAGATTTTGGTTTTTGTTGGGTAACCATGGTTTCTCATCTTTTGGCCGACTAATCCATATGATTTGAATCCATCGTCGGATAAACTTAAACCAGGTAAAACTCTCATTTTTTTAAGAGTTTGGCTTGACCACTTTTGGGTTTTTGACCGACTAATCCACGAGATTTGAATCCACCGCCATATAGATTCAAACCATGTAAAACTCTCCCTTCTTCAAAAGCTTGGCGTGACAACTTTAGAATTTTTTCAGAAATTGAAGCTGAGACCTCATACAATTTAGTGGGACAAATAGAAACCCTTTTGCCACCAGGCTACACTTAAGTGATCTAAGATTTTGGTTGAAAAAGAAATAACATGTATGTTTATGGTAATGATGTAGTAATGTACATATAAATGTTAATGAACTCGCCTTTTAAAGGCAAATTAACAATCTCACATCACTAATAATATCGCTCACATGTCTTAGTTACATTTGAGTAGTGATACATAGACTTATAAGACATAACTAAATATATGCTTAATCCTCCAATTATTTAACACATGTATTACATATTCTCTTTTTTGAAATTCTCACAAATTATATTTTCAAATCAACCAATCACATCATTTGGCATACAAATGACATAGTAATTATAACTCATAACATTTATTTTTCTAGAATTATTTTAAAGGCATCGCCTATTCCCACCCCCCCCTCCCAAAAAAATACAAAGGGGACCCCCCTACTTTCTTGCGTTTTTTGTATTTTTTTTAATTTTTTTTTTACTTTTTATAATTTTGTTTATATCAAAAAACTATAAACTTGAAAGTGCTGGACAAAAAATATAAAGTTTAATAAGTCAAACGCTTAAAACTGTCAGAAATACGGAACAGAAACTGACAAAAAACTGTGTTATACTGGATATAAATGGGAGATAAAAGAAATCTAGTACAAAACCCTCCTGATGTAACATCATAGGGGGGGTTTGTATAGTGTCCCCCTATTTTAAATAACTGAGAATGTCTTTTTTTTTTGAACTATAATAACTGAGAATGTCAAATCCTTCCATATCAAAAGTTGGCCCATTTAGTGGCGGTAAAATATCTTAAATTATTATTACAAGCACTAGTTTTAGACTCCCGTGCATGCACGGGGCTTTGGGTTTAATTTTTGTTAGATTAGTTTTAGGTTTAAAAATATATAAATTATTTTGGCTTTGATTTTTGTTAGATTAGTTGTTGGAAATAAAATAATACCAGAATATGAATGTGACTTCACATTATCAGAAATGCACAAACAATACCATAAAACATAAAAGACTATTTTTTATTAATAAACACAAAAGATCCATCAACACCCATTAGTAACTACTTATTTTCAGACATTTTTTCAACATAACCTTCGTGCTTACAAATAGCAGCATCAGTTTCACCCAACATCTCTATGAAACGGACAAGCAACTCGGTTTGTCTGGTCTGATTTCTCTCATTCCATCCAAACCATCAAGTGACACACAACGATCTCCCAAAGTTTCATTCTCCACATTGAGTTCTCGACGCTTTATTATTAGCCTCTTTAGATGATCAATGCAGCCACGAATTAACTTTGCCAAAACTTCTTCTTCTGCAGCCTCTTGCCCAAACCACAACCTCATTCTTTCATGTAACAGCGAAGAACCCGTGACTTCCATTAGTTCATTCAAGATTGGGAAATTTGCCATTGGAAAATATGTGAGGAAAATATTTAGATTTAAATAGAAATAGATATGAAGGAAGAAAATATTTAGATGTAAGTAGAAATTGATATGATAGAAGTATCAAATAAATAGGGAATCCACAGTTACATGTTCTTGGAATTAAAAACTGAAATGATATATTGTAATCATTGCAAATAGAAGTCGAAGAAGTTGACGTTTTATTAGTCCCTATGCAAAGATACGACTCACTTTTACCATAAAAAACCCCTCAAGTTCACAATGCGTAACATTAATTATATCTTCAATAGAATGAATATATATGTGTGTTTTAGAATCATTTTATTTATTTATTTATAGTTTAGATACATGTGCTCATAATATGTGAGTAAAATAATATAATATAATAAATCAAAATATAAGAAACACATGTCATTCTGATACGCAAACGAAACATAATAAAAACATAAACAAATCCATAATATAGTTCTAATATGCAAACATATAATATGCAAACATAGTTGTTTAAAACTCAAACATTAATTATCATCCACTTTGTTCAATTCTCAATTATATCAACGGCTTTAAGTTCCGTATGTTTTTGTAGTTTTTTTCCCACTTCGCTCGAGCCTGAAAAAGGACAATTTTTGAACATAAAACTAATGCTTTTTTTTTAAATTTAAAAAGGACAAAACTATAATGAAATTCAAAACATGTATTTATACCTCTTCTTCGGATGAACTGTTGCAAGCGTTTATTAGGAAAATACATTCATCGTTTCTGCATTCACATTGACAATACCCATAACATGTCGGACGGTAACAAAAAAAATACACAGGATCAGTTGGAAAACAATCTATCCAATTACTTTTCCTCAAATCTTCAACAGCTTTTAGTTCAACATCAACAACATTAGAATTATGTATTTTCTTTGTAACATTAACTTTCAAATCATAATCATTGACAGTTTCTTTGTTATATGTTACTCTATCTTCAGTGTTTTTTTGGTGATTCCCACAGTCTACGAAAGCAATGTATCTGCATGACATCAATAATAATATTAATGTAAACACAGTTTAAGATATATTATAACAAAAAGTATATGAATCAGAACAATATATATTGTTAAAAACTATATTGAGTAAACCTGTCACACTTTAAATCGCAGTATGTATTAATGAATTAGGGTTGATAACTATTTGTGTTTATATTGACATAATTTAGTTAAATGTTTTTTTAAGCCCATCATAAAGTAATTTAAATATAGAAAAAATATCGTTAAGATAACTATCGTTTTTACATTTTTTCAAATCACATTTTTTCCAATTTTATTTATCTTTTTTGTTTATTATTTTAATTTTATTATCTTTGAAAATTTCTTTGTTATCTGTTACTTTATCTTGATCATTTTTTTAGCGATTCCCATTGTAAACTCCAATTATGAACGCAATATATTTGCATGACATCAATAATAATATTATCATAAACACAGTTTAAGACATATTATAACAAAAAGTATATCAGTTAGACACCAATAATCATAATTAAACAAATTTTATTGAAAAAAACTGTATTAATCAAACCTGACACAACAAAAATCGCGTAAAACTGTATGTGTCAATGAATTAGGGTTGAGAACAATTTGTGTTTATATAGATATAATTTAGTTAAATGTTTATTAAACCCATTAGGTTGTAATTTAAATATAGAAAAGATATCGGAAAGAAACTGCAATTTAAAAATAAAAAATATATTGGAAAGATAACTATCGTTTTTAAGTTTTTCTAAAACTTTTTTATTTTATCTCTTTTATTTCAGTTTAATTAGAATATCTTTTCGTATAAAATACAAAGTTTAGAAGCAAAATGTGTATATTAAGTGATATTTTGTATTTCAGAAACAAATTATTTATGCGTTTTTGTTTTTCTCGATTAATTTATTACTTAATATTGTATTGGAACATGGAATTAAAGGTTTTGCCATTGTTTTTTTGATGTACTGATGTGGGTTTCTTAAGGTTTTAGGTTTTGTTAATGGTGTTGGAAGAACATGATTAAAAAACAAATTACCATATAAGAAACAAATGTGATTATGAAACAAAATAAAAAAAATAAAAATATATCTATAATACAATTGTTTGAAATATAAGAAACACACGTAATTATGTTATTCAAAACTAAACACAATAATGAAATATAAATAAATCGATAACATAATTGTTTCAAACTCAGTAGTAGTTTTTTTTCATGAACTCTGTCATTCTTTGTTGTTTCTTGACATCCACTTGTATAAAATAAAATCAAGGCTTTAGATTTGGTAAAATTACAAAATAAAAATATAATTATGAATTTATAAATTTATGATAATTATCACCTTAAACATTTTTGCTTTTGCGTTTAAAGATTTGAAACGTGCTCCCAATCTGATGGTTAATATATATCATAGGAGGACATGCGAATTATTTATGTTAATTTAGTAATTAAATTAATTTTACAATATAATTATTCTATACGAAAAATAATGAAGATGAAACATACACATATACCTTTCCCATCCTCAAAAACTCTAGCATTCCCTATATCCATCTTAAGCTTGTCATCATCTTCAATAGAGTTAATGTAATTAAGCAACTCTTCTGCCATTATACCAATTACTAAACATGTAAGTTCGACCCCCCTGAAAAGTAAAGAATAAAAATTAAAAAATCAGCTTATGTAGTGTAATGTTAAATACTCATAAGGTAGGCTTATATAGAGAAAGATGATAAGAAAAAAGAGGTTATGGTAAAATTACAATGCGTCCTTAAGTTTGAGTGGTAACATCTTCGTTTTACATCCATAAACTTCATTTTCTGTAAGTTCACACTCCCAACCAAATACCTCACCCTCAATATCTGCAACACAAATAACGTTAACATTAAAGGATATATGTGAATTTGCAAATTAAAATATTGGTAGCACATACCAACAGGTAATTCCGTGTCTAAATTCAGTGATCTTATGTCAGAAAACTTGGTGACTTCAAATCCAGTGTTATTAACATCACCATTAAATGTGTTTGACAGACGTGCAGATGCGGTTCTATCAAAACTTATTGTGTATGCGACTCAAACCAAAATTAAACACAAAAATAACGTGACCACACCATGATACCGAACCTTTTAATTTAGTTTTTAGCTTTTTAAAACGATTTCCCACTTGTTACTACCTAAACCCACTCGAAATAATTAATACAACTCGTTATATACGAGTTGGAGCCCACACCGTATCACACGAGGGTGAAATACGGTGTGTCTTACCTTTTCTCTCACGGATCTACACAAATCTTCTCTAAAAAGTGGTGATGATGGCGCGTATAAGGTGGTGGTGGGGATTGTGGGAGCGTGTGGGTGATATACGGACTAAGGAGATCGAGAGGAGGTGTTGTGTGGTGGCGGTGTAGTGTTAATGGTGGCGGTGGTGGTGTACTAAAGGTGGCCGGAGGTAGAGCTATGGGGGGTGGCGACGGCTAGAGCGAAAGGGGGAGGGGAGAGTGAACCTTAATTTGCTATAATGGGGTTTTTATACCCCTTGTGTGCTATTAGTGCCAACCCTACAAACCACAAGGACCAAACATGTAATTTTGGGCAAGGGGCCTAAGTGCCAAGTTACTAATCTTTTCATTATTTATTCCCGAGGCTCGTTTAAGCCTTATAAAATTTTCTCGAGGCCTTTTAACTTACGCCATTATTTTTAAAATCATTTTTCCACAAAAAAAGACTATAAATATGTATATCTTTGCTAAAGACGCTAAAATCAACTTATTAAACGTATTATTAGGTTTATATTGTGCCAAATCATGTAGTGCTCAACTCAAAGTACACGGAAACTTCACTCATCACACAACCATAATTCCAATAACATCACCAATAATCCAAATAAATTCCAATAACTTCACAAACAAGGTTCTTAATAATTAATTATTTGTTTTTAAAAGTAATTCGATATTTAAAATGACTCCCAAAATTACCGGTTGTCACAACACATATAAATAAAGCATAGCCATTTGCTAAAACAAAAAAGATAATTTCATTAGCATAAAACATTAACATAAAACTAAAAAGATAATATCATTAATATAAAACTTTAACATAAAACATTTTTTATTATAGAATGTAAATGTAAATTAATGTCTTGAGCAATTACATTCTTCAAGAATACATTTACATGTTCCTAGACATACTGGGCAGTAACATTCATCAGATTCATAATTAGATTCTGGAGATTCGCAATGTTCCCATTTCCATTTATGCCACCACTCCTTTAATCTCATGCTAGTGAGTATGTCAACATCGGTTTTTGTTTTTTTTTTTTTTTTTTTGCCTTTGTCTTCAAATCTTCAACATTTAGCACCTCAACATCAACAACATCAGAAATCTATCTTTTTTTTGTATCATTAACTTTCAAATCAGAATTTGTAGCATTGACTTCCAACATCAAAAATTGTTATTTGGTAATTGGACTTTATCGTCATTGACAAATTCTTACAAGTCCGTTACTTTATTTTCTTCGTTCTGTTTAGTATTTTCCATGCTAAATTCGAATTGTTAAAAAACGTGAATGCATAGAATAATTTTAAACAAAAATCAATAATAATAATAATATAGTAAACACACGTAATAATAACAAAAAGTTTACTAAATAAATTTGTATAATGCAAATCTGTTTAAAATATTGTGTACATGTAATTATTAGAAAAACTATACCAATCAAACCTTGAGGAATTAAAATGTCATAAAACGTGTATGTATTAATAAATTAGGGTTTACAACTCTATGTGTTTATATAGATAATAATTTATTCGGGTACGTTTAGTCAGATTTTAGGGTAACAAAAAGCCCAACCCATAATGTTTATCGTTAAAGTATAAAATTTAAATTATAATATTCTCTTTCCATTTATGCTTATAAAACGTGTTTCTTATGATTGTAAACACGTTTATGATGGGTTGAACTACAGCAAAAAAACTAACCATCCGGTAAATAAGAAAATAATTATATTTAACTCATAAATGTATATATCCCTATCAAAGTCGTATATGTTATGTTTAGGTTTATTTTTTGTTACATTAAACTTTTGCATAAACTTTATGCGATAAGTGATTAACCATTATTGAATAAAGTTATTATTTAATTCAATAGTAAAAAAATTTATGAAAGTTACCTACTATATTTTCACCTACCATATTTAATGTCATTAATTTCTATTCAATTACATATAATTTTCTCTTTTAAATACCCCTAGCATCCAATGTTGAATCAAACTTTCACTCTAAAACATTTAAAATTACGATGTTAATAAGAGAAAGACATTGTAAAAAAAGAAAAAATATAGTAGAAAATGGTGTTAGATATGCTTTTGAGTTGGTGAATCTTCCAATCGATTTTAAGTAATATGACTCCCCCCAATTCAGTGTATATATATATATATATATATATATATATATATATATATATATATGTATGTATGTATATATGTAATACACAAACTTCGATATCTATTGAAACACTATATATATATATATATATATATATATATATATATATATATATATATATATATATATATATATATATATATATATATATATATATACACTAGACGTCAAGGCCCGCCCGATGGGCGGGCATGACTTGTAATTTTATTTTGTAAGTTGTACTTATTATGAAACCATTTTTAGGGAGCTCGACGGGTGGGCATGATTTGTAAGCTTAATTTCGATGACTTTATTTATTATGAAATTATTTTGTAAGGATTTTTTTGTAGGGGTAATCGACGTTGGGAAGATGGGGGGTCATGGTTTGTATTTAGTGTATAGTTAATATAGTGTATAGTTTAATATAGTGTATAGTTTATGGTAGTAATTACTATTTGTTAAGGTCTTTTATTGTATTTATTTAATTTTTTTGTTAAATCCAGTTTATTGACATTATAACATTTTGATTGTGTAACATTTAGAAATACATGCAAGTTATGTAGCATACTAATTACTAAGCTATGCTTATAGTCTTGCTGTGCCATCTTTTAATTTTCTCAAATGTAATTGATTGCATCCTCTCCAGAACAATCATAAGTAGATTATCGATAACACAAACAAATTGATAAGACCAAACTTCTACCTTTCAAAATATCTGAGCTCGAAAAAAAGAAGGTGAATCATACTATCTTGATCTTATATCTGCATTCACATGTTGTTAACCTTTTTTAATCGATTTACTTACTGAAAGAATGAGACCCAACTCGTTTGATTGTCTATTTGTATTTTATTTATGTGTATATTTAAGTTAGTAATCTGTAGCTGCATGTGTGGATCTTTGTTGTTTGCCTTATGATCTAACTAACTTGATTAATTATTTAATGTAGGACCTGTTGATTACCTATTTTAGGAATGTAGTAAAAAAAATATTGTTGGTAGGATCATGTTTTCGGGTAGATCTTCATGAAACCTGTCTGTTATAGGGTGTCGTGGCCATAGAACATAGTTGGTAAGGAAAATACTGTTGCCAGGCAAATGGGTTTTTGGTATATCTTCATGAAATCTGTTTGTTATAGATTGTTTGGGTCGTAGATTATGGGGGTTGTAAGTTGTTGGGATTTCATGTTTGATGTTATTTTTGTCGAAGTCAAACTAATCATTTTGTGAATATGTTTTTTCCCGGAATGGGTGTATTTGGGTCCGTATTGGTGAAAAATGTTGCCGTGTCTTACGGTTTCCGGTGTTGTTATCGTTGATACTACGTGTGTTTCTTGTCATACCCCCGCATTGTCGTAGACTGTGGCCAAATAGGGTAGTCTAAGGCCTAAGATATATAGATGTTATGGGCTTTGCACATTACGATGTTGGATGCGTATGTTTTTTTTAGTCATTGAAGATAGTATATCTTGTTGTCTGAATTAGTAATTGTTCTAAGGGCCGTGTGTGTTACTTTTAATACTGAATGTCAATGCTTTGCAATCGCTGTACTGATACTCTATGGTTGAAAGCAGGAAAATGGATCAACAATTTATGGTTCGCCTGAATGAAGAAACAAATCCGGAATACCAGGTTTGTATGCTGACCTACCTGTAAATATGGAATTGCAAGTGATTTTGTTCTTCCCTTTATGTATAACTTTTTAATTGTAATATGTTGTCTTAGCATTATAAGTGACTTAAGTTTTGCATTTCATAGAGGTTGCCTACGGTATTTGCCGAGAGATTTTATGAAGACGAAGAGTACATATTTCTTATCGGAAACAATAGATTCAGGTATATATGTTTGATAAGGCTTATGGATGGTGATATCCAAGTTCACGGAGATGAGTGGAGAAAGTTTGTAGAGGATAACATCCCGCCTTCAATCAAAACACTACATTTCGTGAAGGAGGCCTTGGGTACTTTCTACGCTACTGGTTACAACGTGGACGGTACCGAAGGTCCTGGTTATGAAGGTCGTACTGTGAGGAACAGAGTTGTGAGGTGCTTGGCTATATTCCGTGATGGAGGACAGGTACGATTCAGTAATTTACCGCCTTATATACATGGTTTTTAGTTTCCATAGATGTAAACATGTTATGAAATATCGGCGAAATTTTACATTGTTGGTAATATATTTAGTGTAGATTATGGTTAATATGCAAGAGGCTGTCGACGTGAAACGATCACAGTAAAAATAGTGTTATAACGCGTAAGCAGAGGAAAATATTTAAAAAATGTTATAATACGTAAGCAGAGGAGAATATACATGTTTGTTATAAAGTAAATTGAGTTACAACCGTGTTTAATTATGTCTATTTTGATAGCTGGCATTAAGTTTATTTTAGCGTGAACGATGGTTAATATGCAAAGGTGTTTAATGTGAATACATGGAGTCTATATTTGCGAAGTGTATCGGTATACGTTTGTAATAAAAAAGGGATACAATGCTTAAACAGAGAAAAGGTGGGTGGATGTTGTGAATGGTTGGACTGTTACGTATGCCTGTTCTTAATAAATGGTATTTGTATTTCATAAGATTTTATTAGGTGCTTGACAGTGGTACAGTATTCGTTTCTGGCTATATGTTTGGGTTTGATATGATGTTAAAAAAGGCAAAATAAATGGTATAAAACTACTACATCGAAAATATGCTCTAATGTATTCAAATGAAGCCTGGTACTAAGTAGATATCCGTACTCAACAATGTTGGTATATATTTTGAGTAAACTATGTTGGGAATTAAATATTCTGAAGTTAGAGTATTAGAAATTACTCTAAGTCAAAGGTACTGCTAGTTCATGATCAAGGTACTGCTAGTACATCAAGGTACTGCTAGAGCAAGAAGGTACTGCTAGTTCAAGTTGAAGGTACTGCTAGTTGTATATGGTACTGCTGATCAGTGACTCATAGGATAAGATCGAAAAGATATTTATTGTATTTTGGTCAAACATATACGGTAGATAATATCTTACTCCATGTGCTTAGTTAACAAGTTGTATATATAGATACATGTTGTATCTTATGTACTGACACAATAAGCATAAGTTAAACAAGTAAGTCGGTCAAGACTTTAAGCAATTTGTAAAGATCTTTTGCAACTATAAAAGAGATCTTAGTCTAGTGAATATATGAGAAAAATATCTGTTAAGACATAGAACAAACAAAATAACATATTACAAATCTAGAAGTATAAGATTCAAGGTTTTGTAACCCTAGTGAAAAACTCAAGATCACTCGTATTATTTTGAATAATATTGAATCGTTTAGTGAAAAACTTTCTTTGTTCATTGTTAAGTAACAAATATAATTCTTCCATTTCCATAACATACATAACCTTCTAAGTGTGGTTAAATAAAATTCCGCGTGCTTAATCATATTAACTCAATATATCTTATACACAAAGACACAAGGTTTAACCACCTTAACCGTGTATCAAATCAGGTCCTCACAGTTGGTATCAGAGCTACAGGTTGATATATTTGATTTAGAAGAAACAGAAATGGATGCACATGATGCTCAAACAAATGTTGCTGCAAAGTTGCCCATGATCAAACCCAATGAGTTTGAGTTATGGAGGATGAGAATTGAGCAATATTTCATGGTCCAAGATTATACTCTTTGGGATATAATTATATATGGTGATTCTTTTTCACCAAGCTACTCAGAGGTTGTCCTAGAAGGTAAAACAAGTAGGAAAAGAAATACTGGACCAGTGTCAAATGAAGAGAAGATACTGAAAAGAAATGATCAGAAAGCAAGAAATTTGCTGCTTATGACCATTCCTGGTGAGCAGATGTTATCATTTAACAAGTATCTTGATGCAAAAACTCTTTTTGAAGAGATTTGTGCATATTTTGGTGGTAATGAAACTACCAAAAAGACACAGAAGACACTACTAAAGCAACAATTTGAAAACTTTACTGCTTTTAGTAATGAGTCTCTTGATAAGCTATTCTCAAGATTACATAAGCTTGTCAGTCAGTTAGTTGTGTTAGGTGTTGAGACAGAGAAGGAAGATCTCAACATGAAGTTTTTAAGAAGTCTACCTGATGAGTTCCACACTCATGTTATTGTCTGGATGAACAAACCAGACATTGAAACAATGAAGCTCAATGATTTGTACAACAACTTCAAAATTGTTGAACAAAGTCTTATAAAGTCTGGAACTTATGGTACTAGTTCTGGGAACGTGGCACTTTTGTCATCTCCTAGTATTGGTAAGTCAGAAGAGGTAGAAGAAGTTGAAGGTGTTTCTAATGCTACACATGGTGGTCCTTCTACTAGTTCACAAAAGACTGTTGCAGGACTTGGTGATCCAACATTCTATGTATTTATATCTAGTCAGTCTAGTGGTTCTCCTCTAAATCATGAAGACCTTGAGCAGGTTGATGGTGATGATTTGGAAGAGATGGACATCAAATGGCAGGTTGCTTTGCTCAGCATGAGAGCCAAGAAGCATTGGCAAAGAACTGGGAAGCAAATTACCATAAATGGTAATGATACTGCTGGGTTTGATAAAAAGAAAGTGGAGTGTTTCAACTGTCATAGGTTAGGACACTTTGCTAAGGAGTGTAGAAGCCCAAGAAAGCAGGAGAATAGAAACACATGCTATAAGCAAGATAGGAGAAAGGAAGTTACTGTTGAAGAGCCAAAGGCTATGTTGGCTATTGATGGTATTGGTTATGATTGGAGCTCTATGGCTATTGAAGAGGATGCACCACCGAATGCTGCTCTTTTGGCCAATGAATTTGCTCTAATGGCCCATTCTGATTCAGAGGTAAACAATATTACATCTTGTACTGAATCATGTCCTAATCTTAAAGCTTATGAAGACCTTAATAAGAGATTTGAAGCTCATAGAGAAGAGCTACTTAACTCTCTTTTTAATTTGGCTAATCACAAAAGAGGTCTAGGTGTTTTAGAAAAACAAGTCTTACATTTTAAAGATAATGAAATTCATTTTGCTGATGACATCAATATACTAAAAAATGACATTAAGATCAGAGATGAGTGTATTGTTGAGTTGAATGATTCATTAGCTAAACACAAAAATGAAAGAGAAAATGTAAAGGTTTCTGTGGATGTTTTAGCTCATTCCTCAGAAGGATTCAATAAGCTTTGGGAAGCCCAAGTTATTGATAAGGTTAATTCTGGTGTTGGATTTAAGTCTGTACCCCCACCATACAGAGGTGTTCATTCACCTCCAGGTATTGATTTAGCACACACAGGATTACCTGAGTTCCAAGAACCAATCATGGAATATGGTTCTAAGGTCACTAAATCTCCAAAGATAGAAAAGGTAAGTAAAAGTTTAGATAAAACTTTATCTTATCAGGACAAGGTGTCCTTTGTTAAGAAAGGAGATGCTATAGTTGTTGAAGATTGTACAACTGATAGTGATAGTGATGAAGAAGAACAGGTTATGTCTAAACCTGTCTTGGTTAAGAAAGTAGGAACAAGTATTCCTAAGATAGTCAATCACAACACTAACAGGCCTAAGTCAAATGTTAAGACTGTTAGGAAACCAGTTAGATATTGTGAACAATATAGAACTACAAACAAGCCTAGAGGTAACCAAAGGAATTGGAACAACCTCAAGTCTAACCAATTAGGTGATGACTTTGCATTTTATAATAAAGCTTGTTATACATGTGGTAGTTTTGACCATCTTGCAGCTTTCTGCAACCAAAGGGTAACTGGGTATGAAAACAATAGGGTGAACTACAAAAGGCAAACTCCTCAAACTCATTTTCACTCTAACACTAATAGAACTAAACCCAGAACAGTCTCAAACAAGTCTGGACCCAAAGGTCCTGACAGACAAAAAGGTCCTGACAGACAAAAAGGTCCTGCTAATACAGACAAAAAGGTACTGCCAGAACAAATTAAAGGTACTGGTAGATCAAAAGGTACTGTTAGACCTATGATGACTGTTAACCCAAAATCAACAGCTAAGGATGCAAAAACAACTTTCATACATGCATCTAAAACTGTTTTAAGGCCCATTCAATCAAAAGCAGTGGTCCACAAACAAATTTGGAGACCAAAGAGTTCAACTACAAAGCTAGCAGACTCTGCTAAGCATGTTATTCACTCTGCTGCTAAGGGTAATAGGGCAAATGCTGTTAAGGCCTCAGCATGTTGGATTCAAAAATCCAATGTTGCATCAACAGTCCTTAAAAGATTAAATTATATTGATGCAAGAGGCAGATCCAAGTCAGTAATGGCTTGGATCCCCAAAGAAAACTAACACTCTTATTTGTGTACAGGAACATTCTATTGATCATCAAGATCAAGGATACTCAGATAGTGGATGTTCCAATCACATGACAGGCAACATGTCTTATCTTTCAGATTTTCAAGAATTCAATGGAGGATATGTTACCTTTGGAGGTGGTTTTCGTGGCAAAATTTCTGGTAAAGGTACTATTAAAACCGGAAATTTAGATTTTGAAAATGTGTACTATGTACAAGAGTTAAAGTATAATCTTTTTAGTGTTTCACAAATGTGTGACAAAAAGAATAATGTCCTTTTTACTGACACTGAATGTCTTGTTCTATCTAAGGATTTTAAGATGCCTGATGAAAATCAAGTACTTCTTAGAATTCCTAGAAAGGCCAACATGTATAGTGTTGATATGAAGAACATCATTCCTAAAAAGGATTTAACTTGTCTTGTATCAAAGGCCACATTAGATGAATCAATGTTATGGCATAGAAGGCTTGGTCATATTAACTTCAAAACCATAAATAAAATTGTTAAGAATGGTTTGGTAAGAGGTTTACCTCACAAAAGATTTGAAAATGATCAAACATGCATTGCTTGTCTAAAAGGCAAACAACACAAAGCCACTTGTAAGCCCAAGATTTTTAACTCTATCAATCAGTCATTGTTTATGCTTCATATGGACTTATTTGGACCAGTTTCAGTAAGGAGTATGCAACATAAAAAATATTGTCTTGTTATATCTGATGACTATAGCAGATTTTCATGGGTTTTCTTTTTAGCCTCTAAGGATGAGACATCAAGCATCCTTAAGGAATTCATTACACTGATAGAAAACCAAGTAAGTAAGAAAGTAAAAGTCATTAGGAGTGATAATGGGACAGAGTTTAGAAATAGAGTTATGGATGATTTCTGCAAAGAAAAAGGTATTAGAAGAGAATATAGTGTTGCTAGAACACCACAACAGAATGGAGTGGTTGAAAGAAAGAATAGAACACTAATTGAAGCTGCTAGAACAATGTTAGCTGATTCTAAGCTACCTATAATCTTTTGGGCAGAGGCAATTAACACTGCTTGCTATGTTCAAAATAGAGTTTTAGTTGTGCAGCCTCACAATAAGACATCATATGAACTCTTTAATGGTAGAACTCCTGTAATAGGATTTCTTAGACCTTTTGGATGTCATGTGACAATTCTCAATACCTTAGACCATTTAGGAAAATTTGATGGTAAAGCAGATGAAGGTTTCTTAGTTGGATATTCTCTTGTTAGCAAAGCTTTTAGAGTTTACAACTTAAGAACTGAGAAAGTTCAAGAAGAACTACATGTGGAGTTTCAGGAAAACAAATCCAATGTAGTAGGTCAAGGACCAAAATGGATATTTGATCTTGATTATCTAACAAATTCTATGAATTATATTCCTGTTGTTGCAGAAACTAATAATTTTTCAGGTTCACAAGCAATAAATGAGGTGGAGTTAGATAAAGATCAAACTGATGTCATTATGCCATTGTGGTCAAGTACCAGTGTGGATTTAGCTTCAAACAATGATGAATCTTCTTCTGGTAAAGCAAAAGAAGATGTTGAGGCTCAAAGAAAAGATGTTGGAACAGAGGAACAACTCAATATGATAAATATTGATGGTACTGCTGAGACAGAGCAAGGTACTGTTAGTACTTTTCAAGGTACTGGTAGTTCTTTTAAAGGAACTGTTAGTTCAGCTGAAGGTCCTGCTGGTCCTTCACACTCAAAAGATGCAGAGTTCCAAGAAGATGAAGTGGATTTAACTAATCTTTCACCATTTTATCATGTTCCTACTACACCACACACAAGGATTCACAAAGTTCACTCCCTGGATAATGTGATAGGAGATATACAATCTGGTGTGAAGACAAGAAGACAACTAGTCTCTTCAGACCAAAAAGGGATTCTTGATGCCCTTTATGCTTCAAAACAACATGAGCTTTCAAACTCTTGTTTATTTGTATGTTTTCTCTCTCAAAAGGAACCAAAGAATATTATTACAGCCCTAGATAATTCAAGCTGGGTAGAGGCTATGCAAGAAGAGCTTCTTCAGTTCAAGATTCAAAAGGTTTGGGTGCTAGCTGATTTACCTACAGGTGAGAAGCTAATTGGCACTAGATGGGTTTTTAAGAACAAAAGGGATGAAAGAGGAATTGTGATAAAGAATAAGGCTAGACTAGTAGCACAAGGGTATACACAAGAAGAAGGAATAGATTATGATGAAGTTTATGCTCCAGTAGCAAGGATTGAGGCAATTAGGCTGTTTCTAGCTTATGCTTCATTTTTAGGCTTCACAGTCTACCAAATGGATGTCAAAAGTGCATTTTTATATGGTGAAATTGGAAGAGAGGCGTATGTTTCACAACCTCCTGGTTTCATTGATCCATTACATCCAAACAAAGTGTACAGAGTAGTGAAAGCTCTCTATGGCCTTCATCAGGCACCAAGAGCTTGGTATGCAACACTTGCTTCCTACTTATTAGAAAATGGATTTCAAAGAGGGAAGATTGATCAGACACTTTTCATCAAACAGCACAAGAAGGATCTTCTGTTAGTGCAGGTGTATGTGGATGACATTATCTTTGGATCTACAAGGAAGGAAATGTGTTTAGAATTTGAGAAGCTTATGAAAGATAAGTTTCAGATGAGTTCTATGGGAGAACTTACATTCTTTTTGGGTTTGCAAGTTAAGCAATCATCTGAAGGCATATTTATTAGTCAAGACAAATATGTTGCAGAGATACTTAGAAAATTTCAATTTGCTGATTCAAAAATTGCAAGCACACCAATGGACCCAGAGAAGCACCTTCTGAAAGATGAAGATGGAGAAAATGTAGATGTATACAGTTACATATCTATGATAGGCTCCTTGATGTATCTTACATCATCTAGACCTGATATCATGTTTTCTGTTTGTGTCTGTGCAAGATTTCAAGTTACTCCAAAGGTTTCTCATTTAATTGCAGTCAAGAGAATTTTTAGATATCTCAAAGGTCAACCAAGGTTGGGTATATGGTATTCTAGAGAATCTCCTTTTGACTTGGTAGCATATTCGGATAGTGATTATGCTGGTGCTAGCTTAGACAGAAAGTCAACAACTGGAGGATGTCAATTCCTTGGGTGTAGACTTGTCTCATGGCAGTGTAAGAAGCAGATAAGTGTGGCAAATTCAACAACTGAAGCTGAATATATAGCTGCTGCAAGTTGCTCTAGTCAAGTTCTATGGCTTCAAAACCAACTTCTTGATTATGGGTACAATTTCTTAAACACTGTTATTTATATTGATAATAGTAGTACAATTTGTATTATTAAAAATCCGGTACAACACTCTAAAACAAAACACATTGAAATTAGACATCACTTTATAAGAGATTGCAATGAGAAAGGATTAATTCAAGTTCTTAAAATTGCTTCAGAGCATAATTTTGCAGATCTGTTAACAAAAGCTTTTGATGTTTCAAGGTTTCAGTACTTAATAGCAAGTATTGGAATGCTTAATCTTTAAATTTTCAATATGATGTGTTTTTGTACATAAATTTTTGTTGGTACTGCTGGATTTATAAGGTACTGCTAATATATCAAAATTTGAATTGTGTTATTCATACAGTTGGTTTTATGATTATACTAATGCAAGACAAGTACTTTGTACATTGTTCTTTTGGTTTTAGACTAACTATTTCAGGTATGAATATGTGAACACAAAGGATATTTCAAGTGAAATGGGAACAGCAGAATGCTTATCAAATTGCTGACCATAATAGGTTTATGATGGACTGAGTTTAGGAATTTAACCTCCTTAAAACTTCTTTCTTGAAATCTAGTTATGATATTTCACATTGAATTGATGACTTAGTTGATCAGATAGTAACTGATACAACTCACTTTCTATCATTTTATACTTTCAAGTATAATGAGTTAGTCTAAGGACATCTGATAGAAATAACAGCTAGTAAAAGTGAATCTAACACTTGTGTTGGAGGTAACAATTGCTATGAGCTAGAAACCCTGTCAAGAAAATCTTTTGAATAGATTTATCTTTTCATAGGCAGTTAGTGATAACTGAAATACATTGGTTCTCACACAACCAGAGGTTATTTTTAAACCGAAATTTTGATTAGGTGTCTGTTATACACTTGATTTCTTCAAAATGGTTGGAAGTAGTATGATTTTTCAATTCTAAAATCATGAACATACTACTAAGTTAAATGATTTCTTAAAAGGATTTTCAAGGATTCACAAAAACCATACATTGATGGACTATGAATCAAAATGTCCACTGATTCACCTCTCATAGGAGTTAACACACCTAGAAGTGATGAGGACAGCAACTTAAACTCTTAAGGAATTGATGGCTTCATGTACAATATTGTCTGACAACAAAAGTTACATATTGATAGATCAGTCAAAGGTACATAGTGAGATCTTCCAAACAAGGGGAGGAAACAAAAGTTATTTGCTTCAGGGGAGGTTACAATCTCAGAGAAGGAAATAATTGCCCAGAAAGGAAGAATAAACCAATATATGGAAGGAGAAGACAAGAGCATACAAGATGATGATGTAGAGGTTGAAAATGATTAGAACAGATCAAATATCTAGAAGGGATGAAGCATTTCTAAAGGAGAAAGTTCTATCTAGATCAAACGAAGGAAAGTTTCAATTTCAGTTCATTATGTTTGTTTATCACTTGCAAAGGCATGCTGATAGATGATTTCACTTGTTGAAATCATTGCCTCTTACAATTCCTCCATCCAAGGAAATTGCACCATCTTTTGGTACAATGTTTTTGATATTGCTGAAGTCAAAGAAGAACAAAGCAAATGAGCTCAGAATAGAAGAATAGTTCAGATTCATGAAACGTTTGAAAGATCTTCACAAGTCCTCATTTAATTCAAGAAAACATGTTTGAAATGTTTCACATGTTTAGGGGAGGATTGTTGGGAATTAAATATTCTGAAGTTAGAGTATTAGAAATTACTCTAAGTCAAAGGTACTGCTAGTTCATGATCAAGGTACTGCTAGTACATCAAGGTACTGCTAGAGCAAGAAGGTACTGCTAGTACAAGTTGAAGGTACTGCTAGTTGTATATGGTACTGCTGATCAGTGACTCATAGGATAAGATCGAAAAGATATTTATTGTATTTTGGTCAAACATATACGGTAGATAATATCTTACTCCATGTGCTTAGTTAACAAGTTGTATACATAGATACATGTTGTATCTTATGTACTGACACAATAAGCATAAGTTAAACAAGTAAGTCGGTCAAGACTTTAAGCAATTTGTAAAGATCTTTTGCAACTATAAAAGAGATCTTAGTCTAGTGAATATATGAGAAAAATATCTGTTAAGACATAGAACAAACAAAATAACATATTACAAATCTAGAAGTATAAGATTCAAGGTTTTGTAACCCTAGTGAAAAACTCAAGATCACTCGTATTATTTTGAATAATATTGAATCGTTTAGTGAAAAATTTTCTTTGTTCATTGTTAAGTAACAAATATAATTCTTCCATTTCCATAACATACATAACCTTCTAAGTGTGGTTAAGTAAATTCCGCGTGCTTAATCATATTAACTCAATATATCTTATACACAAAGACATAAGGTTTAACCACCTTAACCGTGTATCAAATCAGGTCCTCACAAACTATAACGTTGGTACACTTTCTGACTGTTGTTGATACGTGGGATTTTAAAAATACCCAAGTAAATCTTATAAAATAACTGTATCACATCTGGGATTAATGCATCTAAATGAAAATTGAAATCAAGTAGATATCCGTAAGGAAAAATGTTGCCATACATTTTGAATGTAATTTCCATGTAGTTTGTTCATGCGCTCTTTTTTCATGCTGAAAGTGCAGGTTCTTCCAGGTGATTTTTTACAAAACTTATGGAATGACACATTGACAGTTCATGCCAATGGTGTTAGTGTTGTGGTGAACCATGAAAGGGTGCAGCTGGACGTAAACAGTGTTGTGATGTCGAACAGGTTGTTTGGTAAGGCTTGGGATAAGCTTGTTGCTGATCTTGGAATCGAAATTGGTCAGCCGATGGTATTCACTAATTTAGGTGATTATCAGTTGAATCTGGCACTTTTCCGACACAATGGTACCTGTGTGTACTGGGAGACTGTCCGGCCAACATTGCTGAGGGTGCTCGGGCGTGAGATACCAGGCTATGCAATGGAAGGTTTGAACACTTTCACCTGTAAATCATTTTTAGAAATAAATTGACTAATATTGCCTTGGTAAACATATTTTTAGAGGAAATAGACCACCATACGTATTATATCGATTAACTTGGTGTTTGTAAATGTAATCTTAGATGAGAGAGCTCACCACAGATGCACCTGGGGAGGACACACGCAGCATAACGATGAGAACCATGTGTTTTATGTTATGCTTGATGGGATGGTGCTGGAGTTTTACCACGTGGTAAGTATTTGAGGGATACATGGTAATAATGAAATTTGTATAAATCTAATTTTGATTGATTATAATTTGTCAAATCTTGTTAATCCACAATGTCTGAACAAATTATACATTTTCAACAGTCTGTACCCAAGAATTTCGCCGCCGATCATGACATGCACATATATAGGGAGGCGATTCTGATGCACGCTGATGAGAGGTTAATTGTCAAGGTTGCTACGATCAACGACTCTCAAAGGCCGAACAGGAAACGTGCAGTCAAGTTGAACGGGAACTTCAAGGCGTTTGCAGACATGTGTGGGTTCAGGCATGGGAGATTGCTTCAGTTCAAGCTGGTGAACATCATTGTGGAAACTGTAGTGGCTGAAAACAATGAGATTCCAGTATTTCACGTGTGTTAACTTTGCAGTTGGTTGTGGTGGTCCTAAGTAAATTTAACTGATGTTGGTTCATATCTGGTTTGTGACATTTGAATAGACAAACACGTACGTGTTTGGCTTACTATGGCAGTAGCGTTGTAACTCCAAACGCAAGACATGTAATCACTGGTGTGTGCCTATTTTGCTCTATGTTTATGGGTGTGGAATACAATATGTATCATAACTGCAGTAACATTTCTGACAGCATCAACTCACTATGCTGTAATTTTGTAAACGCTAAAAATGTTCGTTTTATCAACAGATGTTGCTTTGTTTAATTCGTCTGTTACTTTACATGGAACAAGATAGTTTAATCACTTAGAATGTATATGTGCAACTGGTAAGATGCGACAACAAACAGATAGCCATTGTTAATGAAAGGTTAGTAACGTACTTGTGTAACGGTAAACTGTATAATTTAACAACAATCTTTAGATGCGAAACAATGCTTCTTTATACACAACGTTCGTCGCTGATTTTGAGTATTGCCCATCCTCATCACAACAAAGGATCTTCAAACCTTTTTTGTTCTTGACGCGAGACACTGCCACGTAAAGCTGGCCGTGTGAGAACACTGGTCGTTGGAGAAATAGCCCAACTTGCATCAATGTTTGGCCTTGACTTTTATTAATGGTCATAGCGAAGCACGGTGTTACTGGGAATTGTATTCGATTAAATTTAAAAGGAATTTTGGTTTCTGATGGACTTAATACTATACGTGGTATAGCACAAACAGTACCAACACTTCCACCTGATATAATCTTAGCCTCAATTATATTAGTACCGAGCCTGCGAACTTGTAGCCTTGTTCCATTGCATAACCCAGCTGTTTGATCAATGTTTCTCATGCACATAACAGGGGTGCCTATTTTCAGAGTCAATGAATGACGTGGGAGTCCGGCTATTTTAATGCTGTTAAGAAACTCACACGTGTATAATTCTGGATTGAAATTTGTGTCTTCATCAGCAATACCAATTGAGTCGAAACTTAAATACGTTGTTGGATCTCCATCGAGTAGTTTAAGCATCCTGTCATTGATCATATCTACAAGTTCATGAGTTGGGGCGAGGATGGCCCTTTCTTGAAAATAGGACGGACTGTAAAGGTTCTTGAGCAAATCTGGGTAAGTTTCTTCTATTATAGTACCAACATGATCTTCGGAATCCGGAATCAGCATACCGTCCGCGAATTCAACTGTTGATTCTTTGTTGTTTTTACCTCCGATTGTTCCATTTCCAATTGACAGTATCCAGTCTGCAAAGTCTTGGATTTCTTTACGCTCAGAATTATTTTTACTTGTTCCGAGCCTCATGTTGATGTTCAACCGTAGTACCGTACAATGCTCCCACAGGTATGAAGAGTTTATTGATGCATGTACAATTTGTTGTCTTGAACCATTCGTGATGACCGGAAGGATTTGTCGAAAGTCACCTCCGAATAAAACCACTTTTCCTCCGAACACTTGTCCAGATGGTGTTGATAGGTGCGGCCTACATATGTCTCTTAGTGTCCTATCGAAGGCTTCGTAACAATGTCTATGTGTCATTGGAGCTTCATCCCATATGATTAGTTTGCATGTCCTTATAAGCTCAGCAAGTTCACTATCTGCTGGGATGTGGCACATAGAATCATCGACCACATTGATGGGAATTGCAAATCGAGAATGTGCCGTTCTTCCCCCTCCAACAAAAGCGCGGCTATACCGCTTGATGCGACATTTAAAACTATATCTCCTTTCGATCTAATTGCTGCGGACAATGTCTTGTAAAGATAAGTTTTACCCGTGCCCCCGTATCCGTATACGAAGAACATACCTCCTTTTGTTTCGTTGACAGCGTCCATTAAAGTATTATATATATCTCTCTGTTCATTTGTTAGCGTACCAAAGAGCTTGGTATGTTGTTCACGTAACTCGTCTTTGTTGTATTTTAACTCATCCGATATGAGTCTATTGTAATGTGCCATAAGTAACATTTCGTTTGGGAAAGGCATGTTTGGGATGTTCCGCAAACTTTTATTGTTACAAAGCAGCATGTGTTCGATATATGTAAGACATATGTTCTTTCTTTGCTCGTCTGAAAGTTCCAAATCTGCAAAATTTAAATGCACATTTTTTAGTTTAATTCTAACACACAAACTAATAGATATATATTAATTTTCACATGCTTGTAATTTTGTAATAACAACCCAACACACACACATTTGGATGGTTAATTAGCGACCATCACTGTAAGGTAGTAGTTTTTTTGTGTTTAATTCGATTTCTTAGTTTTATAAATAAAGGTTCCATTTCCAAGGCACTAAAACACTCATTTTATTAACAGTATTTGGGTGTTTTTTTTTGAATGTTTTTGGACATATAGGAGGGTTTGTGATCCCTCCCAAACTAGTTATCTTTTATTTCTTTATCACACAAGTCAACCACTTGTGAATGGTCAACCGTAATAAATGATAAAAGGCAAACAGTCTCAGAACGAATACTCGTGTGTAGTGTGAAACCAGGCAAGTGATCACCCGGATCGTTTCCCAACGAGATGTGAATGGAAAACTGTGAAAAGCTAGGATTAGAGTGATTGATGATTTAGATTGCTTTTGATTTTGCTTTATTTAACAATTCTATATAACAAACAAAAACAGATATACACAGGAAAATAAAACGCGAATTAAATAATCTGAAAACGCGCAACGAAAAATCTAAAATGGGACGAAAAATAAAATTTATAAAATTTAAAACCTAAAAATGTAAAATAACTTAAAACTTATTTAAAAACTTAAATTATATATTTTTTTACTTTTTATTTAATTATTATTAATTATTTATTATTTAATTACTTATTAAACTATTTAAATTTATAAAAAATACTAAATGAACAAAGAAAATTCTAAAACTTTTTCTAAAAATATTATAAGATGAGAAAAAGCTAAGAAAATTATAAAAATGAAAATTACTTAATTAAAATTTAAAAAGATAAATTTTATTAAATAGAAGCTATCACTTTATTTCTATTTTTGATTTTCTTAAGGTCTAAAAATATTTTTATATTTTTCCTAGATTAAAAATGACAAAAGAAAGTTATGAAAATTGGAATTATATTTTTCTGATTATTATTCTATTTATTATGATTTAATTACTATTTTAAACTAATTAAAAAGATTAAAAATATCAAAACTGTTCAGAAAATTATGAAAATTTACAGATAATTCTAAAATATAAATTAAAAGATAGGAAAAATAAAATGAAAAGCTGTCTAAGCCTAAAAAGCAGTTTTGGGCTAATAAGCAGTTAACTAATAAGCCCAAAATAAGCTAATAAGCAGGAAAATTGACCAAATGAACAGGACTAGCTTAAACAACTATAAGAAGCATGAAACAACTTAAAATACACAATAAGCAATAGGGATTAACAAGTTAAGCAGTTGGCTGTTGTGGATATTAAGACAGAAAATCAGGAAATAAGGCAAACTTGCAGATAGATTAAAGCTAATAAATAAGCAATAAAGATTGAATATTATGGGGGCAAAACTTAGGTTATACTACTGGCTATCTAAAAAACATAAAAGCCCTATCACAATTAAGCCAATTGAAGTCTAATTGGGTGCTAGATCAGCAGCATGAAAACACTGAGTCTGCTGTGTTGACTGTTTGCTGTGCAGAAAGCACAATACCAAAGCAATCCAATTCAACCTGTTTTGGCTACTCTAAATGGCCTCAATGGAACTCAGGAAAGCCACAACTAAGGACCAAAACAGCTTATGGCTGATTTTAGCTTATTTGGACTTTTAAGAAGCTGAAATTTGCACAGACAAACAAAAATTGGATTTTTAATCTATAAGGCTTATTACAACCTCTAAACAGCTTATTATGGTCTATTTAAGCTGGTGCAAAGTTGGGATTAAGGCAAATGTACAGTAATCACAAGTTTGACCAGTTGACTAGCTTGAACCAAACACCCCTTCTAGGGACTGTTATGGATTTTTAAAATGAAAATGGTTATTTTAAGCTAAGATTCTGAACAATGACTGATTACTAACTTATATTAACTAGAGTGAACAACTTTTAAAGTATAAATAAGCAGTTTAATAAGCTAGGCTAATTTATATCTATTTTTGGCTTTTTTTTGAGTTTTTTAAGGTAAATGAGATTATAACTAATTAAAACTGATTTTACTACTGAGATATGTTAACAAACTAGTAACAAGCAATAACTTATAGAAATAAGCTACAATAAGCAGTTATACAGTACAAATAGAAAATTAAGAAAAATCTTGAAATTAGCTTACAACTTTCTGAGCTTATGGAACAAAGGACAAGGAACCAGACCACAACTAGCTTGTCAAGGACAAGCTAGAAAACCCATAAACCTTCCTGAATAGCTTATTTCCACCCAGAATAGCTTATTGGCCCATATGTTGACTTTTCTTGACTTTTCTTCATATCTTGGAATTAAACAGCTTATAACTAATATAAGCTTACATAAAGCTATAAAAAGCTTCTATAAGCTTATAGAAAGGGTAATTATGGCTTTTGAGTAGCTTGTAACAACTTAGGTAATGTAATTCGAATGACAGTAAACATGAAATTGTAAAGTGACTGAATTTAAATGCAAGATACAATAAAGTGAGATCAAAATAACTGTAAAGTGACTATATTGATGACTGAAATAAAAATTACAATAAGGAAATGACAATTAATTAAAAGACGATTTTATAAAATTTAACTACCACGAATTCCTATTACATTTGATCTATATATACAAAAACTAAGGTGGGAACTTCTTTTCATCTTCCTCTGATTCATTTAGCACCCTTGATTGCCTCTGACATGATCTCAGCTGTTCAATCTAACTTTTGGCGGGAAAAAGATAAAGTGGTAAACACCACTTGTCTGGTTTACATGGGGGAAAGGAGAAGCAATAAATGCTTTTTGTTGTTGTTAGGTAACTTGTTGAGGAGGAGGGGGAGTGGGTGTGTCAGGAGGTGGTGGACAATGGCGGTTTTGTGTGGTGGTTTTGTGGTTTGGCGGTATGGTGGGAAAAGAGACGGGTCAAACATAAGTTTGACCCTGGGTTTAAATAAAAAAGGTGGGTCGGGTTATATTAATAAGGGATTGGGCTTGGGTTAGGAAGTTGGGCTGGGTTTGTTTGTTTATTTATTTTGGGTTTTTAAGGGTTAGTGTTGGTTATAGTAGCTAAATCACAAGGACCAAAGGTGTAATATGCTGAAACTTTAGGGACCTGATTTGCCAACATTCCAAACTCACTTCAAAGGATTAAACCTGCCACAAAATAATAACAAAAGGACCAAAGTTTATTTTTCTCAAAGTTTTTAAATCCCAGGGACCATTTTTGTCCATTTTGCAAAGTTCAGGGACCAAACTTGTAATTTTATGAAACTTCACACCAAAGGACTATATATGTTTATTTTATGATTCTTAAAGGACCTTTGATGACTTTTCCTGTTTTTAGAATAACCAGGGACTAGTTTTGACAACTTTTGAAAGTTGAGGGACTGAAACTGCCAATTATGCAAACTTTGTTTGTTTTTCAACTGTTTTTAAACATTTTGCATCTGAAACATATAAAACACAATTCTGGGATAATTTCAGTATTATGATGCATTTCTGAGTGTTTTTGGATGTTTTGGCAGCTCAGATTAGGTAAAAATGATGAGTATTTAGACACTCATCAATCCCCCACACTAAACTATTGCTAGTCCCTAGCAATCATTTGAGAAAACTTAATGGATTTATCTCTTTACCAAAAGCCATTACTTCTGGAGTAGCCAAATGTTTTAGTATGTGATACTTTGGTACAATGATAACCAAATGATTTTGAGCAAACCATCAGCTGTCAACGGTTTTGATTTGTCTTTACCAAAAGCCGTTTGCTTCTGGACTAGCCAACTCTTCACTTATGAAGATATGGTGAGTCGAATACCATACAATTTTGGGCAAATTGTAAGCCATAAACGGATTTGATACATCTTTACCAAGAGCCGTTTGCTCTCGGATTAGCCAATCCTTATGTGGGTTAGACATGGCGGACTGATAACCATTTATTGAGTTCTAAGTGAGAAAAAATTTTAAAATTTTGGCTAAAATGGGGGTACTAGATGGTACATTTGATCAAATTCGCAAGAATTCCCCCCCACACTTAGAACTGAATATTGCCCTCAATATTCAAAGAACCGGTTGTTAAACCAACACTTAGAACGTGAAAGGGAAATACTAATAGCCTTTTATTTTATATACACACACACTTTTTTTTATTTTTTATTTATTTATTTATTTTTTTTTGACTTTTACATATATACAACATGTGGGGCATCTCCCCCACACTTAGGTGAAACATGGGTGAAAACCCATATTTTGCTACTGTTTTTATTAACCGAGTTGCTAGCTTGACTCGACCCCAAATTCATTCGATTCCTTCCGAACAGTTAGGTTTATCACGCAAGCTAACCGCTTGTGAACGGTCAACTGTAACAAAGGGTTCCTGAACAGCCCGGGAGAAAAAGCAATTTAAAAGTCTATGGGGAAGTAAGTGGAAGAAACCATCTCTAACGGACTTTCATTCAAGATGCTTGGATAACCAATTGAGCATAAGAAAGTTCCACACCGATGAGATAAATCCGGCATTTAAACCAATGTTAAATGGACAATGCCGGGGTCAAAAGTAATATCCTCACTCCCAAATGAGTGAAAGATAGGGGAAATCACCGGGTAGGTGAAGGGAAGAAGAGAGATCTGAACAGCAATTAAGATAAGAACTTCCTCCTCAAGAATTGCATTTTCAAGTGGAGGAGGCAAGTCCTTAAACTTGATCTCCGAAAATTTATCAGTTTCCGCAACTGACTTAATTTCCTTTTTATGAAGTTGAACGGGAGGGAGAGGAGGGGAATTGTCCTGATTCAACAATTTCTCAAGAGAAAGAATATCTCCCTCCAAATCAATCTCAGCGTTATCAATTCCTTCCAGAAATGAATCACACTTGAGAAAAGCTTCGATCTCTTCCAAATTGGAATCACTTCCCTCAAACGGAGGGAGAGAAGGGGAAGAGTCAGAAATGATAGGTTGAGAAGATGGAGTGGGATCACCACTCACAAAATTATGAAAATAACCTAGACTTTCTTGAGAGTACTCCTCTGAAGCAATGTCAATGACATCTATTCGGTTAACCGATGCAGAATTATAATTTGAGGAGTACTTTGAAGTTTGATCATGGTTAAAGGTAACAGCTTCCTTATCCACACGCAAGGTGATCTCATGCTTAAATACATCAATAAGAGCATGGCCCGTTTTTAGGAATCCTCGTCCAAGAATGAGAGGAACCTTTTGATCTGCGTCGAATTCAACAACCACAAAGTCAGCTGGAAAATGGAACTTACCTACTTTCACAAACACATCTTCGGCAATGCCGCATGGATGAGATATGGTTCGATCTGCAAGCTCTAGAGTCATGCAGGTAGGAGTAAGAGCCGGAAGAGAAAGTTTCTTCCATACTGAATGAGGCATTAGGTTGATGCTTGCACCTAGATCTGCTAAGGCATAGCATTCAACCATTCCCGGAAATACACATGGTATAAGAAATTTCCCAGGATCTCCAAGCTTCTCCGGAAGCTTTTTCAAGATAACCGCTGAGCAGTTCTCATTTAATGGAGTTTTAGCCATTTCAATCAGCTTTTCCTTGTTGCTTAACAAGTGTTTGATTGCTGATGCAAACTTGGGCATCAGAATGGTAGCATCCGCAAAGCTTATGTCAAAATGTAATTCTTTAAAGATTTGATAGAATTTATCATTTTGTTGACTAGCCTTTTCACGGAGCTTTTGCTCATTTAAGCGCGATGGGTAAGGAATGTAAGGTTTGGATTTAGGAGCAATGACTTCAGGAGTCTTAACAGATTCAAAGACAACTCCTGGTTTGGATTTTTTCGGGACAACCGGAGGATGGACTTCAGGAATCTTAACAGTATCCTCCGTCTCTTTTTCCATTTCAAATAACGGAGGAGGAATAGGGCCAGCTGGCCCCTCATAAGTAGCACCACTCCTTGTGGTGATGGCTTTGAGGAAAGTGGTATCTCCGTCATCATCACTGTCATCAAGCACACTGACAGGAACAGCATTGAGCATTTCGGAATAGTATCTGGCTGTTCTTTGCTCACTAAGTTTGGTTGACAAACTTTTAACCGTAAATCGTGACAGAGTAGGATCTATTCTTGACGGTTGAGGAGCAAGTGTGGGTGTAGATTTTTGGACAACAATAGGTTGGACGTATTTAGTACTTCCATTGTTAGTGGGAAGCACCGGGTCCTTTGTCACCTTGATTTCTTGTTCCAATTCCCTCACCGGAGAGAAAATAGGAATTGACGGTCCAACATGAGCTTTACCACTATGTGTAGTGACAGCCTTGAGTTCACCCCTTGGGTTGAAAACAGTGTTACTTGGAAGACCTCCCGAGGTAGAAGGTGGATTAAGATGGTCCATGAGACTGGCAAACATATTTTTAACTTCGCTTTGAGAATGATCGATTTTGTTTGAAAGCTCAGTCCCTTGCTTGTTTATTGAGGACTGAAATTCATTCTTCAAATTAGAGATTTGATTTTGCATTGCCTTCATATTGGTCTCATTAACCTTGATGTAGCTATCAAGCTCACTCGAGAGAGGTCTTTGGGAATTGGGAGCTGAATACCCTTGATTACCCCTTTGGGGTGGGTATTGATTGTTCGGGGCGTGATATTGATTCTGCGTATTTTGCCCTCTTTGCTGATTAGGATTATTCCTATTTGGATTATTAGGAGAAGGAAAGCCGGGTGGTCCATGTTGATTGCTAGCACGGTAATTTGTTTCCACTTGAGGATGGTATTGACCACCTCCTTGGTTGGAAGATCCGGCTAAAGCTTTGACTTCAAATGCATTGCCATCGGTGGCAGTACAATTGTAGTAAGCGTGAGGGCCACCACAAGTAACACAAACTTCTACCTTTTTGATTTCAGCAGTGTGAGAAGTTTGCGGAGCGGACTCTTTCTTTTGTGTGGAGAAAACCAAAGCTTGAATAACCTTCGTGAGTTCAGCAAGCTGAGTATCAGTACTGGACTGACTCACGGGAGATGAAGTGGAAGGACCAGCATTAGCCTGAGAATTATATGGTCTGGCTCGTGCAGTGCGGACCTTTGACTTATTTTCAATGAGAGCAATGGCTTCCTTAGTAGATTTGCTCAGAAAATTACCTCCAGCTGAGGCATTAAGAGAATCTTGGTCAGATGGGTTTAACCCATTGTAGAAAGTGTCCATCTGCATCAAATCGGTGAAACCGTGATGAGGACATTTGCGGAGCAATTCTTTGAAACGCTCCCATGCTTCTCCAAATGGTTCATCAAACCTTTGAGAGAATTTCATGATTTCATTTTTGAGATACGTGGTTTTAGACGGAGGAAAGAATTCATTCACGAATTTCTGAACCAGATCTTCCCATGTTGTTATTGATCGAGGGGGTTGTTTGTCAAGCCAAATCCGGGCTGCCCCATCGATGGAAAATGGGAAAAGAAGAAGTTTGATTGATTCCTCAGGGACATTTTTGCATTTGATGGTGGATGTGATTTTATTGAACCATCTAATGTGATCTTGAGGATCGTCCCTGTCAAAACCATAGAATTGCCTCTGGGTTACCAGGTTTATTAACCCAGTCTTAAGCTCAAAATTCTCAGCCACGATGGCTGGAACAACAATGGCATCTCCGTACCCAATGGTGGGAGCTTGGAGAAGCTCATTCATAGGACGGTCTTCTGCCATGATGACAGGGGTTTTGGGATCAGTACGTAACTCGGGTACGACTGACGGAGCAGAACGTCTACGACGTCTTCGAGGTATTTTTCCAAGCTCACGAAAAGGGCTTGATGACCTAGAAGAACGAGTGCGCATGCACTTAGCAAAATTTTTCAATTAAAATCAAGATCGAGAAAAAACACAAGTGAACTTAAACCAATAATCAACAGGCGTACGGTAGCTCTCTAAAAGATAAACGCACAGAGTGGCGGAGAAGCAAAGGTGGGCAATAATGCTCCTTAAAAACCCGCTTCTTTCAGTCCGACAATTTAATGTCAGACTATCCTAGAACCTCCGTTAGAGTTTGTTTATCAATCAAAGGTGAGCCGATATTCGCAAGTGATACAAAGGCAAGTTTTTATCTTAGGTTTGGGAACTTATTATGGCCGTACCCCCAGTTAGGTAGTACTCAGTCTTGGTTCTCGATGGTTAATTTTTATTGTTTTTTTAAAAGAAAACGGAAAATGTTTTTGGGTTTTTAATTTTTATATGATAATTATAATAATAATATATATAGAAAGAAAAGAAAAATATTTTTGGTATTTTATATTGCTTTTGGGAAATAGGAACTTCTTGGGAGAAGGATCTCGAATCACTAATCGCTAAAACTTACACAATAGTCGCAGCACACCTCCCCGGCAGCGGCGCCAAAATTTGATCCCTCCCAAACTAGTTATCTTTTATTTCTTTATCACACAAGTCAACCACTTGTGAATGGTCAACCGTAATAAATGATAAAAGGCAAACAGTCTCAGAACGAATACTCGTGTGTAGTGTGAAACCAGGCAAGTGATCACCCGGATCGTTTCCCAACGAGATGTGAATGGAAAACTGTGAAAAGCTAGGATTAGAGTGATTGATGATTTAGATTGCTTTTGATTTTGCTTTATTTAACAATTCTATATAACAAACAAAAACAGATATACACAGGAAAATAAAACGCGAATTAAATAATCTGAAAACGCGCAACGAAAAATCTAAAATGGGACGAAAAATAAAATTTATAAAATTTAAAACCTAAAAATGTAAAATAACTTAAAACTTATTTAAAAACTTAAATTATATATTTTTTTACTTTTTATTTAATTATTATTAATTATTTATTATTTAATTACTTATTAAACTATTTAAATTTATAAAAAATACTAAATGAACAAAGAAAATTCTAAAACTTTTTCTAAAAATATTATAAGATGAGAAAAAGCTAAGAAAATTATAAAAATGAAAATTACTTAATTAAAATTTAAAAAGATAAATTCTATTAAATAGAAGCTATCACTTTATTTCTATTTTTGATTTTCTTAAGGTCTAAAAATATTTTTATATTTTTCCTAGATTAAAAATGACAAAAGAAAGTTATGAAAATTGGAATTATATTTTTCTGATTATTATTCTATTTATTATGATTTAATTACTATTTTAAACTAATTAAAAAGATTAAAAATATCAAAACTGTTCAGAAAATTATGAAAATTTACAGATAATTCTAAAATATAAATTAAAAGATAGGAAAAATAAAATGAAAAGCTGTCTAAGCCTAAAAAGCAGTTTTGGGCTAATAAGCAGTTAACTAATAAGCCCAAAATAAGCTAATAAGCAGGAAAATTGACCAAATGAACAGGACTAGCTTAAACAACTATAAGAAGCATGAAACAACTTAAAATACACAATAAGCAATAGGGATTAACAAGTTAAGCAGTTGGCTGTTGTGGATATTAAGACAGAAAATCAGGAAATAAGGCAAACTTGCAGATAGATTAAAGCTAATAAATAAGCAATAAAGATTGAATATTATGGGGGCAAAACTTAGGTTATACTACTGGCTATCTAAAAAACATAAAAGCCCTATCACAATTAAGCCAATTGAAGTCTAATTGGGTGCTAGATCAGCAGCATGAAAACACTGAGTCTGCTGTGTTGACTGTTTGCTGTGCAGAAAGCACAATACCAAAGCAATCCAATTCAACCTGTTTTGGCTACTCTAAATGGCCTCAATGGAACTCAGGAAAGCCACAACTAAGGACCAAAACAGCTTATGGCTGATTTTAGCTTATTTGGACTTTTAAGAAGCTGAAATTTGCACAGACAAACAAAAATTGGATTTTTAATCTATAAGGCTTATTACAACCTCTAAACAGCTTATTATGGTCTATTTAAGCTGGTGCAAAGTTGGGATTAAGGCAAATGTACAGTAATCACAAGTTTGACCAGTTGACTAGCTTGAACCAAACACCCCTTCTAGGGACTGTTATGGATTTTTAAAATGAAAATGGTTATTTTAAGCTAAGATTCTGAACAATGACTGATTACTAACTTATATTAACTAGAGTGAACAACTTTTAAAGTATAAATAAGCAGTTTAATAAGCTAGGCTAATTTATATCTATTTTTGGCTTTTTTTTGAGTTTTTTAAGGTAAATGAGATTATAACTAATTAAAACTGATTTTACTACTGAGATATGTTAACAAACTAGTAACAAGCAATAACTTATAGAAATAAGCTACAATAAGCAGTTATACAGTACAAATAGAAAATTAAGAAAAATCTTGAAATTAGCTTACAACTTTCTGAGCTTATGGAACAAAGGACAAGGAACCAGACCACAACTAGCTTGTCAAGGACAAGCTAGAAAACCCATAAACCTTCCTGAATAGCTTATTTCCACCCAGAATAGCTTATTGGCCCATATGTTGACTTTTCTTGACTTTTCTTCATATCTTGGAATTAAACAGCTTATAACTAATATAAGCTTACATAAAGCTATAAAAAGCTTCTATAAGCTTATAGAAAGGGTAATTATGGCTTTTGAGTAGCTTGTAACAACTTAGGTAATGTAATTCGAATGACAGTAAACATGAAATTGTAAAGTGACTGAATTTAAATGCAAGATACAATAAAGTGAGATCAAAATAACTGTAAAGTGACTATATTGATGACTGAAATAAAAATTACAATAAGGAAATGACAATTAAGTAAAAGACGATTTTATAAAATTTAACTACCCCGAATTCCTATTACATTTGATCTATATATACAAAAACTAAGGTGGGAACTTCTTTTCATCTTCCTCTGATTCATTTAGCACCCTTGATTGCCTCTGACATGATCTCAGCTGTTCAATCTAACTTTTGGCGGGAAAAAGATAAAGTGGTAAACACCACTTGTCTGGTTTACATGGGGGAAAGGAGAAGCAATAAATGCTTTTTGTTGTTGTTAGGTAACTTGTTGAGGAGGAGGGGGAGTGGGTGTGTCAGGAGGTGGTGGACAATGGCGGTTTTGTGTGGTGGTTTTGTGGTTTGGCGGTATGGTGGGAAAAGAGACGGGTCAAACATAAGTTTGACCCTGGGTTTAAATAAAAAAGGTGGGTCGGGTTATATTAATAAGGGATTGGGCTTGGGTTAGGAAGTTGGGCTGGGTTTGTTTGTTTATTTATTTTGGGTTTTTAAGGGTTAGTGTTGGTTATAGTAGCTAAATCACAAGGACCAAAGGTGTAATATGCTGAAACTTTAGGGACCTGATTTGCCAACATTCCAAACTCACTTCAAAGGATTAAACCTGCCACAAAATAATAACAAAAGGACCAAAGTTTATTTTTCTCAAAGTTTTTAAATCCCAGGGACCATTTTTGTCCATTTTGCAAAGTTCAGGGACCAAACTTGTAATTTTATGAAACTTCACACCAAAGGACTATATATGTTTATTTTATGATTCTTAAAGGACCTTTGATGACTTTTCCTGTTTTTAGAATAACCAGGGACTAGTTTTGACAACTTTTGAAAGTTGAGGGACTGAAACTGCCAATTATGCAAACTTTGTTTGTTTTTCAACTGTTTTTAAACATTTTGCATCTGAAACATATAAAACACAATTCTGGGATAATTTCAGTATTATGATGCATTTCTGAGTGTTTTTGGATGTTTTGGCAGCTCAGATTAGGTAAAAATGATGAGTATTTAGACACTCATCAGTTTGCACTGGTTTATGGAATACCACTGGTTTGTTATCAATGGATTATGTTGTTTATCACACGATTTTAAGGCTGAAGTGGTATCATGCTGTTTTGCTGGGTAATTTTAGAAACAGTGAAATTCAATGATTTGGGGTTAGTTTCATAACACTCTGGTATAGAAACACACTTGATTATTGGGTTAGTTTTTTTTTTTGTCTTTGAATGTGTATTTTAAAATGTTTGATATTTTTAGTCAGGGTTTTTTGGTCTTTAACTCACTAAAGCTGCTCAAATTATTTTCAGAAATATGGGTTCCCAGTTCTTGATCAAACTTGACAACCATTATTGGGAAGGTTGGGTGTGTATAAGGGAAAGCGACAGAAACGTTTCTTACAGGAATATTAAGGCAATATCCCAGTGTTATAAGTTTGATGTTGCTGCCTGTTTGGTATGGTGCTGCTGAATAAGTGCTTTAGGTATGTTTTTTGCGAACCTAAACTTTTATTATGGACAATGTAATTAGACGTTAGGACATGTATGTGTAAACTATGTGTATTTGTCGTGCTGTAACATGTAGTTGTTTGTGATTCATTTATAAAGAATTATAATGATATCAGTTAGACAATTGAGTAGATATTAAGAGATTGTATTACAGTGAAAATTTCATACCTGGATCATTTCTTTTTATTCGTTCCGCGTGTAGTACGTCAGTAGCCATTACCTCCCACGTTTTCTCGTAAACAAATTCTAGTCGAGACATGCAATCTGTCAGAATAAATATGACATAAAATTTCTGTAGGTAGTTTCCGGTTCCCCATAGGCTGGCTTCTAACAACCCGTCAATGTATTCTTTATCATCTTCCAGTAGACCTCGTGCCTGGCACGCCTCTTTGTATGTGCTGTACGTAACACCTTCAAATTTTTTAAAATCGATCCAATCTTTTGCGCCCGGGACCTTGTTAATCAGGACTCGCAGGTAGAACGGTTCACCGGTTGATGGTGATACGTGATGCACACGTCCAATGGACGTGCCTCTTTGTCTTTTTATCCAAACTCTATCCTCTTGTTTCCATACATAGTGTTGTGGAAATTCGTGGTAAAGTAAAGCCCTCGCTTCTACATCAGTCTCGTTTGTTTTCATCCACTGTACGAATTTTGTGTCATTTATGGATGCCTTATCCAACGTACAGTCAATGCTTTCCGAAGCATCAAATACGACCGAATGTTCGCCTTCTAAATGAAACGGCAATCGTTCAACCGGAGGGAATCTTTAGTGTATGTCAAATTTGTAAATCCTCCATGCTGCTTCACAAGCTGAAAGATATTGACAGTCGTAGTAATCACTGACTTCGTCTATCTCTTGGTCTTCTACCGCCGCTGTAGCCCTATCTGGACCCTTGTTTATATATTTGAAAAGGTATTTTATAGAACCCATTTGGTTGCACCACTCCACGTTAATATGCGATTGGTACCGCCTTAACAACCCCGGGTTGTAAGGGACCACGTATCCGTTGTGTAATTCTGAACCACTTTTAGTTACTGTACAACCGTCGTTCCTCCTCTTATAAAGTGCGTAACCATTCTCGTCTATGACTGTTGAATCGTTAAACTCTTTGGGGAATTTCTTTGTACATTTGTTTTTAACCGTGCATGGACAAGTAGGGCGCTGTGGGCCACATGGTCCATGCATCATATGATCGGTAACGATCTCGTATAGTTCAGGATCTTCATTTTTATCAGGTATTTCTGCTGAAATAAAACGATCAATTTGGCGGGTTGTCTTGATTTTATCACGTTCTTCCAGAAAAAGCAAAATATGAGCATGTGGCAGGCCTCTTTTTTGAAACTCGACAGTATAAACAGCTGTAATAGGTTGATAGTGTTAAGCATTATATACAATTAATAATAACGGATTCAATTACTTTGTATTTGTTAATAAATGTATAATGATTGTACCTGCTTTCAAATGTCCAAAATAATGCCGGTCTTTAAAATCCCTCATTAAAGAGTCCAGTTTTTGTTTAAAGACTCTTGTTATGGCGTCAGGTCTGTCTTCAGACTTCAGCCCCCTATCTGCGACAAAACGTGCAATTTCCGGCCACTTTGGGTTGCACGTGAATGTTATAAACAGGTCAGGATATCCGTAAACCTTGCATATTGTCATGGCATCCAAATAATTTTGCATCATGTATCTTGGACTTCCAGTGAATGACGACGGTAAAATAACCTTTTTCCCTCGTAACACGACCCCAGAATCTTCCTGCTCCGCCAATTTCGCAAGTTTAGAATATGTTTCACTTCTCAAATCCTTCTGTTGATTTTTAATAAACGAAATTCTTTCAGATTCTACCATAGTGTATGCGTCAACAATAAATTGTTGGCATAGTCTCCTTGCGTTGAGTATCATCGAGAAAACACCCGTCCTTTCCTGCAGCCAATACGCAAAATACTCCCTCATTGTTACCCTTGTTTTCTTGTTTGTTGGTGTATGATCAGTAACACCCACGTGGTATATATCTGTCCAGTAACCATCTTCTGCGTAAGGGAATAGCAATGGTTAGTGCAATGCTAGATACGATGGGTGCAATTCACTTATTCTTTTAAGACCGCCTTCCTGTGGGTGTAAAATGATGTCCCTTTTATTAGTTGTTGTGTCAAAATCACCAACTATTAGACCTCCAATTTCATCAGCTGTGGGTAGGTTATAGTTTCGACCATCTCGTTCTCTTGTACCGATAAGGCGTAGTCTGAACCTCGTTTCATTATGTCTCCTAACCAACTGTTCTCCAGCCATTCTGAACTGAGAAACCAATGGATTAATGGTATCGAGCATGTCGCGTAAGTCAACAGTCAGTTGATGGTCTACGATATAGGTACTTTGTGGAAAACTAGAAGGGGGGTTGAATAGTTTTACGTCCTTTTTAATTTATGAAAACTTTTGTTTACTTTTTAAAAAACTTCGATTCTATCTTATGTGAATTCAACTCTTGATCAATATGAACATATATACACAAATATAAATAAGTAATGCAAGTAAGGTAAATATAATGAAATGAAAAAGAGAGATAGAAAGATCAAACCACATGATATGTGTCTAAATACACATATATTTTATATTATTTAAACCCACAAAAACGACCAAAAACACACAAATGACCATATAAATGTTACAAATATCATTGAAATGTGTTTTTATGTGATTCAGGTACAAAAAGATTGAAAACAAGTGAAAAATGATCAAAGTTCACACAATTGTCAATTTCAGTCCCTGAAGTATCACCAATTTGAAAAACTAGTCCCTGAAGGTTTAAAATGAATGAAAAGTCAACTTAAGTCCTTGGACAATCAAACTTGTTCAAAATAGTCCCTGGATGAAAGTTTTCTACAAATGGCAACTTTTACCCCTCAAAATCCAAAATTGACATAAAAGGTCCTTGGAAGTTTTAAAATTGGAAATTTACAATTATGGTCCTTGTACTAATGTTAATTGGCAGGTGTGATCCCTGGAATGAAGTTTGGAAGTTTGTCACATCAGGCCCCTCATGTTTCAGAAATTACAACTTTAGTCCTTGGGCTTATCCATTATACAAAACCAACCGGACCCTTTATTACTTCATAAACCCAGCAACAATAAACCCAACCCAATAAAACCTTAAACCCGACCAACTCACCCTTAGTTAATATCAGGGTCAAACTAAAGTTTGACCCGTCTTCTTCCCCAACTTGCCGCCAATACCACCCCTTACCCACAACCTTCTCTGCAAAACCACCTCTAAACCCTGACAATCCAACCATGTCCCCTCCACCTCCACAAGCTACCAAGAAGCATTAATTGCAATAAAACTGCTCCTAGCCACTTGTATCACTTTTGGCGCCAACAGTTGTTTAAACGGCTAGGATGATCTCTGCTTATC
This sequence comes from Artemisia tridentata subsp. tridentata, assembly GCA_021014915.2. Lineage (NCBI taxonomy): Eukaryota > Viridiplantae > Streptophyta > Magnoliopsida > Asterales > Asteraceae > Artemisia > Artemisia tridentata. The sequence continues at coordinate 270,026,091 of CP139506.1, read as the reverse complement.
CAATGGACACAAATTAAAGTGGGATTTGACCAGGAAGATGGTGGGAACTCAGAATGCTATAAAGATCAAGAAAAGGCAAGAGAAGAAGGCACCTTGGAATAGCCATGGTCACGTAGTTAATTAAATTTACTGCTTTCTTTAATTTCAAGTCATTTTATTGCTTTCAATGTTGTATTACTCCTTAAACAAGTGTAATAAAACATTATTTACAGTCTTATATCAATCTATCTTTAAATTTCATATTTTCTTATCAGTACCTTAAATTTTCATGTCATTTAAATTCAAGTTTGATTAGTGTTGTTTGATGGACTCTTTAAGCTCACTTAAGCTCCTGGCAAAAGCTTTCAAGCTTTTAGATACATTAATGCAGTTGTAGTCTTTAAAATTCAGTAATAGATAAAAAACAAGAAAAACAATGAAAAACCAAAAATAATGAAGTGTTCTTGGTGAAACTGCATGGAGCAAGGTTAATTGTGGATTGCCTTTGGTTTAGAAGCTTTGTGGAAAGCCTTAGGATGTGTTCTGTGGCCTTGGTTCTCAGTTTCAAGCAGGATTCACTTGTAAGCCCATATTATACCATTTTTGCCATTTTATTGTTCTAGTTGTTTTCTTGCTGGAATCTTTGCATTTTTATGTTTATTTGTTGATATTAAGTGTTATTAGAGGGTAATATTGCTTGTTTGTTCATTAGATTCACTTGTGCTAAAAATGAAAAAATCACTCAGTTGAAATGCATATGTGACAAGTCTGTGTTTTATGCTTATGTGCTTGAGATTTATGCTCATTTGGTCTGATTATATGATAATATAAAGTTTGGAATCAGGTTTGTATACAAATTCATTGAATACTTTGAAATTCATGGGACAAGTGAAAATTGAAGGGCTGTTTGGATTTGGTATGATTTAGATCCCTGAGGTTGTTTGAGTTGTTTATTTCTGTGTATACATGACCCATTAAGCCATTTGAGGGATTGACACCCCTTTAAGCTCAGTGGTAATGTGTAAATGGTCAAATTCATCTTCAAATCTTCCTCAGTGTTCACTGTGTTTCATAAAATGGATTTGCAGTCTACTCTGTGTTTATGGTTGTGTGTGTTGTTGTTCTTGTTTGATGTGCACCACTAAATGGTCATTTAACTCAGTTTAGTATTCATATCCAGGTCTTAGTTAGTATAAAGTCAAAATTGCTTTTAATCTTCCTTGTTTTCTTATCTGTTCAAGTTTTTCAAGTCATTTTCATAATATTAGCTTAAAAGTTGTTAAGTTTGCTTAATTTAGTTTCATTGTAGCTTAATATAACATGTTTAATCAGTAGATTAAGATTTAAGTTCATGTTAGTCAACTTAGATCATAAACTTAAAAAGTCAAAAATTTCTGCATATGCCCTGTGCAGGCCAGTTTACCCGTTTTTCAATTGCTTGCACAATCTTTATTAGTTAGCTTTAGCTTGTGTAAATTATTGTTTTGTGTAGCCCTTCTGGCCATTATGTTATGTATATGCTTATTTTTCAATTTGTAGCTTAATTAGATAGCTTATTTCACCCACCTTTTTTTCCCATCTAACTCACTCCACTGAAGCAAACAGTGGAGTTGGAGTTGTTTTCTTAAGCTCATTAAATAGCTCATCATTGACCCTTAGCTTGTGATAATTGGCTTCATGTGAGGCTAACCAATCATACTCAAAGGTTCAGTGCTTGTTGAGCTTTCTTAAGCTTATTTGATAAGTTAAATTAGAGCTTGTTGTTTGCCCCATTTGCTGAGTATACTGAGTAATCAGTGTACTCATGCTTATTTCATAAGCTCTTAAAAAGCTCATTTGTGGTCATAAGCTTGTGTGGTTTAGTTTTATATGAAGCTTATCCACCCATCCATATGATCTTGTGCTTAAATTCCCCCTAGCAGCTCATTTACTAGGGCTGCATCCAGCTTTTTGTTTGTCCCACATTTTTAGTATACACTGAATCAGTGAATTGAAGCTTTTTCAAAAGCTCCTCAAAAGCTCATCTGTGGACCATAAAGGTTGAGCTTGGGCTTTTTGGAAAGCCAACCAACCCAGCTTGCTACCTCAATCTCCTCTTTGTGCTTTAGAGCTTATTTAATAAGCTTATCTTGCCTCTAAAGCTATCAGCAGAATCACTGCACTATCAGCAGGATTGCTAAAGCTAGCAGCAGGTTGATTATCTGGATTTGCTTATTAGCTTATACAAGCTTATGAGTGAATGCCAGTGCACCATCTTGTTCATACTTGTTCATATAACTTGTGTACATCTTATTTTATCTTTTGTCTCCTTTGTAAAGCTTTTTCAAGCTTATTTTGAGCTTTCACTCCAACAGTTAAGCCAAAAGCTTAACTGTCTAAATCATAAGCTCACATTTTGCTTATTTTGAAGTTTGTAAAGTTTTGTTTTCATTAAACTTGTTTAATATCAGTATTTAGTTAGTCCAGAAAAAAGAAAAAAACCAAAAAGCTCCACCATAAAGCTAAGTGATAGCTTCTATTTAAGAAGCTTATTGCTTATTTGCTTATTTTCATTAAGCACATAGTGTTTTTATATTTTTCCTAGCTTCCTTTATTTATTTAATAATTATGTAAAAAGTTTCAGATTTTTCTTTATTCATTTAATACTTTTAATAAATCATTAATAGTTTTTAGTAATTAATAATAGTAAAAAATTAATAATAAATAGAATAATTGTGTAATAAATAAATTTTCAGTTTCAAAATTCATTTTATAATATTTTAGATTTTTCAGATTCTTTATTTTATTTATTTTAGTTAATTTTAGATTTTCTTATTATTTAATTCATTATTAAATACATTTAATTCATTTTTAATTTATAATAATTAAGTAAATAGTGTAAAAATTTATTTTAATTTTCTAATAATTTTCTTATCTTTTTAGGATTCCAAAAATATAATTTTCACATTTGTGGGAGTTGTATTTGACTGAATTCACTTTTTATTTTTGTACGTTTACATAATTGTTAGTTAAACGTACGCGTTTTAGGTTCTTAGGTTTTCTTAACTTTTATATAAATTTGTTAATTATAAATAAATATTTTAAGTTTGTTTAATTTGCATTTAAGCCCCTAAGGCATACAAATCCCTACTATAGTGTAATCATTTTGTTTTCGTACGTTTACGTTTACTTGAATTTAAACGTACGTTTGTATATCCTTTTCCGTTTTTAGGTTTCTGATTGCACGTTTTTATTAATATAGCTGTGACAGAGCTATTACTATTCACATTCCTAGTGTTAGTCAATCAGATTCCTGTTTTTATACATTCTCCATTTCAGCACACACATTCGTTGTATTACAGATTTCACACCTCGTTGGGACATAACGACCCGGGGATATAACACTATACTCCCATGGATTTAAATTGCATTTTCTCCCTGCCTGGTTTGACTTTTACTGTTGACCATTCACAAGTGGTTGACCGTATTAATTATAACTAGAAAGGGAGGGATCACCACAACACGAAGATTTATAGTGGTTCGGCTACAAGGACACCTTCCTTGCCCTACTCCACTCCTCGAGTCACCTACTCGAGAGTTTTCTTCACTATGTCAACAAACTCCCTTATGGCGGAGAAACCTTACACAACTTTAGCTTACACCGGCTTAACGACACAAAGCTAGATGTCGAGTTCTAATCGTAGCTAGAACCAATCTCACAACTAGTACACAACTTAATCACGACGGCTTCACGACGGCTTCACGACTTCTTCACGACTTCTTCACAACTTCTTTTCAACGACTACTTCACAACTACTTCAACACAACTTCTTTACAATACAACTAGTTACTAACACTAGGATCTACTTATCACAACTATACAACACTTTACACAACAACACAATTGAATGAGGTAAGTAATAACACTTCTTCACTAGTTGAAGTAGAGTTCTTCTTTTGCACTTTTGGTGGTGGAAGCTTGGATCACTTAGAAACCAATGCTTAAGAAAATATGATCAAAGGATTTACAATGTTTAGAAAGGTTTTAAAACAGAAAGTTTTAGTGTGCAAAAGGTGAGTAAAAATCCAGGAGAAGGCTGGTATTTATAGGAGAAAAACTGGACAGCTGGAGACCTACTGGAGCGTGGCCGGCCCCCTTAAATAGGGGGGCGGTCCCCTTAATTTTAAGGGGGCCGCCTAGTAAAATTAAGGGGGCCGCCCTAGGTGTCCGTTGCCCAGATTTGTCCTTTTGTGGGGAAGGTTTTTCTGGAACATTTTAACTGATTTTGGTTAAAAATTTGAATTCATATTTTTATAAAAGATTAAACATTTTTATTTAATACCAAAAATGTTTTTCAAAAATATAAAAAATGTTTTTGATGTTTTATAAAAAATCTAGTTATTAAGAAAATGTTCCTTTGATCATATAATGCATTAAGCACTTGTTTATTCATACCTTAAGTGATTAAGTTGTAGAAATGAATATTTACAACTAAATACTTGTTTACGTCATAATTTTCCGATTAATGATTTTACATTTTGTGATTATCAAAACGTAGAGATATCGAAAAATATTAATAACGTGTTTAGGCATTATTTATATCAACAATCTCCCCCTTTTTGATGATTACAAAATCTAAACTCATTAAATCTAAAAATTAGTTTTTAGACAAGTATTTAGTGAGTTTAAATTTATTTCTCCCCATTTTTGTAGAATCAAAAAGGTTATGCCGACAAGTTTTAGAATCTAAATTTGTCGGGACGAGAACTCCCCCTTGATGTGTACTCCCCCTCGTTTGGGGGCACCAAAGAAACGAGCTATGGAACGCTTGCAAGAAAAATGTTAGAAGCACAAGTATATGTAACAACAATAAGCAAGCATGTAGAATAAGACCATTCATTTAATAAAAGTGTTGTGTATAAATATACAACCAAGTAGATTACAACATGAGGCATACAAACATTTAAGTAAAAACAACTAATGATACTACATAATCGTCCTAGTAGTACATGATCTTCCATGGAGCTTGCATACAAAAAGGGTTTGAAAATTATTTATAAGCATTGCATATGCTTAATTGGGTGAAAATGGAGGTGGTGGTGGTGTAGTGGGTGAAGGTGGTGGAGGTGGTGGTGGTGGTGGGTTGGTAATCATGTGTTCAAGAGATGAAAACATGTAGTGTATCTCATCTCTAAGACCAAAGATTATGGTCCGGTTATGGATGCAACAAAGACAATTGTCACCATGGGCTTCAAGCAATGCCCAAGGTATAGGAAAGAGTGGTTGTGGGGTTGGTGATGGTGAGAAGTGAGCATCAAGAGGTGTGATGGGTGATAAGGAAATAGCAAGTTGGGTGTATGAAGGTTCTTGAGTGGATGGTAGTGATGATGCTCTTGGTGATGATGTTAGGTGAGTATGGATGTAGTCATTGATGGATGAAGTGGATGGAATGGAGGAAGATGAAGCTCCATGGGTAGAGGGTGTTTTTGATGGTGCATTAGGTGCACTTGGAGATGAATTTTGAGGTGGTGGTGATGGAGTTTTGATGTCATCTTGGGTTAGGTCTATGAAAGGTTGTTTTGGTGGTATGATAACAAGTCTTTGCTTCCTTGGAGTCTTAGAGATGGAGGGTTTTGGTGATAACATGGTGGTTTTGGATGATGAAGGATGATGGAATTAGAGGTGATTGTATGGAGGGAATTTATAGTATGAAAATGTGGTTTGTTTAGGTTGATTTTTGAGGTTTTGTAGGAAGATTCCAATACCAGTTCGTCCATAAGGAGAAATGGTAGCTGGGGCTAGGTAAAAGTGGTCACAAGATGCAAAAGAAAACAGTAAATTTTACTGTCCAGATGGCCGGTCCCCTTAATTGTTGGGCGGCCCCCTTAAAATTAAGGGGACCGCCTAGGAAATTAAGGGGGCCGCCCATCTGGTGTTTTCCCAGGCGACCAAATTTGAAAAATTTCAGAAAAAGGTCATTTTTAGGGTGTATTTGCAGCAAGTTTCATTTGGATCATGTACATCAAGAATGATTAAATATTATCAATAGCATATTAAACAAATAACATACATATTTAAGACTAGAAAAAAAAAAACTCATATTAGAAGCATAGGCATATTTTATCAAATAAACTAGTAGCTTAGTTCTAATAAGTTTATCATCTAACATAATAAAAGTCATAGCAAACAAATGTTAAGATAATAATACTACATATAAATGTCTAATCATAATGTTAATACAAATAGCGTCCCAAAAACGTTATTTATATTCTTTGATCTTTCATTAGTTTTGTTAATGACAAATATAAGGAATATCTTTTAGCAAATAATAAATACTAGCTTAGTCTCTTAAGTACACACTTTACACTTCACATATTAACTTAGAATTACAAGTTTAGTAACTTGTTTCCTTAAAAGGAAACTTTAATTCATAAACTATGCCATGACATCATTGTATGCATCACATACAATATCTTTGATATATCTTGGTTAGATATGCAAGCAACATAGTTGACATTTGAAGATCTTGGATGATATGGTAAGATACAACTAAGATATGGTAAGAGACAACTATTACATAGCTGTCACATCCCACGGATCCAAGTGTTATAAGGGACGGATCCCTTTTGAGGGATCCGCCGGATCCGTGAGCTGAAGATCAGCTTGCCTATAAATAGGAAGCTGATCATTTGGCTCTCTCATCACTCATATAGCTTAAACACATATATTCATTCAGTACATATCTTACTAACATCATTCATAGTTGCATTTCACTTTGATCTTCCATTTTGTAGAAAGGAGATCAAGCATTCAAGGATCTACAGAACCGTAATCCTTTAGTTGCATTACTGTGTGATCTTGTAGTTTGTTTCACACATCATATCTATCATTTGTAATCAGTGAGTGTGGTTAGTACTTTAGTCCTTAAAGTACAAAGAGTGTAGGGAGTGGTTGTACCCTTGTAAAGAACTCGACATCTAGCTTAGTGTCGGTAAAGTAATTAGGCGACGTCAGGTTGGTTCTACCTTGTGAAAGAACCCGGTGTTTAGCTTAGTACCGGAAAAGGAAGTAAGCGACGTGTAAAGGTTTTCTCCGCCTAGGAAAGGAGTTTGTTTCTTAGTGAAAGATAAACTCTCGAGTAGGAAACTCGGGGAGTGGAGTAGGGCAAGGAATAGAGTTCTTGTAGCCGAACCACTATAAACAACTGTGTCGTGTGGTTTGATCTTTCCTCTCTTTATCTTTTGTTTACATTGTGTGATTATTTATTTGTGATTGTTTCCTTTGAATTAACATATAGTAACAAAGCAAATAAAACTTTAAAAACGGTAAAAACTATTCAACCCCCCTTCTAGTTTTCCACAATTGGCATCAGGAGCTACGTTACTTAAGATCTTTAAAATATATTGTATTTTAAAACTTAAAACGATCCATGGATTTTGAAAACTTTAAAGAAGGGCAATCTATGCAGAGACCACCTCTATTTGAACCAAATTGTTTTATTTATTGGAAAAATCGCTTTGAGACTTATGTAAAGTCAAAGGATATAGATCTATGGTATATTATAGTTGATGGTGATTACAAGCCTATTAGTAATGATATTTCGGGTGGTCGGGATGAAGGAGCTTCTCTTACTCGTCACAGTGATGAGCAAAAGAAACTAATTGCCAAAAATAACGAAGCCAAAATGATGCTTTATAATGCCTTACCTAAGAAAGAATATGAAAGAGTTTTTATGTGTAAAACGGCTAAGGATATTTGGCAATTTCTTATTATCACACATCAAGGGAACTCACAAGTAAAAGATAACAAAATTGATCTTCTTGTTCAACAATACGAACAATTTGTTATCTCTGAAGATGAGACCATTGATAGTGCGTTTGCTAAGTTCAATACTATTATTACATCACTTAAAGCACTTGACGAATCTTTTTCTAGCAAGAATTTTGTCAGGAAATTTCTAAGAGCACTCCATCCGAAATGGAGAGCAAAAGTGACAGCTATTGAAGAATCTAAGGATCTCTCAAGCATGACACTGGATGAGCTCATAGGAAACCTAAAAGTTCACGAAATGATTATGGAAAAAGACTCGGAAATTGTCAAAGGCAAAAAGGAGAAGATTAAGTCTATTGCCTTGAAAGCCAAAGTCGAGTCAAGTGATGATGAGTCTTGTTCAAACAGTGATGATGAAGAATATGCCATGGCCGTGAGGGATTTCAAGAAATTCTTCAGGAGACGAGGAAAGTTTGTAAAACCACCTCGTGATGAAAAGAAATCCTCTCGGAAAGATCGTGACGATAAGAAAGGTAAGGATGATAGGAAATGCTATAGGTGTGGTGACTCCAGTCACTTAATAGGAGAATGTCCAAAGCCTCCAAAGACCAAGTCTCAAAGAGCCTTCGTTAGTGGAGCTTGGAGCGATAGTGAAGGAGATGATGATGATGAGCCTAAGAACAACGAAATTGCACTTATGGCCGATGACACAGAAGAGGTACATTCTGATTCATACTCCTTTATAGATGATGAAACCTTAGAAGTAGAATATAACAAACTGTGTGATGTCACTTTAAAAATCATAAACAAAAACAAGTTTTTGAAAACAAAGACAACACTTTTAGAAAATGAAATATATTGGCTTAAAGAAAAAGCAATAAGAATTGAAAAAGGTAAAGTTAGTAAAGAAACATGTGTGTCTTGTCAAGAACTAAAACTTGAACTAGAAACCTTAAGAACCACACAGGAAGATTTAATCAAACAAAATTCAAAGTTTAAAAGGTTTGATAAAAACATAAGTTGTGCAGATAAAATAATGAAAATGCAAAAGCTACCTCATGATAAAACAGGACTAGGCTTTATGAAACTAGGAACCTTAAATGATTATAAGGAACAGACTGTGAATAAAACTGATTCAACCAAGTTGGACACCCACGGATCCGACGGATCCAAAAATTTGGATCCGCCAGGTATATCCAAGGGATCCGCGGGTACAGAAGTTGAACAGAAGGTTCACAAAGTCGACCGTTCCGAGTTTGTTAAAGTTACTAAGAAACCTAACAGTAGCATAACCAATAATAAACACAAACCAGCAGTATCTTTAGGAAGAGGTCAAGCTAGAAATGAATATAGAGTTAAAACGGATCAACAAAGACCTCAGATGAGTTTTCCCAAACACCCCTTTCCAAAGAGTATAGTTAATTCACAACACACTTATCAAAATAATTGGAACCAAAACATGTCTAGAAACTTTCATGGTCCTAATTATATGCCGTGGAACAATTGTCCACCTTTTCAGTACATAAACCATGATAATGTCATGTTTAACCCAAACGGACCCATGAGATATTGGGGACCAAATGCTTGAGTCTTTTATGAACTTAGGTATGCTTGAAAGTTGATCTTGAACCTGATGAGTGGATCAAAGATAGTGGGTGCTCAAGACACATGACGGGAAACAAAAATCTTTTCTCAACCTACCAAGTGTATGACGGAGGTAATGTCACATTCGGTAGCAAGCTTAAAAGTAAAATCATCGGAAAAGGTACAATCTCTCATGACTCTCTATCTATTGATGATGTTGCTCATGTAGATAATTTAGGATTTAATCTACTTAGTATAAGTCAATTATGCCGCAAAAAGTATAACGTCCTTTTCAGTGAAAATGGAAGTAAAATACTTAAAGATGGCATAACCGTAGGAAAAGGTGTTTTAAAGAATAATGTCTATGTTATGAAATTAGATAAAACACCTAAAGATAAGTTATGTCTTACCTCCTTGGACGAAAACTCAACTCTATGGCATCGACGCTTAGGTCATGCAAATATGAGGCTTATTCAATCCTTGTCTTCCAAAGAACTCGTTAGGAACCTACCCAAGTTGAAATATGACCAACACTTTTGTGATGCTTGCAAAATTGGGAAACAAATACATAGTAGCCATAAGGCTAAAAACATGGTATCTACATCTAGATGCCTAGAGTTATTACATATGGATTTGTTTGGCCCGTCGGCTATACAAAGTTATGGAGGAAATTTTTACACTTTAGTCATAGTAGATGATTACTCTAGATATACATGGACAAAGTTTTTGAAAACTAAAAATGAGGCATTTGATAAATTTGAAATTCTAAGCAAGAAAATTCAAAATCAAATAGGAAGTAATATAGTATCTATTAGAACTGACCATGGTCGAGAATTTGACAATGAAATTCAATTTGGAAATTTTTGTGATAATAATGGAATAACTCATAATTTCTCGGCTCCTCGTACACCTCAATCTAATGGTGTAGTAGAACGTAAAAATAGAACAATTCAAGAAATGAGTAGGACTATGTTAAATGAACAAAACATACCACAAAAGTTTTGGTGTCACGCTGTAGATACTTCTACATATATCCTAAATAGAGTTTTAATTAGACAATTCTTAAATAAAACTCCCTATGAAATTTATCGAGGCAAAAAGCCTACATTAGGATATTTTAGAGTTTTTGGAAGCAAGTGTTTCATTTTAAACACAAAAGACTATCTCACCAAGTTCGACCCAAAGTCGTATGAAGGTGTTTTTCTTGGATACTCACAAAACAGTAAAGCATACATAGTATTAAACAAGGAAACATCAAGAGTCGAGGAATCATTGAACGTAACATTCAACGAAAGTCCACCTCCCTCTAAGACATCACCTTTGGTAGATGATGACTTAGTTGAAAGTCAAATGGTTAATACTATAGAAAACATTGAAAATGACAATGAACCCGTAAAAGGAGAAATAGTCAATATTAAAGAAACTAAAAGTCATCCATTAGAAAACGTCATAGGAAAACTTAATGAAAGAACATTAAGATCCAAAGCTCAAAATGAAAGTAATTATTTTTGCTTTATTTCAACTATTGAACCTAAAAATATTGAAGAGGCAATAAAAGATGAATCTTGGGTAATTGCTATGCAAGAAGAACTTAATCAATTTATTAGAAATGATGTTTGGACTTTGGTACCTCCACCTAAAAACCAAACCATAATAGGTACCAAATGGGTCTTTAGAAATAAAATGGATGAAAAGGGTATTATATCTAGAAACAAAGCTAGGCTAGTAGCTCAAGGTTACAATCAACAAGAAGGTATAGATTACAATGAAACCTTTGCACCAGTAGCTCGACTTGAGTCTATTAGGATATTACTTGCATATGCATGTGCACATGATTTTAAGTTATTTCAAATGGATGTCAAAAGTGCTTTCTTAAATGGTCTTATTAATGAAGAAGTATATGTTGCACAACCTCCCGGCTTTGCCGACTTTGAAAAACCAAATTATGTTTTCAAACTTAAGAAAGCTTTATACGGACTTAAGCAAGCACCAAAAGCTTGGTATGATCGACTTAAGACTTTCCTAGTTGACCATAAGTATACCATGGGCCTAGTAGATAATACTCTATTCACCAAGAAAAAGGGATCACATATTATTATAGTCCAAATATATGTGGATGACATTATATTCGGTTCAACTTGTCAAGAGTTATGCGACGATTTCTCAAAAATCATGCATGACGAGTTTGAAATGAGTATGATGGGGGAACTAAACTTTTTCTTAGGTCTCCAAATTAAACAATTAGAAGATGGGATATTCTTCAACCAATCAAAGTATATCAAAGATATGCTTAAGAAGTTTGGTCTTGAAGACTCAAAACCCATGAGAACACCCATGTCCTCCGAAACCAAACTCACTAGGGATGAAGAAAATGAATCCGTAGATAGCACTAAATATAGAGGAATGATTGGTAGTTTACTCTATCTTACGGCTAGTAGGCCTGACATTATGTTTAGTGTTTGTCTATGTGCACGTTTTCAAGAAGATCCAAAAACGTCCCATCTTGAAGCCGTTAAAAGAATATTTAAGTACATCAAAGGTACTACACACTTAGGATTATGGTATCCCAAAGGTACGGGTGTAGAAACCATAGTGTTATACCGACTCAGATCATGCTGGTGACTATGTTGATAGGAAAAGTACTAGTGGTATTTGTACTTTTGTAGGATATTGTCTCACATCATGGTTCGCTAAGAAACAAACTGCCCTCGCAATCTCAACAACAGAAGCAGAGTATGTGTCTGCAGGAAAGGCGTGTCAACAAGCACTGTGGATGAAACAAGCTCTCGTCGACTATGGAATTGAACTCAACAACATTCCCATTCTTTGCGACAACAAAGGTGCTATCGATTTAAGCAAAAATCCAGTCCAACACGCTAGAACCAAACATATTGAAATACGCCATCACTTTCTTCGCGACAATGTACAGAAGGGAATCATCTCAATTGAGAAAGTTTCCTCAGAGGACAACATTGCCGATATCCTCACTAAACCACTTAAACGTGAACCTTTCAACTATCTTAGACTTGGATTAGGATTAATGGAACCTAGTGATTAGGAGAAACACTAGTATAGACATTAGTTTAGCCACACACGACACTAAACCAAAACATGTGTTCTGAATCCGCGGATCCAATCGTCAACAAAGACGGATCCTTTGTTTGGGATCCGCCGGATCCGCCACATGCTAAGTCCAGTTTATTATTTAATAAACAAGAACAACTACTATGCATTCCTCACTCCAAAACATATCACCTTACTATAACTCGACACACACTTAATCTCCATCATACTTTGGACCATTTTCTTCCACTAATTTGTGTTTCTAACATCACTGTAAGTATTCTTATCACATTTATACTCCTGATCTGCGTCTAGGATTTCCATTTCATGCACAAAACCAAACTTGGGGTATATGCATAATTCTTGAAAAATCATGAAGCATATTTATTGCATTATACTTAAAAACATGTTTTTCTTAGTTAGGAATTGCATCTCATAGCACATTGTCTTAATTTAACAAAAACCCCACGAAAATTTTTTCACTTAAATCTTCTAACGACTAGGTAAAATTTTTTTTTCTTACATTGTTCATACAAATGCAAAAACGTTATCTTTTAGACTTCACTTGCATAATGTCTCTTGAATGCTAAAGGGAATACATAACTAATATGTATTTTCGGGTACATTCAACCGTAGCTACATTGAAATAGGAGTGTTTGGGTTATCTCTCGTTTGTAAACAAAACTTGCATAAACTAATTTTTCTTGCATCAAAAGGAGTCGAGATAACCGCACCTCCACATTGTCCCCATGTAGGCACACACTAGGAATGTTACACTTCCTTCGATCATTTAAACTAAAACTATGTCACTTTTGTACTTAGGAAAATCATGCCTCCCGCAACCAACTACGATCACAAGAAAACCGTTGACTACTTACCCAAAGTCCACAAAACCAAAGGTTTAACCGATGCCCAAATCGAAATTTTCAAAGTCTTAGAGAAAAAGTATGTTCATGAGGGTAGAGCCGTAGATGCATCTTTTTATGAAGGCACTCAACTTAGGGAACAATTAGCCGCAATTCAATTTGATTCTCTTTTAGACATAGATGAACCAATCATTCCTAGGTTCATACTTGAGTTCTATGCTAGTGTAGGTCTTAGCTCGAGTGATGAAGGGTACTTAAGTCTTCATTTCACTCTTAATGGAAATCTTGTCAATATCCCTCTTGATCAATTTGGTGAGGTCTTAGGAATACCAAGTCAAGGTACATGTGTTTACTCGGACAAATGGTCCTTAACAATCTTAGACTCCAATCTCGATAGGACGGCACCATATGCCACTCCTCTCCAATCAAAAGAAGTGATTAGGGAACATCTCTTCATTCCTAAGAACAACCCCACAAGAATGTATCGTGGTCGTGAAGTTGCTAGAGATCCATTCGCAATGGAACTTAATGAACTAAGACCCGAATTCAAGAAGATGGAGGATGTGTTAAGGGCAAATGTGATGTGCACCATAGGAAACCGTGATCATATCAATGCTTGTTTATGTCACATGATGTACAACATCTCTACTCGTCAACCCTTCAATCTTGCCTATTATGTTGCCAAACGAATGTGTGACACACCTTCGTTCCTTTGAGTGATTTTAGGGTTAGTGTTGATAAGGGCAAACGTCCTCGTGTTCCAACATCATCCTCATCATCTTCCATGAGTGAAGATGATGGTATGCCAAATTCTAGGATTCCTCCACCCGAATACTTGAGCCATCTTCCTCCAATTCCACATGAATCCGCTGAGTATCGAAACATCAAAGGAATGGTGAAGAATCTGGGGCGTTGGATGATGAAATTACACAAGGGGATGAAGAAGTTGAAGAAGAAGCTGAGTTAATGGAGTGTTTGGTTTTAAACAATGTTGGATATTGTGTTGTTAAATTTCTATGTGTCTTGAATTTATCTGATAATACTTATTGTGTATGTGTAATAACTAACACTTGCAGGTAGATAACCATCATGGTTATCAATTTTCCGGGTGATTGCCTATGTTTGGCATAACACCTAAAACGGTAAGTTTCTAAGTATGGATTAAACTATGTGCAATCATGTGTTAATGTTATCATATTTAGTTGTTTTGCTATACATATTAGATGTTAAGTAAGGTCTAGGTGAATTTTCGGGTTTTCGTCGAAAAAACGCGAAATATGACATATGTTCTGTTTACTTTCTTAGTTTTAGGCCTACGGATCCCGCGGATCCCAAAACAGGGTTCCGCCAAGGCTTATCGTTGGATCCGCCATCCGCCTACCTGCGGATTTGGCGGATCCCAGAAAATGGTTCCGCCTTTTATCCACTTTGGATCCGCAGGTTTCCCAGCAAAATTCTAAAACCTTTTCGACTCATCCCGATTCTTAAATCTTAGTGTTTAGTATCATTTAGGATTCATGTACTAATCATAATTCATCTTAGAATCATTTAGGTATTCTTAGAAACTTAGGAACAAAATTTCCCACCAAAATTTAAATTTTTAAACTTTAGGTGTGAGTTACCAAATCAATACAAAGAAGGAACCCTTTTTAGGGATCCGTCAAATCCATGGACATATCAAATCATAGATTTTCCACTATCCTCTTGTATTAACTGCATATCCAAAACATATTACTCAACCAAAGCTCAATGGATTGACTTCATTGATATGACCTGCACAATTTTCTGTTCCAAATCATTTAGAACCCACATTCTCTATTGGATTCACATCAAATCCAAACACACAGACTCACAAACCTTCTGTCTATAAATTAGCACTTTAGGATCATTTCTTCACACAACAAACACCTCCTCTCCTGTACACTTTAGATATCCTTTTCACCATGACCAAGTCACACAACTCTTCCACATCTAGAACTCCAAGAAGAACAGCCCGCATCAGTGTTAAACCTTGTTGTTTTATCAACTTATCAAACTCTTCATCTGAGGAAAATTCTCCTCTCAATATATCATCCCCCATTGCTAGTGAAAATTTTCTTACACTCTCCACCCCAACACCATCACATGTTGTTATACAAACACCACCACCAACCATTACTCCAATGGCCTCTACTCCACCACCGGCTCCATCACAGACTGTTAGATCACCATCACCACCAAAATCACCTAAACTCCAACCCTTGGAATTATTTAGGACTCCTCCTACATCACCACATCTTGATGACTTAGAAGAACTATCACCAAAACTACCCAATCTTCCACCCATGACTTTTGAAGGTCAACAACCCATGCTTTTTCACCCGGTTTACCCGGATATCCATGGTCCTTTATACCATGATGCACAATCATCCCAACCTCAACAAAAACCTCTATCACCCACATCCACTCTAGTTGCCATTGATGAGGCAATGTGGATGAATATTCCTCACACCCAAGAGGAGATTAGTGAAGAGCTCAATCGTCTCTACACTCTCTCGGGTATGGTTGACCATCGCCTTCATGAAGCAATGGACATCCAAAACATTCTTATGAACTCCCTCCAAACACCACAACAACCATCCAACAACAACAACAACCAACCACCATCACCACCACCACCACAAAACTTGGACCCTAGTCTTCCGCCCGGCTTCTCAAGTCATGATTGCGCACATTGTGAGAGAACGGCTCACTTGGCCCAAAGGACCAACATCTTGGTCCATGAGCTTCAAAACGAGATGAGGTTCATCTTGAACCATATTCTTGAACGTTTGAACGCAATCTCTCATCCTCCTCAATAGGAGCTCTTTAGATTAGTTGTTTGGATTTTTCTTTTTAAGTTGTTTGTTTAGGACTTTTTATTTTTTAGGATGTCTTCTTATTTGTAACATCATTTCTCCATTGTGACTTTTGTCACAAAATTTTCAATTTATATGAATATGATGTTTTATGCTTATGAGTGATCAACATATTGCATATTATCATTATCATCATGAACTAACATTTCTATATTGCATGCATTATATCTTGCATATGATTGCTTTAGGTACAAATTAACATCAGACACTTAGTTTGACTTTTTAAAGTCAAAACATATTGAAAGGCTTGTTTGGAAGAACACTTAACAAGCATTCTACTTCTTTATTGAAGTCATTTCATAACAAACACTTCATTTGCAGCATATCATACCCTTCAATAGTATACGTTGGTACTCGAGAAGTGAGGAGTATACATCAAGGGGGAGCATCTCATATACTAACCATTTGTTTTGTAGATTCTTGCATCATTTACTTGATTACTCCATTTAGGGGGAGTATAAAACAAGGGGGAGCTCTTAAAGTTCTCAAAATCGCATTCCGCTTCGCTACTCTTTTTGTTTCGACAAAAAGGGGGAGAAAGGACTAAGTTTGCATCAACTGTGAATTATCACAGTACATACATTTTTTACAAAACTTTTCTTCAATAAACAAACTTAATATATATTTTTAAGAACTCATGCTATATTTATTCTCTTGCTCAAAAATATACTTTATGTTTTGTCATCAACAAAAAGGGGGAGATTGTTAATACAAATAGCGTCCCAAAAACGTTATTTATATATCTTTGATCTTTCATTAGTTTTGTTAATGACAAATATAAGGAATATCTTTTAGCAAATAATAAATACTAGCTTAGTCTCTTAAGTACACACTTTACACTTCACATATTAACTTAGAATTACAAGTTTAGTAACTTGTTTCCTTAAAAGGAAACTTTAATTCATAAACTATGCCATGACATCATTGTATGCATCACATACAATATCTTTGATATATCTTGGTTAGATATGCAAGCAACATAGTTGACATTTGAAGATCTTGGATGATATGGTAAGATACAACTAAGATATGGTAAGAGACAACTATTACATAGCTGTCACATCCCACGGATCCAAGTGTTATAAGGGACGGATCCCTTTTGAGGGATCCGCCGGATCCGTGAGCTGAAGATCAGCTTGCCTATAAATAGGAAGCTGATCATTTGGCTCTCTCATCACTCATATAGCTTAAACACATATATTCATTCAGTACATATCTTACTAACATCATTCATAGTTGCATTTCACTTTGATCTTCCATTTTGTAGAAAGGAGATCAAGCATTCAAGGATCTACAGAACCGTAATCCTTTAGTTGCATTACTGTGTGATCTTGTAGTTTGTTTCACACATCATATCTATCATTTGTAATCAGTGAGTGTGGTTAGTACTTTAGTCCTTAAAGTACAAAGAGTGTAGGGAGTGGTTGTACCCTTGTAAAGAACTCGACATCTAGCTTAGTGTCGGTAAAGTAATTAGGCGACGTCAGGTTGGTTCTACCTTGTGAAAGAACCCGGTGTTTAGCTTAGTACCGGAAAAGGAAGTAAGCGACGTGTAAAGGTTTTCTCCGCCTAGGAAAGGAGTTTGTTTCTTAGTGAAAGATAAACTCTCGAGTAGGAAACTCGGGGAGTGGAGTAGGGCAAGGAATAGAGTTCTTGTAGCCGAACCACTATAAACAACTGTGTCGTGTGGTTTGATCTTTCCTCTCTTTATCTTTTGTTTACATTGTGTGATTATTTATTTGTGATTGTTTCCTTTGAATTAACATATAGTAACAAAGCAAATAAAACTTTAAAAACGGTAAAAACTATTCAACCCCCCTTCTAGTTTTCCACACATAACATCAATAATAATCAACTAAACACTCATCAAACATGTCTATTTCTTCTTCTTTCCAAACATCCTTCCAAGTGTCTTTCCAATAGACTTGAAACCGCCTCGTACTTCTTGGTGCATCTGCTGTGTGGTGTTGAGTAGTTCGGTTTGTCTTTCAAACAGTAGTTCGTCTTGTTCGTTCGGAAGGAGAAGGAACTTGATACTCGGTGTAATCAAGATCCGGAAGATTTTCAACGAAGGTCCTAGGTGATGGGGTACTAGCACGTGTTGTGCCCTCCTCCTCCTCATCATCATCATCGTCTCCTTGATGTGACGTGGAACCACGAGGTGGAAGTGAGACAGATTTACGAGATTTTCCCTTGTCGCTTCGGGGGCGACGTTCACGGACACGAACAAGTGGATTAAGGACCGGTTGAACAGACTCATAAATTAGACTCTGAAGATGTGGATAATGCATCATGACATGATTGTAGAGGCGAGTGAGAAACATGCCATACGGAAGATTTGCATTATGAGTGTTTTTGGCGGACATGATGCGGAAGACAAAGAGATATGCCAAATTGTACGGCTGTTCAGCGACAATACAATACAACATATGAGCTATGCTCGCCGTGACATGATCACGGTGACCACCGGTACCGAACGCATTCTCACGAATGAGTTCTTCCCAACGCTTCATGTCGGTGCGTAACTCCTTGAGGAGGATTTGGTTAGCATGGATGTCAACATCTTTTGACTTGATTCTCCGGCTAGTCGTACCACGAGCTAGCCCAAGATATTGACGAATTTCTTCGGAGGATGGAATCTCAGAGTAGTAAGGACCCTGTTGAGGTCGATATTGCTCAAGAGATGAGAGATCCCACTCATTAGAGAAGACAGCTTGACCGGAGTAGGGGATTCTTAGAATTTGACCGAATTGAGCGAGAGTAAGAGTAATGAATTCGTGTTGAATCATAAAGGATATGAGGATACAGCCATTGGGATCGGTTTGCACCGTCACTTGGCTATAGAAGTCAAGAACAAAGCGGGGAATGATAAGCTCATTGATTTTGTAGAGACAATCAAGACTAACGTTGGAGAACATTCGTTCGATATAGTCGGATTCATAGAACGATGGATAGACAACTCTCCCTTCATGAATGTTTCTATCTTCAATGGGACGATAGAAACAAGCAACAGCGGGAGAAATGCCTTGAGTGGCAGAGACTTTAGGAATGTATTCTTTTGTTTTTGAGACATCACCGACTGTAGTTTTGGGCATTTTCACCTATACAAGAAAGCAACAAACAAAGAAAAATAAGAAAATGACATGCATATATTATATATGCTACTTATGTGGAACGTAAACATACTTCGACTCTAAAACTTAAATCCTAAGAAGTAGTTTACAATGTTCCTTAGTTTTAATTTTTAACTCGCTTAAAATGTATTTTATGATGTTAAAGAATAGTTATAGGGACATTATGATAAGAAATCAAAAATATCCGAACGTTCTTTTATACGTCATAAGCTACTTTGAAATGTGGCTAGACAAACATTGGATTGTATATCTAGCTATTTCTTACGAGTGTTCATGTTAAGTAACTTAGATTTTGACTCAAAAAATTCTTTTAAAATGTTGTGCCAAATGCTCCTTTAAATATGAAAATAACTAGTAAAATTTCAATATACATATGAATTATGTATCTTGATGACTTAAAACAACTAATTGCGTGTTTATAAACTTGACAAGTAGTTGTGAACTTAATTTTGATCAAATTTTGATGATTCTAGCTCCTAATCCAAACACTCTCTTATATTTAACAAAAACATTTTTATGATTCGAAAAATATATTTTTAGGATTAGTGAGTTGTAATAAACCAATGTGATTAGTTTTAACAAGTGTTTATGGTATAATTCAACAATGTGATTAGTTTTGAAAAGAAGTGATTAGTTTATCAATAGTGGTGTTTAATTACTTAGTTTCTAGGTTGATTAAGCATGCTAATCCTATGGGGAGCATTTGGTTATAAGATTTCTAGACTTAATTTTAACAAAATTTGGATTAAAAGAAAATTAAGTAAAAGACCTAATTATGATTAGACTCAAAATTTGAATGGAATTAGATGAAATGTGAATTAGAAAACTTACAAAATGTGTTGCTAATCTAAATATAGGTGTTTGCCCTTGCGAAATTAGTCGGAAATGATGATTTGGTGAATGGTTTTGGGTTTTGGTTCGTTCACAGCAGCAACAAGTATGGGTGTGTTTGAAAAGTGGGGTGTTTGGCAAATGAAATTGGAAGAAAAACGTTTTTGGAAGCTACAGTAGGCCGGTCCCCTTAATTATTATGGGGGCCGCCCCCGTTTACTAGCCGGTCCCCTTAAATATTAAGGGGGCCGCCTACCAAACTTGGATTTAGTTCGGGTCTAGTTTCTGATAGCAAAATAATTTTATGTATATATATATATATATATATATATATATATATATATATATATATATATATATATATATATATATATATATATATATATATATATATATATATAGGGGGACTTTCTTACGAGAATCATTTTATCTGCGAGAACTGAGAGAACCACAAAAAACATACATGCACGCCTTTTAAAATAAAATAAAAATACATGCAAATCATCAATAATCGTAAGTATCCACCTATGTTCTTCAATATCATCATGAACTCATCCTCTTTTTTCACAAAAACCTTACACAAGGCCGCAATATTGTCGTTGCACGCCTTATAAGAACATACATGCACACCTTCAAAGAAAAATGTTGTATTTCCAATTTCTTATCAAATTCTTTAGAACAACTATGTTTTTTTAAAAACATATATGTTGTTTTTAGAACATATGTGCAAAAATACAATTATTGAAGGCGTGCATGCATGTTTTTGGTGGTTCTCTCAGTTCTCGCAGATAAAATGGTTCTCGCAAGAAAGTCTCACTATATATATATATATATATATATAGATTTATTATATATCAAAAATACGTTGGGTTTTAATGTCACGAGGAAGGAATACTTGACATTTTTTTAACATTTCGTTAAGAAAACATTTCTTGAAAATTTTGGATAAAATGATCAAGATGTCAAGTCGACAAAGGTTTTAGGGAGTGAGAGTAAAGGTGCATATATATATATATATATATATATATATATATATATATATATATATATATATATATATATATATATATATATATATATTGTGTGTAAACGTGGGATGTTAAATGGAGTTGAGAAATGATGAGATAATGACGGAGATAGGTGCTGACGGCGACGGGAGTTTGTTTCATCCATAGTTTTCTTGACGCGACGGTCGAAGTGCTACTTCTACGTTAATCTACTTAACTCACTTCTCTTCATCACCATGAGTCATGTGATAGTGGACACGGAAGATTTTCGTGTTGAACGTTAAAGTTCAAAAGAGGCAAAGGGGGAAGAAAAGGTTCGAGGACGAACAATTTCTTTTAGTTCTAGATAGTCAACAAATGACGTATCTAGGTTATTTGCGGATATATATATATATATATATATATATATATATATATATATGTATATAGTATATATAATAATATGGATATATATATATATATATATATATATATATATATATATATGTATATATTTATATTATGTATGTGTATAATGGATTATCTACTCACTACCATACAAGTACTAACTAAACTAGGCATTAAAAACTTATGGGGGCATGCAATTGGCTAGTTCATTAATCTATGCACATAATGATGAGCATGAAAGAGGGGCGTACCTTTTAGTCTTCAACATGTGGTCTTCAAGCGCTTCAAAGCGTTTATGTTTGACTTGTAGAAGTCAATCAAGGAAGAGATGCCAACAATCCAATGAGATAGCAATTTAGCCACTTGGTCCCCATTGTCTCATTGATCCAAAGTTATTTGAACCAAAAATGGGTTGTAGTTGACTAGGATGCATGTACGGTGGAAGTATTCCCCAAGGATTGAAGCTTGGTGGATTCGGGTAATTCCACATTGGGTGACTATTATTATGACGGTTTGGTCTATTTTGGTTTCTTTTAGGTTGAGGTGTTTTAGGCCGAGGGTGAGGACTAGGTGGTCTTCTAAGAGGAGGTGTTTTTGACCTAAGCTTTGGTTTAGAGTTTTCTACTTCGGTTTTTAAAGATGGTTTGTAGAAAGCTTTTATTTCCTCATTATTGGCTATGGGTATTTTTCTATCTTTTATAAGTATATATTTAGGCTTTGACTCTAATAATTTTTGATTACTAGTTTCACTTTCAAACTTTACATTTTTAGTTTCACTAGTTGTAGCCTTAGTTGAGTTAAATCCTAATCCGGTTTTATCTCCTGATATTCTTTGAATGCTTATTATATCCCTAAGTGAATTACTACTATTTTCAAATTTGTTAAGTCTACAAATTTATTCCTTAAGTATTTCGTTTTCATTTTTAGTTTCTTGACATGTTTTACATTCAAAGACTTCTTTGCCTTTTTCTAAGTTATGTAGTTTAATTTTTAATTCTAGTATTTCTTTTTCTAATTGGTTATTTATGTGTTTTAGTGATTTATTTTTAGTCATTACTTTTTGACCTAATATACATAACCTATTATATTCGTTATCTACGTCTTTTTCATCTAATGATAAATTTTCATCACTAAAGTATTCGGTTTCGGAACGTACCTCACTTGATGTCTTAGCCATAAGACACTTCTCCTCTTTTGTGGTTTCTTTCTCGTCTTCTTCACTGTCACTCCATGCTCCTCCAATGAACGCCTTTTGGTTTTGCTCCTTTGACATCATAGGACATCTTCCAATGAGATGATTTGGATCACCGCATTTGAAGCACTTCCTCTCGCTCTTGCTACCTTTGTCGTCTTTGTTTCTTTGAAGTGTTTTCCTTTCGTCATGTGGTTGTCTAACGAATCTTCCTCGTCTTTTGAAAAACTTCTTGAAGTCTCTTACGGCCATGGCATATTCTTCATCATCACTTTCGGAGGTTGAGCTATCGTCGTCACTTGATGCTTTCCTAGCTTTCAACGCGATTGACTTGCTTTGTTCTTTCTTTCCTTTGACCATCTCGAAGTCTTTCTTGATTATTGCTTCGTAGACTTTCAAGTTGCCAATCAACTCGTCAAGTTGAAGAGTTGACAAGTTCTTCGATTCTTCAATCGCCGTAACTTTAGCTCGCCATTTTGGATGAAGAGCCCTAAGAAATTTCCTGACAAAATTCTTACTAGAAAAACTCTCATCAAGTGCCTTTAGATTTGTGATGATTGTGTTAAACCTAGCAAATGCATTATCAATTGATTCCTCTTCCGGAATCGTGAATTGTTCATATTGTTGAACAAGAAGATCTATTTTATTATCTTTGACTTGACTATTACCTTGGTGAGTTATTAGTAAAGAATTCCAAATTTCTTTTGCGGTTTCGCACATAAAGATTCTTTCGTATTCTTTACGTGGTAACGCATTATAAATAACCATTTTAGCCTCATTATTTTTAGAAAGTTTTCTTTTTAAATCATCACTTTGTTTTTCAAAAGGTACAATTTCATCCTTTTTAGTTTCAAGATTATGTTGAATAAGTAAAAAATCACCATTAGTAATAACATGCCAAAGATCTAGATCTTTTGATTTCACATAAGTTTCGAATCGATTTTTCCAATATAAAAATTCATCACTTTCAAATAGTGGTGGTATTTGCATAGATTGCCCTTCTAAATATTTTTCAGATTCCATAGATCGTTTCAAGTTTTAAAATACAGTTTATTTTAAAAATCTTGTTTGACCTGGCTCTTGATACCAATTGTGGAAAACTAGAAGGGGGGTTGAATAGTTTTACGTCCTTTTTAATTTATGAAAACTTTTGTTTACTTTTTTAAAAAACTTCGATTCTATCTTATGTGAATTCAACTCTTGATCAATATGAACATATATACACAAATATAAATAAGTAATGCAAGTAAGGTAAATATAATGAAATGAAAGAGAGAGATAGAAAGATCAAACCACAACACGGAGATTTATAGTGGTTCGGCTACAAGGACACCTTCCTTGCCCTACTCCACTCCTCGAGTCACCTACTCGAGAGTTTTCTTCACTATGTCAACAAACTCCCTTATGGCGGAGAAACCTTACACAACTTTAGCTTACACCGGCTTAACGACACAAAGCTAGATGTCGAGTTCTAATCGTAGCTAGAACCAATCTCACAACTAGTACACAACTTAATCACGACTTCTTCACGACGGCTTCACGACGGCTTCACGACTTCTTCACGACTTCTTCACGACTTCTTCACGACTTCTTTTCAACGACTACTTCACAACTACTTCTACACAACTTCTTTACAATACAACTAGTTACTAACACTAGGATCTACTTATCACAACTATACAACACTTTACACAACAACACAATTGAATGAGGTAAGTAATAACACTTCTTCACTAGTTGAAGTAGAGTTCTTCTTTTGCACTTTTGGTGGTGGAAGCTTGGATCACTTAGAAACCAATGCTTAAGAAAATATGATCAAAGGATTTACAATGTTTAGAAAGGTTTTAAAACAGAAAGTTTTAGTGTACAAAAGGTGAGTAAAAATCCAGGAGAAGGCTGGTATTTATAGGAGAAAAACTGGACAGCTGGAGACCTACTGGAGCGTGGCCGGCCCCCTTAAATAGGGGGGCGGTCCCCTTAATTTTAAGGGGGCCACCTAGTAAAATTAAGGGGGCCGCCCTAGGTGTCCGTTGCCCAGATTTGTCCTTTTGTGGGGAAGGTTTTTCTGGAACATTTTAACTGATTTTGGTTAAAAATTTGAATTCATATTTTTATAAAAGATTAAACATTTTTATTTAATACCAAAAATGTTTTTCAAAAATATAAAAATTGTTTTTGATGTTTTATAAAAAATCTAGTTATTAAGAAAATGTTCCTTTGATCATATAATGCATTAAGCACTTGTTTATTCATACCTTAAGTGATTAAGATGTAGAAATGAATATTTACAACTAAATACTTGTTTACGTCATAATTTTCCGATTAATGATTTTACATTTTGTGATTATCAAAACGTTGAGATATCGAAAAATATTAATAACGTGTTTAGGCATTATTTATATCAACATACTTGATGTTGTTGCGCCATCGTTAGGGCTGTATAAAACAAATATAATTATACTAATATAGTGTTGCTTATCTAAGAATGAATGAACAACGTACATGTACTGATGTAATAATTATTGGTGGAATACCTGACCGAATTAATCCTGTTTTGTATTTCGTTCTGTGGGTCATAAATATATAGTTGCGCAAAAACAGGGGGTCTATCGCCCTCAGGCAAGAGGCTCCCCATCCTGTGGTAATTTTCTCCCTGAATCCTGTAACAATATGGTCCATATCCCTGGTTAACAGACGTATCCTGTTTTGCACCCATGGATGTGAATGAAAACATTGAATTGTATCGCCTAATGTTATCAACAAAATCCTTGCTCTTTGGATGTTCACCATTCATAAGTTGTGTTAACAATTGTGGTGGATTCTTAACTTCCGTTCCTAATTTCACCTTTCCTTTACCACAACATATAGAGTATGATCCAGTGCCTGAAGTTGTCAACCCCACTATAGATTCAGCATGCCACAACAGTGCGTCGCAGGATTCACACGTGTAAATGGGATCTCCATGGTCAAGATAATCTGAGAATAGCCAATTAATTAATTAAATTTTAAAGGAAAAAAGAAAAACCAACATTTTGTTTTGGGCACAAATGTTGTCTTTGGTAGGGAACTGTCTAATGACTGTACCATTAGATATTCCTTTAAACATGTTTATCTGTCCATCGTGATTGTGTGCTGAGGTGGCATTATTTAAACCTTCGCGCCTAGGGATTTTTTTCATAGGTGTTATTATTTTGTCCTGCAGCCGCTGTGATTTGCGTTTCGAAGTGTGCACACCAGAGTGGATGGTTCCAAGGTACACAGGCTCTTTATCGATTGCTGCAGCAAAAGTGAATGAATAACAGGTAATGATTAAAATATTTATTAGCTACTTGTTCAAAAAATTAAAAATGTATTACGTGTTTTGGTCGGGTCTTTGGAAGGACGCCCTCTCGGTCTCTTTGTTGGTGTTGGATGTTCACAGCTTGTTTGTTGGTTGATTCCTTTTCCCGTGTTTGTTTTGGTCTGAGAAGGTGTGCGAGTTGGCCGGATACTTAAGCTTACAACATCTGTTGCAAAATAAAGACACATTAATATAACTGATTGCTCGTTGTTGTAGGCAAACATAGCCTGTAATTATCATGATATGTAGTTTCTATAAATGATATAACCTGTTTGGACTGGGTATATTGGTGGTCGTCCCCCAGGTTGTATCGGTTTCACAACTTGCATATACGATGTGTTACCCGTAATTTCATCCTTCCGTTGTGGTCTTCCACGTGGTCGTATTGCTAAATCATCTGATACAGCTGCCATGACAATAATACTATAAGTACATTGTAAATTTGCCAGGGTTGTATAGCATATTAAACTGTTGTACAAAAACTTTATGTGAAGTCAGTGTTTATTAACGGTGGCAATGTCTAATGATCTATAATGGCTCTGCTTTTAAATTTAATCGAAATGAGGTATATTCAATCTACCTGCATAGTTGATTGTATCAACATATTTGAGAGTAAAGACTTGTCAAACTATAAGCTTCCTGTAGGCAAATCAAGTCTGTAAATATAACAATTTACTTACCTGTCTGGACTGGGTATATCGGTGGTTGACCCGTCGGTAGATTGTATCAACATATTTTAGAGTAAAGACTTGTCAACCTATAAGTTTCCTGTAGGCAAATCTAGTCTGTAAACTAATTAACTGCTTTTAAATCACCCTTTATGGGTTAATCATAAGAAAAATCTAATTAATTGAACACTACAAATGATTACGGTTTGATTTGTGGCAATAAACCTGTGGACTTTTAAAGTATATTATATCCTCATTTTCAGAGGTAAGCATTCATATGCTATTTGTATTAACCGCTATTAAGCTTACTTGTGCTCCACATAGTATTTTCCTGCATTTGTATGAAGGTATTAAGGCATTTTACAAAAGAGTACGTTGGTGTTCGATTCACATGTATGCTCACGGATGTGATACATTTGCATTTCAGGTCATAACAACTTTTATGTCAGTGGGTGGGTATATAGCAAACCTGTTCGAGCTGAAACGGGCATTTAATCAGTACATGCTGCGTCACGTAAACTCTTAAATACTTACTTGTCCTATTTTTCTTTACAAATAACTAATGCTTTCATTTAGGAATACATCTGATATTATGACAGTAATAACCTTAATCTTTGTATTTGTATTTGTTAAAATTAGACTTTGGGCTACTTTCAACCCGTTTGACCTTACTCCCTTTTAGCCAATCTAACGCACCCCCCTTGACCTGGCCAATATTAAACAGTATAATAGAATCTACCCACGTGTAAGTTTTTTTATTTTGTTGTAATGACCCATGCTCAATGCAACGTTATGGATATATTTTGTTGTAATGACCCATGATCAATGCAGTGTTGGCATACTGTAAATATCATGGTGCGTAGTTTCAAACAATGTAATTACCTGTTTGGACTGGGTCTATCGGTGGTTGACCCGTCGGTTGAATGGGTCCTACACTTTGTATATAGGATGTGCTACCTGTTATTCTATGTGGTTTTTGTGGTCTTCCTCTTGGTTGGATTGCCAAATCTTCTGATACAGTGGCCATGTTAATAACACAACCTGAATATTGTAAACTTGGCAGTGTTGTATAGTATATCAAAATGGTGTGGAAAAAGTTTGTAGATGTTTAGTTGTTTTTTAAGTGAAATTAGTGTTTATTAATGGTTAAAAAGTAACATATTGCATAACCATACTTATCTACTACTATATAGTAGCATATATGTTAACAAAATATTTGTATTTTACATGTGACACACGATTTGTGGTATTTTAATTTAAATATTTGCTTATATTTGTTAGCAAAAGATTATCATTAGGAATTGTAACATCTTTATTTAAATATTGCTCCTATCACATACTTGAGAAATAAGATAATTACTGAGATTTCGTCTATAAATAGCATAACAAAAGGCAAAGGATAACCATTTTTGGAAAATCATTTTCAATGGCGCCATTCCAGGTTTTAGAGGAGCTAAGCAACCTCTCTGGATCGTCCAAGCTGCATGATTGCATGCATGTTTGGTTTGTGCAACAGGCATGTGAAGAGTCCATCTGTGCAGAATTGATTAACACTTGTTGCGAGCATTTAAGGAGAGGTATAGCAAAGAACCAATCAATGATAGTTGACATGGAAACATTATGACCTCGTGGTGTCGCATTGGACTCACTTGACGCATTGAAGCAAACTCAAGAGAGGCATCGGGTACTGCTCGAATTGATGGGAGAATTGCTTGCCCAAACAAAAGATGCAGTGCGCGAGGAAGAATCCAACGCAATGAAGATGAATCTTTTTAATTAAGTTGTTTTATTAGTGTTTTCGTATACAATGTTCAACAGGTTCTCCATTAGGTTAATCTGTTTGATGAACAGTTTAAAATACACAAACCAACCACATCAATAAGTTAATTTATTAATTATCTGTAGTGTTGCCTTTGCCTCCTCGTGTATTTTTTTTGACATAATCATCAAATTCAACAACAATGACATATGAGCAGTACAAACTGCAATCCAAAACTTGTACCTTGTTTTTCTATTCATTAAACTGATCTTACATTCAGTACAAAGTCGTAACTTACATAACCACAAAGGGCAAATCCTTCAAGCATAGCAAACTGTGTGGGCATACAATTACAATTGATAGTTATTGTAACATGAAAACTTTTTAAAATACTAAATGCAAGCTTTATTATTCAAATAAGCAAAAGAACAATACAAATAACATCATGAATCTTAAAGGGGAAAAAAAAAACCCTAAGGAATAACATGACTGTTTTCAATATCTTTGTAAATATCATAAACTTTTTGTTGTTCTTCTGCTATTTTTGTATTCCTAACATCAATTCTCTGTTGGCGTTCTCGTATGATTTCCTCATCCTTTCTGTTTTGTTCCTCGAGAAGCCTTATACGGTTGTTGTATAGATCAATCAATGTTCGTTCAGTTGCATACTTGCCCGATTCACACTTAGCCAATATATTCTTGGATATGTCGAAGCCTCTGTATCTGTCAGGAATTGGATGAACATCATCATCTCTTTGGCGTTTTCCTGTCCTTGTATCATTGTTTGATTTTGATGATGCCATGGAATTGTGAAAGTAGGAGATAATCTATAATTGTGAGAGGATAGTATTTTTTTTTAGATCTTTGTATTCTTAGACAATTTAAAGGCACAAAGATGACATTGGAAAGTCACAACATTTACTTAGAAAAGTGGTTAGTCTCCAAATACATGTTTCCTATAAACTGTATATATACATGTTTCCAAAGATGACATTGGAAAGTCACAACATTTAAACTGTATATATATAGTACACACAAATATCAAATATGCTATTTAACACAAATCAAATTGGTAATCAAAAAATAGAATCATGCAACCATCAAAGTAGATACGTAATTATTCAACGCTTGCATTGAACACCAAACAATAGAGTGTTAATAAATTCAAATCTATATGAAAATAATATAGGCACAATAAAAGAATTCACTACGAAAGTTCCATTTGTTTCATGATATTGTTTATCTTTTCTTTGTACTCCAATATTTTTCCTCGTCGGTGATCAATATCATCTTTACACTTTAATATTGTTTGTTCGTCAATTCTGATTTCTGCTTCCAACCATGCTACATGTCGTCTAAGCTGATCAACATAACGTATAGGTAAAAAATACCTTATAGCCCCTTGGTCACCTTTTGAATTAGACGATAGATGTTTTGGTGGGGAATTACTTCTTGAACGTTTTCCTGGTGACTTTGATGGGGGAATAAACGGACGCCCCATGGTTGCTCTGAGTTCGTTACTACATGAAAGTGGGAAAATCTTGTAGATGTTATATAGCTTACGAGATTGAATTAATATTTGTTAAGAGATATATTCAATTTATAGAAGATATAATTTCGATGATAAGCATAGCATGTATATTTCAACCAATATGCTAAGAGATATATTTAATTTATAGAAAATATAATTTGGATGATAAGTATAGAATGTATATATTGTACCAATCTTTTGATGTTAGTTTCAAATAAATTGTTTAAAAGGCATAATTAATTTATAAAGGATAAGTATAGAATGTATATACTGTACAACTCTTTTGATTCTATGAGATATATTTAATTTACAGAAAATACCCAAGTATATACTATATTTCTGAATAAATATTTTGTTCGTTTCTTTAACTTGAATGTTTCGAAGCTTTGTAGATTCAATATACATATTTTTATAAACGATATGAAATATTAATGTATAATAAGTAATAAAACAGGCGAAACACGTGAAATCCAGAATCAAATGACAACATAAATTCAAATCAGATCAATTCATCAACTATTTAAACTGAAAGAAAAACAGTGTGTGAGCAACGAATTGTAAGACGATGTTGAAGTCTCAATCATCATCGCTGTAAAAGTTTAGATCCAAAAGGTAGTCATCGGTCACCTCATGACCCATCTTGCGCATTTCGTCAATCAAGGCTTCTGCTTTCACAAGTTTCGCTTGGACGCCATTGAGAACCTGTTGAGACTCTTGAGGATCTCCAACGTTTAACTTTAGCCAATTGAGGAAAACAGATTCGTCTGGCTCTTCTATTAAGTCAAAGATAAACGGGCTTATAAAGTTAACATGGAAAAAATAATTTTATTTTAAAAAAATTATAAAACTTATACACTATACCTTTACTACTTTGAGAAGTTCCACCTTCTTCAAAGACTGATGCAAGAAATCTCAAATCATCATCGACCTTAGTGCTTGGCTCTCTACTGTCTTGATCATGCACCTCACCTTCTGTCTTAAGATCTGCAACAGGTTTTCGTGCATGAGCAACCTTTGGTTCTGTCACGGGGATTTGTTCAGGAATGGCTTGATCTTCGCACCGTGAATCAGTGTGTGGTGTGGGTGAGGCTGAACCTTGAAAGGTTTTAGGGCTTAATGATGCCATGGGAAGAGTATATGTTGATGGTTTACATGATTTAACCGATCATATATATATCCAGTTATTAAAATCTGGTTATCATTGGGCCTTCTCTTTTGGGCCAAATTTTGTTATATTTGTATTTAATGAAACAATACGATGTATATACGCGTAACATAATAAAAGCTTTAGAGGTAATTGAATTTATAACTCACCAACTTAAAAAATGTAACAATTATTCATAGTAATAAGGTATTATTCGCTGAATGACAATAAAGATGGACAAACAATATAGGATAAAACTCTTAAAAACCGAATCTATGGAAAATCTAGCTATGTGTCATCATATTTCATCCTCACTATCATCATCGTCACTTGTTTCATAATCAGTGGAGCTGTCGTTAATAAAGCTACTCATATCATCGGTATCAGAATCATAGCTGACGGTATACGTGTTTGATCCAACTTCCCATGATTCTTCATCAAGATTTCTGTTGCAAATATTTTGACCATTCACAATTCCGTCGATATCAGGCATATCTTTCCACATGTCAGCGTCGACTATGTCAGCCTCATCCAGTTCTGTGCATTTGGAATCGCATGTTCAAGTACAAATTAAACATAAACAAACAAATACCAAAAAACTATGTACTCCTACATCTGTGTTGCTGTTATAAATAAGTATGTTGTGTTTTTTACCATTAACATCAGTATAAGCTTCATCGACGGATGTATACTTTGAATCACCTATTGAGAATTTAAGATAAAAAATGTCATAAGTAAAATATAACTTTTAATTTAACACATATTTAGTAATCTACAAATAAAAAAAAAACTATACAATTGGTTTCCAAGAAACAACCTGTAGAGGAGTCTTCAATGATAAACTCTTCAGGGATAGTATATCTAGGTTTATAATCTTTTAGAGGGTAAATTGGATCAGGAAGATCATCGATGTTCACCCAAACCCCATCCTCAGAATCGCCTTTATTTTGTTCAAAATCGTCATCTGTATCCTCATCAATCAACATATACTTTTTACGACCTATGCTGCGTGTTAGATGCACTTCCTTAGATCCTTTTCTTATAACATTGCCATCATCATCAGACTTGTGGGTTTAAGGTACACATCATAAAAAAATATGTTGTAAGTTTCAATATATTTATGTGTAAAAAAATACATAGGTGCCTCCTAGGATTAAAGCACACGATGTCAGAACATACTATACTGCATTATATAACAACACAAATAAACAATCTAAGATATAACCTTAAGAAA
Source organism: Artemisia tridentata subsp. tridentata (assembly GCA_021014915.2). Taxonomy (NCBI): domain Eukaryota; kingdom Viridiplantae; phylum Streptophyta; class Magnoliopsida; order Asterales; family Asteraceae; genus Artemisia; species Artemisia tridentata. Next base: position 269,993,725 of record CP139506.1, on the reverse strand, counting down.
AGTGGTGTCTACAGAAGTGCTTGTTTTTACCAATCTACGCCGTTTAATTGATTGTAAAACAGGCTGTGAAAAAAAACAACAACAAAATAAAACAAATGTTTAAGTGGTTAATTCCATTAAAAATACTTGCTAAGTAAGAACATGTCAAGCTGATAATAAAACTACTCGGACATATTATTAAAGATACCTTTTCATCGTCTGATATATTTATAATTGGCATGTCCTTGGTTGGAGATGGAGGCTCATGTTTTTTAACCATATCAGCATGGCTAGGCTATAATTATGAGGAACGTAATCAGATATTTTTCTTTCGTGTATAATTTGAATAAATAATTGAGTTATATATTATACCTCTTCATCGTCTGATAAAATAATGAATGGTACATCCTTATTCAGCGAAGTATTACTTGGATATGGAGAATCATAATCCTTTTTTTTAGTAACCTGTTAAAGTTCTATTAATCAAAATGATTTAAACTTACATAGTAACAGATAAAGCATACGTAACTTATAAGTATATACCTTGTTTGATCGTTTATATGACATTGTGTTTACTTCTCGTCACCAATAATTGAAATTATATGCTCAGCAGCTAACATGTGGTTTAATTTATAGAGTTTGAAGATGAATATTAATTGTTAAAGTTTTAATATAGATAAAGTCTGTGACTATATTTAAAACATATTATGTTTTAAATATACACGTTTTCTTTTTTTAAAAATCTTATTTTGGGTGCTTATCCTAAATATATACATATGATTTTATTATGAACTCTTAATAAGTGCAACTTGTTTGATTTTAGTAAGTAAAATAACTCTATGGTTCTGGGTTGGGCCGTTTTTTTTTATTTTCTATTTTGTGTGTTTATACTAAATACATGTATGATTTCATGCCTATATTTTTATAAGTATAGTTTGGTTACTTTTCTAAATGAATATGGTTTTTACCATAGTTAAAGATTGTGGTTATATTGTACAAAAACATGCTTTTATATTTTATACTATACAACTTAAACTGTACATAAAAACCTTGAATCATTATAAGTTGCTTAATTTGTTATACAATGTATTTTAAATGTATTAATTTAACAGATGATTATTTTTGGCTTGAATACTTAGTGTCCGTTAGCCATTGATAATGATTACTAACAGCTTGAAGCAAATTAAAATGTAAAATTGCAAACAAATACTTAATAAAAGAAGCAACTGATAAGAATATTTCATATGTCGTGTATAGGCAAACGGGTCGGTTTGGGTTACAATTTACTTCAAACGGGTCAAAAAGGGAAATATCGAAAGCTGTATAAACGTGTAACATAACATATTCATTCCATTAAATTAAATTTTTAAACAAACAGATCCAACATGAAATTAAACATCTTCTGATGAGAAAGCCAGATGAACTTGATCGTAAGAATAGACTTCCAACTTTTGTTTCTTCCTCCTCTGTTTCCTAAAAGGACCAAATTCTCTCAAAAACTGCTTATGTTTTCTCCTTTCTTCTCTTAGTCTTGCCTCTTCATCCTTCACTTGCTCCCACTTCCTCTGTTTAAGCGTTTGTCTTTCTGAAACCATCCAATCATAAATAAACTCTATACTTTCTTCAACTTGTTCCTCACCTACATGGATATTCAAGCCATTTTTAAGCATGCACGTAACATCTCAAAACTGCAGTTCAGAAAAACTAACATCTGTTTATTTACCTTTGTTTTCATGCGTTTCTTTCCCTTTGCTTGCTGCAACATCATTCGACCTGCTGTAAACATGATGTTAGCATTCATTATTTTGTGAAATACATGAAATCTTAACATAGATCAGTTATACAGTTAGTAGGTTTACCTTTGATTATGCACAGTTGTTATCTCTGCCATATCGTTATCCTTTTCTCTCTTAGTAATGGAAGCCATTTTCAGATTATTGCAAAACAGATGAGGCGTGCAAAGAGCAACAGTTTTTTTTTTTACTTTGAGAATGTGTATGGAAGTTGGAATGGATAATTATCTAAACGCATTTAACCACAAAGTTGGGGAAGGTAAAAAGTCAATAATTAATTTGCATTTTATCTTGGAACACACATATCTCTTTTAAAAATATATGGATATGTTTTTGCTTATATTTTGACTATGGAAAATATATTTTCTTTAAATGTTTTTAGAGTTAACAAATTTTTTTAAAATATTCAGTAAAATTAGCATACAAAGTGGATACATATCTTTTCTTAGGCCTTATCACATTTGATTTAATTTTTCAACTGTTTACAACTTATTTCGTGTATAAGTTGAATAATTTTTTGTTTATTATATGTATCCACAACTCTAAAAAAATAAATAATGACAAGGATAGAGGGTTACACTACACTAATAATGACATTAGTTGCTTTATCATTTCAATGTGTACATATGTACTAAAAGTGAAGAAAAAGGATATTGATAAGAATATTCACAACAATAATAAATTGCAAACATTGTGTTGTAAAAAATAATATGAGCATCCATAACAATCATAAAATGTAAAGGTTTTGGCGGGAAAAAACAATACGAATATTCATAACAATAATTACTTGTAAACCATAACTAAAGTGTTCACACATCTTTAAAAAATGAACCAAACATCAAACATCGTTATGCTTGTCCTGTCCATCGAGTCCATTTGCTGGTAATTTATCCTCACATGTTGCTGGAATACTGCTATTGTCATTTGGCATTCCGTCAACTGCATCGTCCAATCGAGTTATAACATCGGCCGTGGCATCACCAGACAATGTTTCCATATCATCTAATGTGTCCGCGCACGGAGTTATAGGTTCGTTGCTTTGTTCCTGATATATTTTGTCGGAAGAATTAAAAATTTAGAATGTATTGTTCGTTAAAATTCAATGGTGTTTGTTGACATTAAATAAAACATTAAACAGTACCGCGTTTTTTCCAGGAGAATGTGCATCCGTTTCATCGTCCGAGCACATAGAGTCACAGTCCAAACTCTGCACATCATCATCGTTGTCCTATTTTAAACAATGTAAAACGTTTAGTATATACGTGATTGTAAGTATACCTCATTGTTATGTATATTAAAGTAACAAATGGACTAAACCTCATCTTCTAGGAAGCCACTCTTGAAATAGTTGATTGTCTCAACATCTTCGGTAACATTTTCAGCTCGATATATGTGACTGTTATTCTCGTTGTTAAAGTCAGAAAAGAAAATCTTGAAAAGATACCTCCTCCCAACAATCTAATTAAGATCTTCCGGAAAGTACTCGTCTGTGTTCATTCCTTCCCTTTCCATGATCTCCCATGCGGTCACATTTGTCATCTCATGTACGCTCTTGTCAAAGATTACCACTTGCGCAGTACCACTATCATCAAATATGCGCACAATGATTTTGAACCTACGAATATAAAATATACATCGTAAAGTATAAAACATGTAAACAGTTGCATTATTTATTATACAGTTATATATGGTTTCAAATACTTATATCCATGTAGATACGCTGTTGCACATACTTAGAAACAACTGCATATGTCTCCCCGTGGTTCTTACAATACCACACCTGCTTCGGATTCTTCGAGCCTGATTTGACTTTTGAAACAATGGGTATCACTCTGGTACTACATGTCTTACAACCTGTATAGACCCATCCATTTTCATATTGTATACTATGCACTCTTGCATAAACGACACAATGTGATTCCTGTATTTAAATACAAAATCGTTTGTCAGCAATACTAATGTGATTTAATCGGGTGAAGAATAAGATTTATATTATATTTGAATCAATTAATTGTATCTTACAGGTTCAATTGTCCTAATCGATCCAACTGTTCTCTTCACACAACCGTGCATGAACTTTGCATGCATGACAACAGGCTTCTCAATTGAATACTCTTCAATTTTAAACTCCCCTGCACTATATCCGTCTTGCTCTTCGTACCTGTAATGTGTTTAAATAAGTTTTCAAATAAATGCAACATATAGTTAATTCAAAGGCAAAACATATATAGCACAACATCAAAGTAATTACCTCTCCCGGAAAGCTAACAACTGTGGCACATCTCTATTTATGAATATTCTTGTGCCAAACAAAGCATTATGTATGGACGGTTTGTCTGTGTTGTGTAAAAGAGAAACGTAAATTTTAAAATTAACACTGCGAATAAAAAATATAAATATCATGTCCGAAATTTCACTATGCATTTGTAAAACTTACTATTCCAATATTTCACTTTTGCTAACATCATCAGTATGTCTATATGCCCAAGTTCATCACGCTTGTTTTCATAGTCATTCCACAATAATGCCCAATTGTTCCAAAAAGTACAGTCGATTCTTAAAGATCTGCAGAGCATAGCGTATAATCAATCCATGATCGCAATTGAACATTATTCTACACACATTATTTCAAAGAAAATGTAAATGTGCACAATATACGTACTCGGCATCTTCAACAACAATTGTCCTTCGTATCATAGGAGTACCAGCACCGTTGATAGTAACTATTTTTCCAATAGCTACTACTGTACCAATAATATCTGAAAAAATATCTTATAAAGTAATGCAAGAAATCGTTTCAATAATGTCAAATTATGTGAACATTTTCTAAAAAAATACATACCAACACAATCGTGTTCGTGGTACTGATTATCTGTATCCAGAATACTTGATAATGGCTCATTAATGAAGCCAACAAAATTGTCATCAATTTGATCTATCCGCGTAACCTCTGTGCCTTTATAAAAAGATATCTTCCATTGATTTGGTAACAAAGGAAATTTGCCACTGTTTTCTGCTACTCCAAAATTAGATATTATATAACATTATCCCTCTTGTAAAAGAGGTTCAAATTTGTACATAAATTCCTTCTTGATATAAATCTGAACACGGTTTGACTGTATATACAATTCAAATATTAATATTATATGTAATGAAAATATATACAAACATAAATAGTTGGTAACCTAATTCATGTTACCTCCTCGTCCTGTAGAACACAGTCAAGACTGTAAGGATCATGTTCTTCACCAAGTTTGTGTGAATGCCACACGGAAACACACCTCCCTCTAATAGCCATGTTTAAATTCATTGGATTGATGTCTTTAATGAGAGTAATTTTTCGCTCTCTATTGGTTTTCATTGGCTGAGAATTCCCACCTATAATCACACAAATATACTACGACCATGTAATGTACATAAACCAATTATATTAAAGTAAGCATTACTAATAATCTCAGTACAAAACCTGTCGGAAGTTTTCCATGTGACGATGTGTGCATCACATTTTTTTTGCTTTTATGTGAAGGTACGGCCGAAGAGGTTGATTGGTATCTCAAATCCCGTTGTTTATTTTTAACTAAAGGAGACTCAAAGGTGTAATGGGCCTCAAATGACTCGGTCTGAGTCTTGTTTCTCCTTTTCAATGCTTGTCCAGGGCCTGTTGTTTAATTGATATAGATTTAACATAATGTATCATAAGCAAGCATAGTTTATCAATATAGTACATTCAAAATTTAATACACGGTAACAAATAGTTTAAAAACATCACTGAATCGCCTACAAAAACATCAAATAAAACCTAAAACTAACAAAATTAGCAAACCTTATTCTTTGTAGCCGAACCATCAACTATATATCTAACTCATTACCAACTCAAGGTTGTTAGGATCGGGATCCTACCTAGGATCGTTTTTGGCTTTGCAAGATCGGGATTGTAGGATCGTAGGATCGGATCCTACCTAGGATCATTTTCGGCTTTTCCTTTACATATGTATACAAACCATTTTTAAAAACCTTCCTCTCAAAAAAAGTAAAAAAAAGTTAAAAAAAAATAGGATCGGATCGTTCACGATCCTACGATCCTACGAGCGATCCCACGATCCTGTAACGATCCTACCTGAAAAAAGGGTAAACAACAGGATCGGATCGTTCACGATCCTACGATCCTACGAGCGATCCCACGATCCTGTAATGATCCTACCTGAATTACGATCCCGTAACGATCCTGCTCGTTTTGTGTGTGTAGGATCGTAGGATCGTACGATCCTACGAGCAGGATCGCGATCCTGACAACCTTGATATATCTAACTCATTACCAACTCAAACTCGATTCATAATCAAATCACTACCACTGCAAAAACCTCGAATAAAGCCTAACTTTAAGCCAAGTACACAATCATAGATCTTCTTTGCAACCAAAGTATTGGATATACGGTAACAAATAGTTTAGACACATAAAAGCAAAATTCATCATACGGTAACAAATAGTTTAGACACATACCACTCTCACGAAGTGACTGCCGCTCAGAAGATGATGAGGTGTTACTAAATTTTCTCTTTGGAGCTGGGTTAGATGCTGAAACAATTAAAAATATATAAACACAATATATTTTTGATACAAACAAATTTTTACTTACTATAATACCTGTGGATTGTGAAACAACATCAGGTGTATCACTCTCAAACAAAGTATTATCCAGCTCAGAAGACGAAGACTGCTGAGCTAAATGTGCCGATTTGCCCGTTCCCTTGCTTCCAACAATTGTCACCGTCTGTGAACGCTTACCTGTCGACAAAACATGAGCATAAACGTACCATCAATTCAATCAAAATTTTGTTGAATATACTACCTCTGGATTGTGAAATAACATTAGAAACAGCTGCCCTAGATAGGCTGCCAGGTGTGTCACTCTGGAACACGGAATTTTCCAACACAGAACATGAAGAATGCGTAACCAAAGTTGCTGATTTGCCTGTTCCTTTGCTTTCAACCATTGTCACCCTCTGTGGATGCTTGCCTGTAACAAAAACACGAACATATATTGTAACGGTGTCAAGACAATGAACACGTGTTAATACACAACATATGTAAACACATACACCAATTTAATACAGACCCAGTAGTTATAAATTAAACCACACATTTGAAAAATGTATATAGTGCATACAATAAATAGGATGCATATTTGTTGATATACAATGAATGCAAACTTATACAACAACAGAGTACCTTGTGAAGTGCTCTTAGAGTTTCCAATATGCATATCAGTATCGTTGATTGTTGCATCTTCTATAACCAACCAAAAACCAAATACGCAGACAAACATTAGATTTCTAGTACATTCAACACTATTAAGCAGATAATAAAAGTATAAACAAATTGCTACTGCTACAACTAATTTGAAAACAATTGTGTAAATAACAGAAGTATTAAAAAAAACTACTGCTACAACAATTTAAAAAACAATCATGCAGAAGAATATTAGATTAACTGTACACATAAAATTAATAAGAACATAAAGTTGCTGTTGCTATGACCAATTAAAATCCAGTTATGTAAAAACAATCACATACACAAACAATACATTAAAGCTACATACAACATTAATATATAACCAATTAAGAAACAGTCATGTAGACAACATTAGATTAATTATACACGCAACATTAGTAAGAACATAACAGCAGAACAAACAAATGGCTCATTAACAACATACGTTCTGAAGGGGCATGTGTGTTTTTATTCCTAGATACTTTTGCAAGTCGTTTAGAGTGTCTTTGAGGCTGCATATTGGAATCCAGTTTTGTAGACACAGGTTTTTGATTTTCGATGGCAGATCAGTTGCACATTATGGAGTATATATATAATCCCAACCCAAGCCAATGACATTTAAAAGTTTTTGATATATACAGAACTTAATTATAGGCATAAAAGATGTAGGTAGAATATATTCTAAACTTATCTTACAAAATATATCTTCTACAAAATACATCTTCTATGCTTTAAATATATACTAAAAAAAAACGTATATCTTCTAAAATTAAAAATAATTTCGGGTATATATATGTATAAGAAAGCATATACTAATCTATTCCATAATTATAGCTTATCAATATCAAATTTTTAAGCATGACATAAATATTTTCTGATGTAGATTACAAAAAAATGCTTGGTCCAATGGTTGAAGTATTCGTATGTGGATCAAATGGCCAGGGTTCAAATCTTGCAAAGGCCAATTGTAATTAAATTTTTAAATTCGAAATTTCCAGCAAAATCAATAATGCTTATGTGGCAAATCCAAAATTTTCAATAAAATGAATAATGCTTATGTGGCATAAAAAATCAAAAATTTTAACCAATTGTGCTTATGTGGCATGAAAATCAAAAATTTTAACCAAAAAGTGCTTATGTGGAATTATGACATGGCATTACTGGACAATCTAACAATTGATGACGTCATGCGCTTATTGTTATATATATATTATATTATATATATATATATATATATATATATATATATATATATATATATATATATATATATATATATATATATATATATATATATATATAAAATACACAAACTTCGATATCTATTGAAACACAATAAAAATACAAATTCAGTATATATTATATATGTGTGTATATATATATATAACACACACACACACACACACACACACACACACACATATATATATATATATATATATATATATATATATATATATATATATATATATATATATATATATATATGTATATATATATATTTAATACACAAACTTCGATATCGATTGAGACACAATAAAAATACAAATTTCTCAAAAGCATAAATACATGAATATAATCGATCTATACACGTGAGCATTAATAAATATTCAACAAAAAATGGACATATGTGCACACGCAAATGTTATCATCATTTTTAGAAGTCGGACATATATGTTCATCACACACGCGTAGCCGTCAACATTTTTCAAAAGTCAGACATATATGCACACCCGTAGCCGTAAATATTCTTGTAATTACACCTGATACAATGAAAAGTACAAAAATTAGCAACAATAATTTTATTAAAACATACAAGTTTTAAGCATTCCGTTTATAAGTAATCATTTTCTAAAACATACTTGTTTTAAAACATACATGTTTTGAACAGAACATACATGTTTAAAAAAATTATGTTCTCAAACATATATGGTTTTCATAATAATAAGATAACCAGTTTCAAAAAGCAAATCCAAACATCCCCTTGATTTTACTTCCCTTTTCATACTTTCATTTTAGGCATAGCTGCCTATAGATATTATAATTCTCAATGTCTTCACAAGAGCATTCACAATATTCCGTAAGAAAAATTGTAAATAAGTGGCCTAAATAAGATGACTAACAAATCCAATATAATGCAATAATAAACTACTCTAACCTACACATTTACTGATTTTGCAATTTAACTTTGCTGGTCATGGAAGATATGACAGTTTGTTGACTTTGTTCAATAAACCAATAATAGGAAGAAAAAAATAACTCATGATGTAAAAGGAAGACATTAAAGTCAACAAACCTTTCCTGACACTGAAGATCATGTTGTTTAAACTAACAAAAAATGTGTCTCGTCCAGAAAGCAAGTTTTTTTGGTGAAGCAAGGAAGTCATGTATACATACAACGGGATCTTCATCTAACTGCTCAAGAAAATTATCTCGTTTTGACCCAAACCGATTCACAAATCCGTTTATCAGAACAAAAACCGATTCACACAAACATGTGTGAATCGTTATTTTTACCAATCTTTTAAATGAGATTTATTCAAAACAACATACCAAGAAAGAAATGAGAAGAAGTGGTGGCGGTGGAGGAACAAACACGAGCAAAACACCTTCGATCTATCTCCAAATACCTTAAAAACGACAAGATCTACTCAAATAAATGGTGGGTTTGGCGATGTATGAGAGAATATTACCTGATAACTTGTAACAAAATCACGATCCTATTTAAAAATGTATTTCGAGTTGCCATCAGATCTGGATGAAGAGAGAGACGTGTGGCCTGTGTTTTTCGTATATAGGACGATTCACTTAATTGTTGAGTCACAAAATAATAGGAAGAAGATGGTGGTTATGGTGGCTATGAAATAATATAAAGAAATGATTAGGGTTTTGAAAGAGATATAACTTTTCTTCTAAAATGGTGGATCTAAAAACGCAAGTGACGTTTTTTTTTCTAATAAAATGTGTTTTGCTCGTGTTTGTTCCTCCACCGCCACCACTTCTTCTCATTTCTTTCTTGGTATGTTGTCTTGAACGAATCTCATTTATGAGGGGTTTTAAAAACACAAGTGACGTTTTTTTTTTCTAATCAATTAGTACGTTTTATGAAATACCGATGCTATCTTTTTAACCCTCATAAAGTATTACATTGGCTGATGTTTATTTACGAAAATGCCATACTCAATTTTAACCATTGATTAAATGATCTAATGGCTCTAGTTGGTTCTCGCAGTTCTCGCACTTAACATGGTTCTGAAAAGAAAGTCTCACTATATATATATATATACTAGATATCGAAGCCCGCCCGATATATATATATATATATATATATATATATATATATATACACACACTAGATGTCGAAGCCCGCCCGATGGGCGGGCATGACTTGTGATTTTCCTTTGAATGCACTTCTTTTTTAATATAAGTGTGATCATGAACGAATAATCCAAGAAACGAACCACAATGGCAACTTCCTTCAGGTATTATATTGTAGGGTTCAAGGTATTTATGTAAATGTATATTCATAAACCGAAGGCATTTTTACCACGCATATATCTAGCTCGGCGTTCATCCTTGGGTAGAAACAATAACAGCAGGTCAAGATTATCTTGGCAAATGATTATCGTTGAAAAAAAATAAGATATAAACATACCAATTTTTATATTGAATGCATTAACAATGAAATTAAATGACCGTTAACATTTATAGAACAATTAAAATATACAAAGTTCTTTGTAACAACATAGTATACGAAATAAAGCTATTACCATCCTTATCAAAACAGAAAACTTTCAATCCCTTCCTGCTCTTCACTCTAGAGACATAATACCCATTTGCAAAAGACAGTTTTGCTTATCATCCAGCATTATGTTGATCTAGTCTTCTGTGTCATTTACATACTCCCTCAACTGCACACAAACAGACATAATCCATAACGCCAGCTGGTTTAATAATTGGCGGTGTTTGGCATTGCATTTTAAAATTGATTATCTAATTAGTGTTTTCCAGTCTTAGATAATATCGTGAAACTGAATCTTACTTTACATATCTAATTATTTTGCGATCAACTAATTAGGTTTGCATAAACGGTCTATGAGTTGTTAGGAGTTGTTACTAAGTTGGTGTGGCAATTGTTTTAGGAGTTGTGGCAATTGTTACCTGGTGTGGCAATTGTTTTAGGAGTTGTTACTAAGTTTCTTTACTCAAAATGTGATAAAATTAATTACACTCCCAGTTAACTCAATAGCATAATTTGTTATTGATCCAATGATGCAACTACTGTGAGACTCGTTATTTGACCCATATGTAGGAACCATTTACCCAAGCAGTTAAAAAATCTAAACATATAATATCTTTAACCGTATAATAATCTCCTTAGATAGAACTGATTATGGTTTCATGTATTTTATAGTTCGTAATGTGCAGTTGGTTGAAAGTATTAGCAGTTGTGATGCGATGTATAGTTAGTAAGATGTTTGACATAAGAATGAAGTTACTCACTTGTATGTAAGATTTATTACGGGTTTGTGATCTGGATTTGGTAGCTTTATTCCCTTACCTATGGAGTCTCCCTTGACATTCGCCACAGGCTGCGTAGACCCGTTCCCTTTAGCTAAACTTAGATAAAACACAACCCAGATCAGCCCATTAGTATATAAGAGGCGATATTGATACCCATGTGAAAATATTGTACCTTAAGCAAATCGGATTAGATTCTCAAGCATTCGGACGGTGGTTGTTGCTGCATTCGGAAAAGAGATCAGTTATAATATTACTTTTTTGATAAAGGATAGGGTATACAAAGAAATAAAGGTAATGGTGACACCTGCACTTTTAATTGCAGACCTTCGTTGGAGTTGATAATAACTTGAAGTAACTTCTTCAATAACAAATAAAAAGACACTTTAAGAAAACTACGTATAGTTGATACGATATATATATTGATTGCCAGAATAACGTAAGTACCATCCCACAATGGTCTGATAGCAAAGTGGGCTTCACTTCTGTATTGTCCTTCACTTCTGCACCATCAGCTTGATCAGTTGAACTGTTATCAGCTGTGTCCAAGGTGTGTACTAAAAAAAGACTGGTCCATTGCCGCATGCAAAGATTTTTTTCCTTCGAGAGCATCATCACATAAAGCTGAAAAATAGACAACAAACCTGAAACGTAAAGTAAATTAAGTTATGTTAGTTGTGCGAACCAAACATATTATTCAATACAAAATGTTATAGGTGGCTAATGGGTGGGTCAGATCAACACTGTATTGATTTTATTTTTCGGATCAGGTGGAATTTTTTTATGCCTTAAAAAATACACTTTTGATTGATGTGTCTGACCCATTCCTTTATAAGATTCTTTTAACATAGACATGTGACCCAATAGAGATAAAACATAACCCGAATAGACCCATTCATAAGTAATTTTGTCAAAGTAGCCACCAGTATGGCACTATGTCAGATGAATAGTCTTACGCAGTTATTTATAGAATACTAATCCAGTAACATATCAAAAGAAAAAACATACAAATATGGAACTTACATGCCAGAAGAATAAACAGCCATATTGCTCCCAAGTTGTATAACCAGAATTGATGTAGCTTGATCAGGGTACAGAGCTAAAGAGAGACCAGAGTCAGAAAGCAACTATAAAGTTTCAATAAGTTTAACAATAACTGTTCAGCAGTGATCTTACATATAGGAGAATATATGACCAAACAACCGGATATATTGGGCTTCAAAGAGCTCTTTGTGATGCATATTCCCTGTGCCACCTTGCCACTGACACCTCCAACTTTAAAGACGTTCGAAATGTCTTCTGAAGGAGTATTAACCGGTGAGGATGTGATGGTAATTGATGGATCCATAACCAGCTTATCACTAGTTGTTTCCTGCACCCAAACCAATTTGACACCTTTATAAGTCCCACCATCCTGCAAAATAATAAACAAATAATGATGAACCAATTATGAATAAAAACAGCATAATGGTAATAGAAAAAGAACTTATTTCAACATACCTCATCCAGAAGTATAGATATCACTGGCATTTTCAAGACATATAAAATAAATGATAGCTAAAAAAATTAAATACATTGTAACTAAAGCAAGTTCAAATAATACCAAGAGTAAGCAAATATGACAAGACTTACATAAAGACACCCTTTGAAAGTAGCACAGCGGCAAAAGGCTTGTGGCAGTTCTCCTTGGATGCTGATAACATTCGGCGTTCTGATTTGGCAACACCGAGCAACAACTTCTCGTAGACTATCCTCTCTCCGTGCAGATAGAGCCAGACATGCTCCTCTGTTTGCATATTCATATGCTAGATTCTGATCATATCATAAAATTTTAACAAATATCAGTCACTTCATAACATAAACGCGAATTCTAAATATCGTGATCATCTCAATTAAATATAGAAGTCTAAATAGAATTATACACATAGATTTGCACGAAATACTCATACTAAAAGTGTTGATGTTCTTGTGTGGGTCATTTACAATCAGACTTATATGACACACTAAATTTCCTTTTTTATGTTGTAACAACCACCAAAAGTTAAAAATGCTCGACATTTTACTTTAAAGAATCAGAAGATATGAGACTCGTGACAGAAGCTGACGATCTCATGGGAATATTATGATACACATAAACAGAAATGCAAAAAATTTTATCAGTAAAAAAACTATTGGAATAGTACTCTATGTGCCTAGAGAACGTATATCAAATTTTTTAGTTGAGACACTCTCCGCAATGAGAAAAAAAGGTGTAGTTTATATAGCCGCACCAGGTTGAATTCAAAACACACAAATATACTAAAGCCTGGTGACCCACTATGCAGAGAACCAAAAGTGAGAAGTATTACTTACCTTGCATCAGAACCAAGACTTTTAAACTCAAACCACCCTTTTCCATTGCCCTCCCTGCTGCACCAAACAATTTCCTTGATGAAAATGGATTTATTCAACTGAATTCACATTAATTAGAACACAAACACATCCACTTAAGTGAGTTCTGGTTACCTAAAAAACTCAAGACCACATTTACCTCGAAAGGCAGAACGATTGCGGCTGTTATTGACATACTGGGTGTAGTGATGACAGCTGCGAGTGGTCATGATTATAGTCGAAGGCTGCATTTGTTAGGAAGGTTTTCAGCCTTCTCCCTCAACTCTCGGATCTTCTGCCTACTGAGCAGTCTACCTTATTGTCCCTGAATCTGTTGGCCTTTTGCACATTGGCACTACTGATCAACACTGCCAAGCTTGTAGCGGCGGCTACAACTGCTGTGAATGCGAGTGCAAGAACTATTAGCTTTGCCATTGTGAGAAGATGATGTGTTTTTTGAATTGATTTGTGATTAATTAATATTTAAAAGAAAATCTAGTGAAATATTTTATTAAAGTAAAAGGAAGAACCGAAGGGATAACAAACTTACCATCAGACGGTGGGGACATTGTGACTATCGGGTGTCGAAAGACCTTGCATTGGTGAGCCTACAGAATGTACTTCACCAACACCGTCACACCCACCAACTGCGGGCAGCGTTGGCCTCAGTTACCACCGGGTACATACCTACAACACCATTCAAAACACAAACACACACACACATTATAGCGTTCAGTGTTTACATTTTCCGTCTCAGGTATAACACTAAAGCTGGCCAACATCTGACTACCATGTTTATGCTGTTTCACGACACGACATCGATCATGTCATGTGTTACTTCGGTTCCAAAGCTTATTGTATTTCTTCCCTGATTTTGGCAGGCAGCTTCGGCTACATAACATTGCGTACACTAAAGTCTGTTACAAAAAGGCTAACACCCAAACCGGTAAAAAAAGTAATTCCAGAAAGAAAAAACGATGAATAAAATCATTTGCACAAAATACGTATTCAATATTGCTCACACGTGGGTAGCGTATGACTCACGTGCACACTTTTGCTAGAGGTCACCCCATGTTCGTCGTTGGTTACATTTTGTGTCTCAGGTAGAAACGCGAGCCTCATAGATGTAAGACAATCAAAGAGAGCTCTTTTTACGTCACTGTGCCAATCATACGGTATCTCATTTTACGGGCTTATTGACTGACACACCGTCAACATGTCAACAATTTCCGTTTCAGGTGTGATGCCAAACCCGACAGATGTAGCATTAATATAGAGACCTCGTTCAATGGGTTAAGGCTGCTATTCTGTTAACTCACTTTCAGACAATGGTTTGTTTCTTTTAGGATTCAGACACAAAGATGGACCTGCATAAGATTGTATGTTCTAAAGTCAAGTTAAAAAAAAGTCTATAAACCATATGCAAAAAATAATATGTCTGCACAACAAAACATGAAGAAAAGCAGCCCTGTTGTTTTTCAGCACTCATCAGCACATGGTGAAGTATGTGTTGGGAAAAAAATGCCATTTTTAACATGATCAGCCATGTTACCTGTTGATTACCGGTTCTGCAAACAATGTACTTGTTGATTACCGGTTCTGCAAACAATCATCAACACCACGGCGCACCAATACATCCTGGTAAACCATTCTCGCCTTAAATTGCAGGAAGAAGAAACCCTTCGGTTAGGCACAATTGGTTATGCAAAATCCTGGTAAGCCAATACATCCTACATAAGCATTATGTATATATACCAGGTTATGGAGTTGTATCTCGTACTAAAGAAGTTATTAACATACACATGGAAGAAGGGACATGCAGTTCTTATTCAATTCTTTTATAATGTATTTGGTTACTACTTAGTGATACCTACCTAATTATATATGATGATCTCATTCCAGGATGGGGAAACCTGGCCTAAATACATCTTCTCAGCATTTTCTTCTGGGATCTGCAAATAAAAAGAATATATAAAAAATAGATATTCTAAGAGCATACAAATATTTTTACCTGATGTAATATGTGAAGGCAACTCAAATTTTATTCATCGAAGAAACATGAACCCATAAACTTGAATATCCTTTTCTTTTAGACAATTCATTAAACACCTGTGATTAAAAACACGATTACTCATACTAAACATTATTAATGTAAATATATAATTTAGTATCATGCTTTATATCAAAACAGACAATATGGGTTCTCGATTTTTTATACCTCTGAAACGACAATTATGGGCAACAATTATACCTCCAAAACGATTTGGGGTAATTAATTTTATCATACCTGCGAGGGGTTTGAAGGATATGGGCGAGAGATCTTGATTTCTTTTAATGTTTAATGAAATGATATTAGTTTAATTAGGGTTATATGGAAGATTTTAAGGGGAGGCGTTATTTGTTTAAATTCACTCCCATAGCTTTTAGATATTTGTCAACTTTGACTTGGAAACTAAATAACAAAAGTTAGATTGCTCCACTGGTTGAGATAATTGTTTATGTTTGGAGAGGATCCTATGTTCGAACCTTGCTACCTTCATTTTTACACTAATTTTAATCCGAATTTTAGCACATCCAAAGTATGCTTAGGTGGAATTATGAGATGGCATTTAAGGCCGCTTACTGGGCATTACGTGGCATTTATGACGTCATACACATTCTGTTATATTATATATATATATATATATATATATATATATATGTAACGTGGCATTTATATATATATATATATATATATATATATATATATTTGTAATATTTTGTAAAACTATTAATTTTTTGTAAAATTGTTTGAAATTTTCTTGATGAAAATTTAATTATGAAGTATTTTGAATGTTTTTAATATGCAGGCATTATCAACAACATGGAGGTTCTTAAATATAGCTCGAAAGATTTTGATGAAAAGTCAACCCAAAAGTTGACATCAGATCATGAATCACCTTCCCCCACATCGATATCTTCTTCGCTAACACCAACGTGTACATCACTTTCTTTTGGCCAAGACGATAGGCTCTACTTATAGCTTGTGTGTCAAAGAAAGGCCAAAGGTGGAGTGAACAATGGTCATTCTTTCTTCCAACACGTTTCTTCAGCTTGTATGTACATGGATTATCAATGGTAAATAGTAATAATCTATTTAAATTCCACTTTAGGAGACCTCCTCGATTTCAAGAAAAATGAGTTCTCTTAGTCAAAATATGTAAGTTTAAAAACATGGTATGTAAGAATAATAATCGATTATTAGTGATGTCATATAGGCTGTATGTATTTCTTTATTTATCATCGATTACTTTTATTTTGTTAATTTAGTGTTTTACATCATGATTAGTAATCATTTTTTTTCATCAGCATATATTTTCTACACATATTCTCAGTCAAACAAAGAAAAAAAAACTGATTTATATATATAAGAAAGTTACAACACAAGATATCACAAAACATTAAAAAAAAAATTAGGAATTATTATAAAGTTGCACTATAACATGTGTAGAAAGATTTATATATCTAAACCCAACACAAGCAACTCATATACCTGATTCTTTTATCTAGAAGAATAAGTTATCTTCTTTAACCTATGAGGGTTACTAATTTACCTCATTAGATGTATAAATTATAGACATAGGAGTCACATCATTTTATTCGGTGGAAGAATAGCAAATAAAACCAAAAGGGAAACATAATATTATTTAATAAACTTTCGTGTTGATGTTAACATAATTTTGAATGTAATACCAAAAAACAACCAAAAATAAAACATAATATTATTCAATAGTTAAATTGTTCGCTTGTTGGTTACTGATGATGACTCTACTCCACTGATTTCTTCATGTACCTAATTGAATTTCAGATCATCATCAATACAATATATCAATAGTAAAATATAATAATGGTTTGTAAAAAGCATACAACATACCTTTTCTTCATGACTTCTTTTTTGTAATTTGTTGGTTTCTATTTCTAATAATGGTGAAATTAAGTCCATTATTTTTAACTTCGGAACCGAACGCCTTTCAATTAATTTACCTAGGTTATAGTGTATCTGATTGAATTTCAAACGATTAATATAATACATCTACAATAAATAATGTAATGATTTGTTAAATACGTATAAAACACCTTATATCGATGTTCTCCTGACGTCAGCTCGTTTATTTTTAGCTTTAAAGTCGAAAGTAAGTTAATTGTGTATCCTTCTTCTTCACCAACCTGGCATAATTTGAATTTTTAAATATTATCAATACATATAAGATTATAGTATCAATATATATAAGAAATTAATAATGTTTTGTGAAAACATATAAAATACCTTTTCTTCAGGATGACATGGTTGTAATCTTAACATTATATATAAGAATTTAATAATGTTATCAATATATATAAGATTATAGTATCAATATATATAAGAATTTAATAATGTTTTGTGAAAACATATAAAATACCATTTCTTCAGGATGACATGGTTGTAATCCTAAGATTATCTTCAATATTGTTGTCTTTATAGCGTTGTACTATGATTGAATTTCAAAGGGTTAATATAATATATCTATTGTAAAATAATAGTATTGATTTGTAAAACAGATACAAAATACCTCTTTTCCTTGATATCCAGTAAGCAACTCTATTATTGCTAGATTTAGATCCAAAAGATTTTTAAGCCATAGGTATTCTCCATCGAGTTTCTTATTTGCCTGATTCATTATTGCCAATACCATATATCTTTAGTAAAATATAGTAATGATTTTTTGCAACAAATATAAAATACATCTTTTTCAAGATCATCTTCTTTTAATGATAATAGCAATTCGAATGTTTGTAGTTTTAATTCGCAGAATGGACAATTCAAGCACATTGGAACTGTTTTAAAACAGTATCTGCAAGCAATAAAAAAGATTTAAGGAAAATCTTGAAACATGCATAAATAATTAATAAAAGTTTTACTGTATTAAACAAATATTGGAAAATTAAAATATGTATATTAACAAAAGCTTTTGATATATTAAACAAACCTTAGACAAATAAAATTACATGAAGCGTCCATTTATGAATGAATTAGGGTTAATTATTAGGCTTGTTAATATAGGTCAAATTAATAAGTCGGTTTATGCATTTATGATTTAAATTTGGCCCATCAATTTTTATTTTATTTTTTTTTATTTTTTTATTTTATTTTTTTTTACAAATAAACTTTGAACATTCTATAAGGATATGATTCTGATAGACGTTTCTGATAACGACAATTATATGTTTCGTATACTTTAAAAAAACCCCTAACCTGGCCCGACTCATTCTCAATTAAAAACTCAATTAATGATAAATATCATTTTTAAAACCTTGTTCAATAAAGATTAAGTAGATGTTATTTATTATTATTATTATTATTATTATTATTATTATTATTATTATTATTATTATTATTATTATTATTATTATTATTTATTATTATTTAGTTTAAAACTTCATAATCATATATGAAATAAATAAATATATTAATATATCAGAACCAAGTGTATGAGATATAATCCAAAACGCCATAATTAAAACATATGAATCAAAATTAAAAGAAAAAAAAAACATTATAAAAATCATCTCAATCATACTTCTACAACTGAAAACGTACACAACCTCGTTTGGTTGAGATCTAAGCACTCCATATCATCTTTAGTTTGGTAAAGAGTTTTACAACTTTTCCCAACTAAAGACGTACGGAGTGCCAAATTCCAACCCAAACTAAGTTTGTACATAGATTGCAATCAAATATTATAAGTTAATAGCAACAAATAGGTTTCGATATTTATAGTCAAAGTAAGAAGAATATAAATAGTACAAAAAAGATACATACAAAAAGTGTGAGAGTACTTGCGTACTTGTTAGTAACAAACTATTTTGTGTTTAAATAAAAGGACTATAAAGAATACAAAAAAAAAAAAAAAAAAAAAAAAAAAAAAAAAATAAAATTCAATGAGTGTGAGTGTTTAATATATATATATATATATATATATATATATATATATATATATATATATATATATATATATATATATATAGTTTCATCACATAATAACATTTAACATTTATTAAAGAAAATGAAACACATAAAGCTCAAACATTGAAATTGTTAACTTTTTAACTGTATCCAATTTTCAACAAAAGATTTTCAATGTAAAATTAAATGAACCAGACCAAAAAACAATCATTACTTTCACATCATTATCCTAGCTATATTTGTGACATGACTTGTATAGATATTGAGTTATTAATAATCCTAGCTATATATTTGTGACATGACTTGTATAGATATGGAGTTATTATTGATATCTTTTCTATTTTTACAGAAGATTTGTAATTCTTCCACAAGATTGAAAATTTTATGGACGATATGAAGTTTATAAGAGATATTGAAGAAAATTAGCAACATAATGTTATGGATTCACAATTCTGCCACATGATTAAGAAAGATTTTCATAGATTTTATTTATTATATTTCATTACGACTATAACTTTGTTATTTATCTATTTTACTCCGTATATTATAAGCATTAATATTAATAATATAAACATACAACACAAAAATCAAATACAAACATATAATTAATAATTTACATGATCATTCATAATATTTTATTATTTTTTCAATCAATTCCTCTTTTCTATTTATAGACTTCATCAGTTCTTTCGACTGCTTTTGAAGTTCTCTAGCCATGTTGCAGTTGTTAACAATTTCATCCATGAATGAATTTATGAATTCATATGCTTCAAGCTTTTCTGCATAATAATAACAAAAATACAAAAAAATACAATCATAAACCAATATTTATAAAAGCTTTCATTAAAAATTAGTAAAAGTAAATTACATCTATAGAAATTATTTATTTAATTTAATAAGTTTTTCAAGATATTTAGTTTTCATATCAATCGACTTCATCAATTCAGCGACTTGGCGTTGAAGAGCTATTTCAATATCACAATCATGCTGAATATCTTCTATAATGCACTTTATTGCCTCACTTTGAAGATGAACTTTGTTTGTGGATGAATCTTCATTCTCATGCGGTGATTGTTCTTTATCTTTTCCTTTAGATGAGGAGCAACTCCTTGAACGTCTTCCTGCAAAAATAATTAATAAGTTTTTTTTATTTTAAATCTTAAAATGTTTAATAATTTTCAAATAAATTTAGTATTAAATATATACCTGACGAATACATATTGTTATCAAAGATATTAAAAATGAAGATGGAATATGTTTAGATATGACTAAATATACGTTTGAGTAACTATATTTATAGCCTTAACTTCTCCCGAATTCCAATGTGTGTTTATAATAATTTAAAATAGAATAGTAAATGTAAATATGATTCCAATATGTGTTTATAATAATTTAAATTAGAATTGTAATTGTAATTTTAAATACGTTCTAGAATATGCATTTTATATTTGATAACATAATATTGGTTTTGTCTTTGCAATTATTTTCAGTTAAGTGTTATAGTATGTGTTGGAATTTCATAATATTTAGAAGTTTCTGATGCATAAAATGTGATATTCTTAAAATGTTGCAATATCCGTTGTCGTTTCAATATAAGTTTCTGATAATAAAATATACATTGGATATAACATTTAATTGACTACCATTTTTGGATATTATCGTTTCCAAACATAAGATGCATGTTATAAAATGTTTTAAAAATCATAGTTATCTTTGTCGATATCTTTTATATATTTAAATTATGTTACATGATAAGTTCTAAAATTGTATGACATTATTGTTTAAATTGTAAAAGGAATTGCTATTTTTTTAACATATAGTATGTGTTGCAATTTCATAATATTTCGAAGTTTCTGATGCATAAAATGTGATATTCTTAAAATGTTGCAATATCCGTTGTCGTTTCAATATAAGTTTCTGATAATAAAATATACATTGGATATAACATTTAATTTACTATCATTTTTGGATTTTATCGTTTCGAAACATAAGATACATGCTAGAAAATGTTTTAAAAATTATAGTTATCTTTGTCGATATCTTTTATATATTTAAATTATGTTACATGATAAGTTCTAAAATTGTATGACCACAAGTTTAAATTGTAAAAGGAATTGATATTTTTTTTAACATATAGAATGTATGCTATTTTATAAGATAATTATTTAGATATATCTATACCATATATAATTTAAAATTTAGATGTATATTAATAAATATAAATATTGCATGTGAATATAAACTAAACATTAATATTTATGAAAGATTTAGATTTATTAGTGAAAAACAAATATTAATCAAATGGATTTTCTAGCTCAACATGAATTCATCGAAGAACATGTTTACGGATTGGTATTTCTTTTTTATTTTTTACTGTACATCTTTTTTTCGTTATATGCATGTGTTCATAAATTTATTTTTTGTTTTTATGTTGTTTAGCTTATTCCTGTAGCGATGATACGGTTTTGCAATGATGTAGCTGATAAGAAACAACTATTATTGATAGATGAGAATACTAAATACTTGGTGTATGTTAAATCATTTAATGATAAGCAAGCTTTTATTTATGGTCATTCGGACAAAAATTTGCTTATTTGTAGAATTTGATGAATGGTTGGAATATTTTGTTTCGACACATGACTTCTAATCGCATGCTTGTATGGTGTTACAATCTTGAAGGCATTTACATCGATAAAACTCTTAATTATAGAGGCTACAATAATTCATGCCTATCAGTAGCTTCATCATGCGCTATGGTGATGCAAGTAAGTTCTGTTTTGAAATTTTTGAACAATAAGTGTTTTTTTTAATTATTATTTTTTCTTACAGATATTTGCAAAAGGATTTTTCAGTATCATGAACAATAGATCCCCATTAAGTATGAATATTTATTCACCTAATGGATTTTTTGAGGTGAATGCTTTTACTATAAATGGTGTCACTGTTAGATTTGAGGGTCATGGATGGGAAATGTTATATGTGTGCGAGAAAATTTTTATTGGACAAAAGATGATATTAAGTTATCTAGATAATAATAGATTTCGTTTGTCTTTATTTAATAAAGATGGTGTTCAAGTTGATGGGTGTGAAACATTGAATGAAGGTAAATTGTTTAGTTTTTTTATTTTTTATAAAATATAAATTGAGCGTGTTATGAACGATATGGGTATGAAATAAATTAACTTGTTTTACTAATTTTTTTTCCAGAGGATTTGAAATTCTTCTACAACATTGAAAATGTTATGGACGATATGGAGTTTCTAAGCGATATAGAAGAAAATGAGCAACATAAAGCTCATAACCTTCATCTTCTTGTTGAAAAGATGATGATATTTGCAAGAATTCAATGAAGTTAACTGTGGAAAAAATGGATTAAAGTCTATAATATGCTATGTAAAGCTAATATCTCATGAGCCATTTGTTTTCTTTACTATGTTACAATGTTTTTTAAGTAATTTTTTTCTTTGCATTGTTACTTACTTCTATAGTCAAAGAACATATGATAATTATGTTTTTGCTTTGAAATATGTCTTTTTATTTTCTTTGCTTATTGTTGCTTAGTAACATGTATTTTTTTTCCTTTGCTTAGCATAGTACTACATTTTCATATTATCATCTTTTTTAGTCAAAGCACACAGGATATTTTTTTGAGATTCTTCTTCGTTGATATTATTACATGGGAAATGTAACCCAAAACTTTTACTATTCCAGTTTGGTTGAGTTTGTTTATATGATTAATTGTAACAACAATTCATTAAATTTTTATTTTAAATTAAATTTTTTGAAATTAGAAATATTTTTGATAACATTATAAATTCGTCAAAGACAATAATGCCATTTATTTTACACCAACAACCTATTCATCTCCTAATTTAAATACCACAAGTGTTTCATTACAATCCATCCACTCAGCAAAAAATAAAAACACACACACAATTATGAACTCTCAACATTATTGTTGCAAACAATGACTACTTGCAAAAAAGTAGCAACACCACACAAAAAAAGTCCTTTAAAAAAAAAGAAATCTGGTGATCAAAGGACTGTCAAATATTTGAAGATTGGTTTTGCATATTATTTCAGGAACGGTTCATTTGAGTTTATGAAAGGGTCTGGAGTTTTGAAAATGGGTTTTAAAATTTCTTCATTACGATTGTGATTTCTTTATAAATTTTTTATATTTTATTTACACTTTTCTACTGGATTTCTTAAACATTCAACAAAAAGTATTTTCAAAATATGTTCAAAAACAGTTCAAACATTGTAAAAACGAAAATGATAATAGCAAAAAAATGGTGTTAAAACTCCTTTTGATTTTGTTTATTTGCCTATTGATTTCAAATAGATGTTTTTAATTGGTAGTTAAATAAAATCAAAATCAGATTTAACAACATTTTTTCCTTATTATCTTTTTTGTTCTTCTAAAGTTTGTTCAGTTTTTTACTTATTTTAGAAAAATTGTTGTTTGTTTTCTATTGGATCAATTTAAATAATAACAAAAAAATTTATTCGAAAAACATAGTCAAAAGAAGGAACCTATAAAATCCATTTCCAAAACTACGGTCCTTTTCATGAACTCAAACCAACCGTAATAATATGGAAATCTTATCTTTAATTATTTGAATCTCCATTTATCACCAGATTTCAATTTTAATATGGACTTTTTGTCTCATGTTTCTACCTTTTTAAAAGTACTTATTTTGAAATTTACATCAAAAGATAAATTTGTGTATTTAATGTACATATACAACTTGTAGTATTAACATTTATTTATAATGTGCAATATATTTATGAAGATGATTTGCGATTCTCAAAAATGTTGATTTGATAGTCTATAGTAAATTTCTACACTATAGTGACGGCTTTTGACTGCCCAAGGCATTTATTGATGATTTAATGGCCTATTGTTAATCATTCCTATATAAGCAATGTATTTGTTTCAATTTAATGTTTGTGTTTAGTTGCCAATAAAATAAGTTCATAAAATGGCCGAGCCTTCAATTTTACTTGAAGAACTTGCTTTCGCTGCAGATTCTCATTTTATAACCGATCAGTTGTATGTTTTATTTAATAGAGAGGTGTTGGAGGCTGAGCATGCGGTGACTGTACTGGAAGCATGTTGTGCAGAACAGGCAGAGCGTAACTGTCAAAGAAAGGAGTATATCCGGGACTTGGAGAAAGTGACGGGCTTTCGAGCTGCTAACGGTGTTCTGTATATGAAACAGATACTTGATGAGGAAAAGGAAAAAGAAGACCGGTTGAATATCATGTTGGTGGATGCTCGTCGTGCTCTTCGACAACGGCGTCGTTATGTGAAAATGGTTTCGGTCCAGTGAAGTGTGTATTTATTGGGAAAGGGTTTGTTGGTTTTTGCGTATTACATGTTTGAATGTGTTTGCATTGTAATAATTTATTATTTGAGTCTAGCATGGTCAAAGTATATGTACAGTTTTTTAATTTAATCAATGAACTAATGGTTTTAAGTTCGCAGATCTGTCTCTGATGAACAATGAGGTTCAATATAAACAAAAAAACAAACTCTTAAGAAAGAATTGGTAATAGTTATATTTTTTCAACACTTTTTCAAAAATAATAAAAGATTATTTCCATATACTTAACACTATTGTAATGATGACTATCAAGATCATTACTACTAACAACTAGCTCAAATCAAATAGTAGCCACCTAGAATAAGTAAAGAATGAAATATACTGTGTGATTATTAGATTCTTGAAATATTTGTGATAAATATAAGTAAATCATTAACACAAAGCAAACGTCATACGTAACATTTAAACAACCATGCTTTATTAAAATAACCATAACAATGTCATAACTTGATTGGTTGGAGTTCAATTTATGAGTTCCATAAATTCCAGATTGACCAAAAAATCGTCGTCAATGTCATGACCGGAAGCACGCATCTAATTAACTAAAAATAATGCCTTGTTCAATTTAGATAACAATTTCTTGATATCATGAACACTCAATACTTTGCTTCCAAACTTTGTAATTAACCAATCAAACATCGACTCAAAATCATTATCTCCTGTAAAAAACATTAAATTATCATAAACGTAAATATTAAATGTAGCATACAAATTAATTATTAAAAATTATTGTTACCTGAATCTCCTTGTATTATGTCAGAATGAATTTCGGTTTGTAGATTTTTATTATCAAGACTTTCGTTTGATAAAACTTCATTCATATTAGCATTTTTTTTGAATTAGGAATTGAATCAGACATTGTCATACTATGTGTAAATAACATAACTCTCATTAGGGAGTATATATAGATTTATATTAGGGTTTCGTATTCATATTCCAATGGATAACGTAATTTAAATATATTAAAAAAAACAAATGAAGATAACTATCGTTTTTAAAACAATAAAAAACGTATCCCTATATTCACGAGATTTAAATTAATACTAAATAACAAATTAAGAAACTATATCGCCATAATCAATTAAAGCATAAATAATGGACATTAGAATCACAATATATTTATTTCTTTAAATAAATATAAACTAAAATATTTTTTTCTCTCATTGATGTTAGATGGTCAATATTCTCATTAAAATTATTCATTTAACTTCAACTACACCCATTTTTTAAAATTATATATTTTGATGGTAACAATTAAAAGGTTTTAAATTAATTTGTTTTAGATTTTTTACTTTGGATTTGTAGAATATATTAACCTTGCAATGAATTATTTTCATCAAAAACAATAGCATGGTTGAATGGGTTGGAATTGTATTACTTTGTTATCTAAGTCCAGCAGGTCAAAATGTATGTATAGTTTTTTTTTACTAAATCAATGAACTACTGGTTTTAAGCTTACATGACTGTCTCTGATGAACAATACAGTTTTTTTAACTTAATCAATTAAGTATTGGTTCAAATGGCTGTCTCTGATGAACAATGAGGTTATGATTAAATGGGTTGGCATTGTAGTAGTTTGTTATCTAAGTCTGGCTAGTCAAAATGTATCTACAGCTTTTTAACTCAATCAATGAACTAATGGTTTTAAGCTCACACGAATGTCTTTGACGAACAACACAGTTTTTTAACTTAATAAATGAACTATTGGTTTAAAGCTCACATGACTGTTTCTGATGAACAATGAGTCTCAATATATATAAAAAAAACAAAATCGTCATAATAGCTGTATTTTACAAACACTTCTTAAAAATAATTTAACCTTATTAAATAATCATAAGTCTAACATGATCAAAATAATAGTTGTAATATGTCAACACTTTAAAAAAATAATAAAACATTATTAATTAATCAGTATATATGAATATTATATTGTCGAATCAATCTTGAAAATCAAAATCATGTCTAACTGTGATAAGTATAAACACATACCCAGTAATGATGACTGTAAGGATAATTACTGCTGACAATTATCTCAAATCAAATAGTAGCCGCCTAGGAAAAATATAGACTGACACATAGAGTGGCATGATAAAATTCCTTCAACATTTGATATATATTTAATAAATAATATGAAATAAATCGTTAAGACAAAACAAACGTCATCCGTAACATATAAATAACTACTATATTTTTATTAAAATAACCATAAAAATGTCATAACTCAAAAAAAATAAAAAATAATGAAAAAAAATCATTCATTGTGGAAATAAATCCAGATTGACCAAATAGTCGTCGTCAATGTTATGACCAGAAGCACACATCTGGTTAACCAATATTAATGCCTTGACCAATTTAGATAACAATTTGTTGATATCACGAACACTCAATACTTGGCTTCCAAACTTTGTAGTTAACCAATCAAACAACAACTCATAATCATTATCGTCTGTAAAAAACATAAAAATATCATAAACGTAAATAGTTATTGTAACATATACGTAAATTATTATAAAAAAAAATTGTTACCTGAATGTACTTGGTTTACATCATAATGAATTTTGGTTTGTAGGTTTTTGTTATCAAGACTTTCGTTTGATAAACGTTTATTGATGTTAGCGTTGTTTTTTGAATTAGGATTCGAGTCACACATTTTTATGAGATGTGTAAACAACATAACTTTCATTAGTCGAGTATATATATATTCATATTAGGGTTTCGTATTCGTATTACAATGAATAACCTAATTTTTTAAATATATAAAAAAAAACTTACAAAGATAATTATCATTTTTAAAACAATAACAAACATATCCCTAAATTCAAGAGATTTAAATTAATACTAAAATAACAAATTAAGAAACTATATCGTCATCTACAATTAAAACATAATTAATAGACATTAGAATCAAAATATATTAAATCGATAAAAAAAATATATCATAAAATATTGTTTCCTTTGATTTATATCAGATGGTCAATATTTTCATTAAAGTCATTTATTTGATTCCAACTACCCATATTCTTAAATTTTTTATTTTTCTATTTTGATGGTAGCAATTCAAAACTTTTAAATTAATTTGTATATGTCTTTACCTTTGGATTTATGGAACATCTTAAATTTTCAATGTATTATTTCAATCACAAACAATTAAATAAGCAAATCAACATTAATTAATTAGTTCTCTTATTATATGAAAGATTATTTCCATTCACATCAACATTAATTGGTTGTATCAGAAACTGACCATAACCAAACACACGCCAGCAAATTTAACAACAAATTGATAACGACAATGAGAACCCTTTGTCCTAACACACTCTTAATTGAGGACTTAATCGACAAAAACATAAACACACAAACAATTTATCACTAAAAAAGCACGTCGACATAAGAAACTAATAAACCACATTGAATCTAAACATTTTCTCGAAAAACATATTCTTATTATATACCATATCTTTCACGATACCAGTAGTCATAAGAAAAAGTTTGTTCAATGTGATCGTTTTCTCCTTCGGAAGAGCTATCTCTAACAATGTTGTAACTAAATGTAACACCCCCAAAATCGTGTCCAGTGGAAGCATACATGTCACTGGGGTGCTACTCAATTGGTATCACGACACAAGTACAAAGAACGGTTTTTACCTCAATCATTTAGAATAAAATTCATTAACAACAAGTGTTAAATTTACATTATTTAAAAGTAGTGCGGAAATACAGGCCCATAATAATAAAGCGGTCCCAAAAATATATATCAGAGTCGTCTATGACCGTACCCCTTGCCAAGCGCCTCCAAAAATAAGCTATCGCCTTAACCTGAAAATACATGCTAAAAGTGTCAACACGAGGTTGGTGAGTTCATAGGTTTTAGTTTAAAACAATATAGTTGAACCAAAAGGTTTTTTAGTTCAAAACATCATTCACAAACAAGTTAAATTCAACGTAGGCTCACACTGCCTAAAACACAGTTCCAAAACCAAAACCGCAAATAATATCAAAATCAAACATCTTGAACCATAATCAATCATACAGATACTACACTCATATAGTGTCACGCAAATTATCTGTTACGCTGGCTAAATCATGAACCAAACACATGAGCCGCACTCAAGGAGTGTCCCATAACACATGGGCCGCACTCAAGGAGTGCCTCATATCCAAACATTGCAATAATCCCTATAAGTGCACAATATAGTACTATCCTACACTTGCAGCGGGATATTATATCCCTACACAATTGCAGCTATGATATAATAACCCTACACATTGTAGCACATATAACACAAATCTTAGCCAACTCGCGTAACAGTTTCATAACCACAATCACAATTTCAGGTCTGATCAATAAACAGGTTTTGCATATATCTTGCCCCAAAACATATCAGGTTCATGAGGAAATAATCACATATGCAACATATAACCACATAACGCATTCAAATAACCAAATTAAATATTTCAGCCAAACAGTCAAATCTTGTGTAAACAATTCACGTATCCAAAATAACTAGCGTTAAGTTTAGTTTAAAACGAGCATGTATTCTTCCCCAAAATAGTTATAAAGTCAGTAAAAGCAGGGGCCATGAACTCACCTTAGCCATAACAATGCAAACATCACAACTGACACGACTGGCATCTAGAGCTAACCGCAATGGTATTCCGGGAGGCAGGCACAACGGTACACGGAGGTGCAAGAAAAATGGTACGAGATCGGCATAACCTAATACATATATGGTTATCTCAGAATAAGGCTCATACAATAATTAAGTCTAACATAGACAACGTGTCTTAGTTTTCGTGGATTATTCAAATTCAATACTTATAAAAAGCTTAGTATCAACGTTTCGTGTGGTGGTAAGAAAACATAGACTCTAAATACAACTCACGCCAAAAAGGAATAGACATCGACATAGTCGAGAAAACACTGACGAGGACTCAAGCTAACCAAAGAGAATCTAGAAAATGACGACTACTAACTATAAAAAAGGTCAACTTGGTAAGTCTTGGCATTTACCCAATAATCCCAAATATTTTGTATAAAACATAGACATTTTAAAATGAAACTAAGTTTAAGTATAGAAACTTAATAATATTTTGCCATAATCAGTTCGCTTATTGAACGTTCCCAAATCAAAGACTTTGTTGAAATCAATTTTCCCAATTCAAATTATTAGAAAACAAATATAGGAAACAAGGTGTATCTTATTGATTATTAGACATTTTATCCTTATTGTGTATCCATTGTAGATCGAATATATTAAATTCGTTACGAGTCTAATACATTGTATCCGTTCCAAGTCCAATAAGTCTAAAATGTCCAATATCCAATAAATATCAATACAAGTCCAATAATTTATCCAAGTACTTCAAGTCACATTCCAAGTCATTTAGCCCGTTAAGTTTTATTCAAGTCACAATTCAATGAGTTTAATCCGATGTCATGTATCAAGTCCCAAAATATTATCCGAAACTTACCAAGGATACCAAAGTCTCGTTAGTCAAACGTTTAATACCCAAGAAAAATATACACAAGTTTAATGCAACAGCCCAAACTAAACGCACCCTAGTCATTGGGCTGTTGGGCCCAATTTAAATCTAACCCAAACACAAATATACAAACACTCTTTCTGTTTAATTATTTGCAAACCGAGACAACCAACACCCTTGCGGTGTTCGTCAAGCCAAAAGAAAACCAACCACCCTACGTGGGTGGTGGTGGAGCTGAAACCACACAACACCCAAAGGGGTGTTCTTTTGTGAACCAAACCGTGATAAACACACCCTTTAAAATCTGCCTCGTTGACCGAGACCACAACAACCAAAATAAACTCGCAATAATCAAATATTTCCACCAAATATGAGACCCAAAACAAGATAAATAAGCAAAACACAAATAAGCCACAAAAATAAGCTTCGAACAACAATACCCTTTCCTCGGTTGTGACTTTAGACCGTGACCAAGACGAAATCAAAAAATAAGCTCATAAGAGCTTAATAGGCCCAACTAATCCATAGGCTTCAAAATAAGCAATCCCATCACAAACCAAACGAGTAGAAATAATAAAATTCACAAGCTTAATATCAAATCCGTGATCAAATAAACACTGTTTAAAATATTTTTACCACACTATTCATAATAAAAACGTTTTTTAAATCCTCTTTTAATCCACGAAAACTTTAATAAAAAAAATATAATCGGGTTTCTTTTTTCTTTTAAAATAAATAAATAATAAAGGTTTAGATGTTCTTGGACATACCACGACGAGAGAGAGAAAGAAAGAGATGAGGAGGGAGGTGATGACACACGATCAAACACACGAACGAAACCTATTGTGACCCATCATTCTAAACCCAAAACATACGAATCTTCATGTCCTTTAATCTTCAACAAACGATGGTGGAGTGGTGGTTTTGTGGTGGTGGTGGCGCAGCGTGAGGTGGCTGGAGATGGCCGGAGGTGACCAGAATAGGGTGGCGGCTAGAACTTGGAGAGGAAGACAAATAACCCTAAAATGTTTATAATGGGGTTTTTATAGGGAAAACCTAGGGACCACAAGGACTAATCTTGTAAACCCTAGTAACTTTAGGGGTGACGGGGTAAGTTATCTCCAGGGACCATTAATGTAATTTATCATATCTTTCACAAAATGAGGTTCGAGGCTCATTTAGGCTAGTAAACAACGGATTCAAGACACGAGAATTACGCCATCGCGCTCAGAATAATATTTCCAATAAAATGACTATTCATACGCCTCGTTTCTCATAAATAATAAAATAATCAAATCAAATTGTTTGTTGTGCCAGTACGCGTTGTGCACGGTTTCCACTTTTCACGAGATAACTTCACGTTTTTAAACTAAATGAGCTTAGAAAAGTTCGTATATGAAAAACAGGAATAATTTCGTATAGAAATACGTCTGGAAAATTACGGGGTATTACAGTCTCACCTCCTTAAAAGGAATCGCGTCTTCGCGATTCAATTCAAGTTACCTGTTACGGTTAAAAAGAGATGAGAATACTTACGCTTGATCTCATCCATACGTTTCCACGTGAACTCAGGACCTATCTTAGAGTTCATCGATCTTTGACAATAGGAGTACGACTTTACTAAAGTCGTCTGACTTCACGGTCCATGAATTCGATAGGTTTCTCAGCAAGGTTTAAACATTCGTCAATCTGGATCTCTCCCGGAGGAATAGCAACTGCCTCATCGGCAAGTCATTTCTTCACATTGCACATAAAAACGTTGCAAACACTGTGGTGTCCTAACGGTAGCTCGAGTCTGTGAGCTACCGGTCCAACTCTAGCAAGGAATTCAAAAGGATCTATATAGCGAGGATTAAGCTTTCCACGTTTACTAAACGTATCACACCTTCTCATGGTGAATCTTTTAAGCATAATCGAAGCTTTAACTGGGAATTCAAGAGGTTTACTTTATTTGTCAGCATAACTCTTCTGACGATTCGTGAGCAGCTTGTAACTCGGTTCTGATTTGAACGATCTTCTCGGTAGTCTCATGAAAAAGTTCAGGGTCAGTAAGTTAGGTATCCCCAACTTCTACCCATCAAGTCGGCGATCGGCACTTGCGACCATAAAGATGCCTCGTACGGTGCCGTTGAAATACTGGAGTTGTAGGTATTATTATAAGAGAATTTGGTCAACGGGATGTGTCTATCCCAACCATTGCCACACTCGATTACTCAAGTAGAGGTGCGGGATTCGCTCCTGAGGTCTAGCTTATGATATAGTAGCAAAAACAACAAATCGACTTACAAAATGATTTGTGAAATGTTTTGCGAAATGGCTTATAGGATAATAGGAAAAACAATTCATCGTTTATAAAATTGTAGCAAAGTCAAAATTTTGATTTTCAATTTGATTCATAACATCGTAGCAAGGCAGCAAAACGTTTTATGAAATCGTTTTGCTAAACGATTTGTAGAACAGTTTACGGGGTAACAGGAAAGCAGTTCGCCATTTATAAAAGGGTAGTAAGATCAAAATTTTGATTTTCGTGAAATAGCATTTAAACATTTTGTAGGATGACCGCAAAATGGTCGGTAGAAAAATCAAAGGCAGTTTGTAAATTAATGCCAAAATAGTTTATTATACTATAAGAGGTTAGCAAAGATAGCTGTATTCCCGAGGGACGAGAGGAGAATTAGGTGATTGTCCCAAGGAACGCGGTTCAGGTTACTCCTTAAGGTCTTAAGATTTCTGTTGGGCGAGAAATCTCTACCAAATAGAGAGTTTAGCGAGTTCAGAGTACAACTCTAAGGGAGGATGTTGATTGCTACTAGCAATCAGTCGATTGAATCAGTAATGTACATAGTACTTAAAGTGGAAGGTACAACATTGATTGAACAACTTCGATTGAATAACATCGATTGAGCACAAGGCTTAGGGTAGAGGCGACTGTAACATGACCACAACAAAACAAGGCCAAATAACAAATCCAAATCCGGAATGAGGTCCAAAATCACAAAATCCAGCGATCCAAATTCAGACATAGCCAAAACCAAATCTAACATAACCAAAATCAAATCCAAACGTAGCCAAAATCAAATCTAAACGTAGCCAAAATCAAATCCAGACGTAGTCAAAATCAAATCTAAACGTAGCCAAAATCAAATCCAAACACTCCAATAAGCTCGAATGGGCTTATTACAATTTCAAGGAGTTACAAATAAGCAACTCGGATTCAAACGGTGACAATCAGGTCTAGCCTGTCCTGATGCAAAACATGATCAGACGGCGACAAACAGGAATTTCATATAAACGAAGAAGTATAGCGGTGCCAGGAGTATTACGGTTCATGAGGTATTGTGATGCTAGTGTTTCGTGTGTGTGGAAGTAATATTCCATGTCCTTGTACACACGTAAAACTTTACCATTTCCAAAATCAAAACTAACCCGAACATAATTCCATTATAACTACTCCCAATATCACAAATTTCCTCTCTGAGTTGGACATAGGTGATCAGGCAATGTCCTACTGTCCCTGGTTAAATATAGGTGATTAGTCTATATTCACCCGAGGTTCAATGAATTTTGAAATACTCAGCCTAGTTATACTAGTAATGTGTCCCTTACATCCAAAATCATTCCCAAAACCACGACAAGTGTACAAACTCGACATTCAGTAGTGAGACTACGCAAGGAAATAGCGTAACTCCATGACAGGTACGGTGCGTGCATAAACATAGGGAAATGCTGATAGTGAACAACTATAACAGGCGGATATACATTATCCAATAGTCAGGCACACATCTCAAAAAATATATCATCAATTGTCTCGTCACATATACCATCAAACGTCTAATCACATATACCATAAAAAAAAATCATCAATGAGGCCTCGGCTTGGCAGGTAGGCACGTGGCGGTCATAGAATTAATTTTTCGCAAAAGTGGTTATAGTCCAAAATCGTGTCTAGTGGAAGCATACATGTCACTGGGGTGCTACTCAATTGGTATCACAACACAAGTACAAAGAACGGTTTCTACCTCAATCATTTTGAATAAAATTCATTAACAACAAGTGTTAAATTTACATTATTCAAAAGTAGTGCGGAAATACAGGTCCATAATAATAAAGCGGTCCCAAATATATATATCAGAGTCATCTATGACCGTACCCCTTGCCAAGCGCCTCCAAAAATAAGCTATCGCCTTAAACTGAAAATACATGCTAAAAGTGTCAACACGAGGTTGGTGAGTTCATAGGTTTTAGTTTAAAACAATATGGTTGAACCAAAAGGTTTTCGAGTTCAAAACATCATTCACAAACAAGTTAAATTCAACGTAGGCTCACACTGCCTAAAACACAGTTCCAAAACCAAAACCGCAAATAATATCAAAATCAAACATCTTGAACCATAATCAATCATACAGATACTATACTCATATAGTGTCACGCAAATTATCTATTACGCTAGCTAAGTCATGAACCAAACACATGAGCCGTAATCAAGGAGTGTCCAATAACACATGGGCCGCACTCAAGGAGTGTCTCATATCGAAACATTGCAATAATCCCTATAGGTGCACACTATAGTACTATCCTACACTTGCAGCATGATATTATATCCCTACACAATTGCAGCTGTGATATAATAACCCTACACATTGCAACACATATAACACAAATCTTAGCCAACTCGCGTAACAGTTTCATAACCACAAACACAATTTCAGGTCTGATCAATAAACATGTTTTGCATATATCTTACCCTAAAACATATCAGGTTCATGAGGAAATAATCACATATGCAACAGATAACCACATAACGCATTGAAATAACCTGTTAGTACCTAGATTAGATGTAACACAAGCAATACAATACGTATAACAAGTAATAGATGAGAGAATGAGAGAATAAGATGAAGAGAATGGCGGATATTATATCACACGAAATAGAAGCAAAGGTTCGGTACAATGTGAATAAAACCAACAAGAAATATGAGTTACATGCTTGGGTATTTATAGGCAAAGTGTTATGGCAACATTTTCCTTAATCTTCCAGAAACTTAACACTAAAACTCACGGCCCATAGGGCTTCTACATAGGCCGTGAGGATGAATTCTAACTTAAAGCCCATAAGCAACCTTACATAATGACTAATACTTGATTACATGTAAAATGTATTCCCAACAATCTCCCCCTAAGTATTGGTCATCAAGGTTGCTTGACATCTTCTTTGCTTCTTCGGCTTTGACGTCTTTATATCTTTGTTCTTTGTTCTTTTTTTGAGTGATATGGTAATGTCTTGATCTTCCTTCCACCAATGTTCTTTAATCACGATGTCTTTACATCTTTTCCATAATGCTCATACTTCTTTTGACTTTTGATCTTCATACTTCAAGTAGTTCTCACTTCTTTAGCTTCACTCTTTGACTTTTGAACGCTTGTTTTGCCTTGTCTTTTGACTTTCTTTGATTTCTTTGAACTTTTGTTATTCCTTAGTCTTTGTGAGAACTTTTCTTCGTGATATTTGCATGAGCATGATGGAAATGGTGGTGGTGGAACTCCTGGTCTTCATAAGTACCTGCAATTAAACAGTTAGCAATAAATCATCTGGCACTTACAGGTTTGGACTTCGAGATCGTCAACAGCATAGTGTGAAGACTTTCTCTAATCCTTGCCAAGGCCGTTCCTGAACCGGATGCCCCCGAGAGAGCTAACTCAGATACACCGAAGTGTATCAATGATTCATGTGAGCCGCTGAAGTATACCGAAGTATCACTTCACGACTGTAGACCGTTTAGAGCCACCATGAACACTAAGCGTAATCCGCAAGGGATTACCGAAGTGACCTGCTGTTAGGGCTGTTTGATGTTGACCCTGGCAGGAATTTTCATTCAACCACTGAGAATCATAATTTGTGAATTCCCTCATGAATGTTCTAGGCAGATTACTGAGATCTGTGTACGACTCTTGTATTTTACAACCGGTCTCCATAATTTTGAACAACCAGTGTAGAAATGTTTAAGTGTTACTATGAGATCTTTTTATGTATCTCGTGGCTCTAGACTCGATATAGTGATTATTGGTTTTTAGTCGTCGGAGGCATGGGGCAAAGTGTCTCCTTTTCAATATCAACACATCTCGGAATGAGAGGTCGATAGACAATGAAGGGTTCTCCGTGAGAAATGAAATAAGTGTCTTTTGAGAGACACCTGAGTGGCTAGAAGGTTTAGTGCAGTGTGTCACTGGGTCCATGATGGCTTAGTCTTTAATATTGGTGTCACCGTAGTAACAACCAGTAGCATATGAATTGAACCCGGTTTCTGCCCTAAGGTTGAACATATGGAGGGCTATTTCTTTTCACCATTTTCTTTACTTTTCTTTTTAATTCTTCAACCTCTTCTATCTCCTTTCATTTATTTACTCCTTTTTAGTAATCATACCTAAGGACTTTCTAGTTCTAAACTATTGGTATTGTCCATGGGTAGATCCCTCCGGCTCTGGCGGATCATATGACGGTTTCCTAACCTCAGTCACCTTATATCTCCATGACTATCCTATGTTTGCCATAAAACCAATTATTTGAAAATCTCTCAAAGTGTTTATGAATGTAACACTTATATTGTTTACACTTTGAGAGTTTTGCATTTTTTTCTAGAAATACTCCCTCTTAGCATGTGCTCATAAGTGTTTAAAGCAAATTTGCACATGTCGGGTAGAGTCAGCACTTTTAGAATTTATTGATTTTCAGTGAATATGACCGTTGCGAGACACGTTTACATCACTAGTTAAACTAGCTTGAAATTATTACCCGTCCAGGTCATATTCAAAGAAGAATCTCTCGAAATCGGTACACTCTACTCAGACAAGTCCTTTGCGAGACACGTTTACATCACTGGATAAACCAGCTTGAAATTATTACCCGTCGAGGACATGTCTTTTCGATTAATGACATATGATATTCGTCAATTCGAGGGTAAAATCTGAGTCGAGCTCATGCGAGATTCCATACTATAGTTACCATATTTTAATCACATACTTATTCTCCCCCTCAAAAATCGCATATTCATGTTGTTTTTGGAAAACTTTTGATTAAAGTATGCTTTTTGAGGTTTATGGGAAGAATTTCAACAAGAACTTTCGTGTTTTGAACAAAGATATTTGTTTCAAGTACTCCCCCTTAACAAGGGCATATTTGTTCTTTTGAGCAGAATATTGAAAAACTTTTCAAAATTTTGATTAATTCTACTCAAAAGTAAGAAGCTTTCGCTCCTTAGATTAGGATTGAGGCACTGAAGCGTACCTCAGGATCCTTTCTTTATATGTACGGGTTGTGCACTATTATCTGTGCACAAGCCATCATAAATATTCACAAGCAAGTTAGTATAATAAATAAATCAAAGAATTAACCAACTCTTACATCATTCCGTGTTTCTTAAGACAGTGAAAACAGGATCAGGTCTTTGAAAATTCCTGATCGGGAACGATGGTCTTCCTCCAACATAACTCTCAAGTCTCCTTATCTAATCTCTATGAAAAAGCCTTCTCTCGATCTTCAGAATGAATTGACGAACTTCTCTTAGCTGAGAGGCTTTCCACCTGCTGGTCTTGTAAAGTTCTTGATCTCTAACTCGAACCACCAACCCATCACGAACTTTCTTGAGTGTGTGGTCATAGATGTTGTGAACCTCTTTGTATCCCATGAAGCAGTTGTTTGTAAGATCACTCTTATAGACAAACCCGAAGGTTGGTTCTTTCTTCATGGTATACTGGGACTCATTGTTGATCTCAGGAAGATATAACACTGGTACAATTAAGTTGATCTTCCTTTAATAGCTCTTGACCCCAAGCTGCAAGTCTTCTACACGTTCTTGTATGATCTTCCTTCTGATGTAGTGCAGTATTGAAGTGCTGAACGCGTAATTAAGATCAGTAGAGAAGTCTTGCATTTTCCCTTGAACTATGATGAGATACATGTCTTCAAGGTCATTAAGGTTCAAGTCTAGGAAATCTGCTTCTGAAAATATGTAGATCTGCTGATCGTGTCTTCTAACCTTGATTTCAGTTAAGAAGGTATAATCATACCTCTTTTCTGCTTCTAGACTAACTACTGCAAGTATCCTGAGGTCACTCATCACTGGAGTTGAAGACTTCTTTGTGAGTTTACTTTTGTACCATGTCCTCCTCTTCTCAAACCAGTGATAAATACCTAGTTGCGCATCTTGATCATACTGCACTCTGTTTGAAACGAAGAGTCTTGTAGCAGTTTCTTCGATGGCTAGTTGTAGGTAGCTTGCTGCAGGAATCAAGGTTATAGAGGTTGCGTATTTAGGTTGACATTTGATACCGTGCACGAGGAGTTCGAGATCGTTGTTGAAGAAGAAGTTATAAGGGACAGCAGGTTGATCTGCAACTCTAATCACTGGTAAAAGCTTCGTCCAATCCGTAATGTGTGGTTGGTTGGGTTGAGAAGTGCTGTCAACCATATGCACATCCGGATTGGTCCAGCTGAAGTCACTAGACATTGCTCGGGCAATGTTTTCCAGGTGATATTCTAGTTTTGCTGCACTGGAAAACCTATCTTTGAGCAAGTTGAAAGCATCATTCTTGATACGACGAAGTTCTCCTTTTGTGATCTTCTTGATGCGTTGGTCACGTTTGAGTTTTTGTGTGAACTCAAGTGTGCTACCTTCGATCATGGAGTCTTCGTCTACATGAGGTTGAGCACTTACAAGCTGATCGAACCATTCATTCCCTTTTGTCGTATCTTCATCTAGTCAGGAGACAACAGTTGGTCTTTTGGAAGTTGTCTTCCTGCCAGATTTAGATGTTGTTGCTTTTGTCTTAGGAGGTGAATGTAACACCCCTTAAATTTTGAGTTAATAGCGGAAGACTAATAGGGGTATTACTAGATGGATCATAGTCATAATCATAGAAAATGACTCAAAAGAGGCGTTTTGAAATTTATTGCCTTCATTTAGAAATTCAGATACAAAAAGGAAATTTCAACGTTTAATATTCCACAAAAGATATAGTAAGTTTGATATGAATGACAGAATTTATTTGACACCAAGAACCATCAGTTTAATGCCCACTCCGTGCCTTGAATGCTCCGTTAATTACCTGAGATAAACATGCTAAAAGTCAAAAAAATTGTTGAGTGACATCATAGTGTTTGTAATTGTAATCAGTTTGAACACAAGTCTATAATTGCATAGAAATACAATTATTTTGAAATAATAATATTGCAGTTCGATATATTGCCCTAAGTCTCATGACACGCAAACGTTAACGATGTACCACATAAACGGCATGCAACACACCAAATTAATGGTGTGAGTTATGGCCCTCGTGTAGGAGACTGCCATCATCCTATTTCTTTCAAATAAAGTGCATTTGGTCGCCTAACCGGCTAACACAAACGAGGCATTAACTGCTAATAGATCTATTCACTATATTCGCATTCACTTGCAAGTGATTAATGGATCATGATGGGAGGGACTTGTAGTAATGGAAATAGTAATGGTAACTTAGGAAATATCAATCAGGTATAGCATACAAAAAATACGTGTGTTCAGTTTTGTAACATGTATCTCCCCACGAATTTGAAAGTATCTAAAAGATAAAAGTAGGACTATGAGCTCACCTTGAGTGAAATTGGCATAGGTGAATGTGAAATCAAGTGTATTATGGGAACGGTTCCAACACACGACCTGAATAATAGGGAAGTCTGAGATTTTGACAGTTTTGGCTTAATACGAATAATGATTGTGAAAAGTGCATCGGATAACGATTTGGTTTGTGATGAGAGTGAATGATATGCTTAAAATGCTTAAAGTTAAAAAATAATATTATATATAATATTATCTTGTTTTTATGTTTTTCAATTCATATATATCGTTTCCTCGAAAGTTGTTGAATGATTCGTTAAGTTTATTCGTTAGAATTCGTTATATAATATATATAAACGTAACGTAATTGAATATATTGTACGAATTGTAAAAATGCCCGTGATTGAATGAAAAAGTGTAAAATATGAAATGGAAATGAATATGAAACAATGTTACTGACTGGTCCCTGTAATTATACGAATTGCACACTTTTAACTCTAACGGAGTATCTTTTGCACCGTTAGTCCCTAGTTAGTAATTAATTACATTTTTAGTCCAAAAGGGTCCAATATTACATTTTAATACTTCTATTTACTGGATGAACAATTTCCACCCACAAGTTACTGAAATGACAGTTTGAGACCTATTTATATGAAAGTGACACTTTTAACCTGATATGTAGAAATATTTGCAAATTAAGTCCAAAAGTCACAAAAATTGCATATTAAGTTTTTCGAAAGTTGTAATATCTTCAAAAAGCTTATTTGAGTTTTATGAAACTGCTTATTAGCAAAAAGAGCTTATTAAGTGCTTATTGGGCCTTAACGAATCTAAACAAGGCCCAATAACAAAATACAAATCGTTGGGTTTTAAAACAAGTTGGGCTTTTCTTTGGGCTTATTTTAGTGTCTTATTAACAATACAGAAGGGCTTATTGGACTGCTTATACGATAAGTGCTTATTTCAAGCTTATTGGGCTTAAAAGCCCACTCGATAAAAGGTGAGTTTTATAACTGTTCCGAGTGTGATATACTTTGGGGTTAGAAAATGCCTTAAATGAGCTTATCATAAGAGCTTATTTTAACAGCTTATTAGTGTGGCTTATGAAGAATTGAGTCAAGTAAATAAATCGATATGTTGTACGTTTAGAATGGATTTTACGGGACAAATCCTTATCAATAGATTTAATAGGTCCAAAATATAAAAATGACTTATATAAGTTCGATATGCAATCCTTATTAGAATTAAGTCTCGTTAAGTGATAAAATGAAGAAATAAATGTTGAATAGATGTATAACTCGATTTCTAGCCATCCATGAATAGGAGGTCAATGTGCAATATGTAAAAATGAATACGAGAAACGAAAATAATAAAGGAAAGCTTATAAGGGTTCGAATAGAAATATGTATGATGCATGATATATTGAAAACGTAAATAAGAGTAGGAAATGAGTTTCAAGAGCTTACTACACCAAAATGGTGGTGAGATATACGTGAAAATGGGTTGGAATTCGAATGATTGTACGTCACTTGTTAGGATGATAACGAAAGAATCGAACCAAGGCTTGATCCTTTGAGAAAATGGTTCGAATGGTAGGTGAAATGGTTCTTTCTTCCTTGAATGGTCTCGGCAGAGAGTAGAAACCTTGGAGAAGTATGTGTGAAAAGATTGAGTGTGAATGGGAGTGTATGAGGTCATACGTATATATGCATGTATTAGATATGTATAATGTATTTTAATGGCTCAACTTGAGGTTGATTGGATGGTTTGCAGAAATTAGATAATATGTACTCGAGTATAAGAATATTTAGGAGAGAAGCTTGGTTGCTTGGTTCGGTTATGATCAAGTGGTGCATATAAATGTTTCTTTCGACATGCGAAAGGTCCAAACAACTTATATAACGTGACCAAAAATGTAAGAGAGGTGAATAAGGACTTGTGGACTCATATTCGACTAGGACAATGCAAATGTATTAGGTGAAAACAAGTTTTAGTCGAATTGGATTGAACTTGGGTGAACTTGTAATAGTGTCGAGTGAGGTTTACTTTGAGTCTCGTTTAGGGATTAAACGTTCGAATTAAGAAGTGAGGTTTGTCAAACCTGATTAATTGAAGTGTGAAGATTCGAGTGATGTAAAATGTAGCATAGGTTTAGTGTCGAGATCACAAAATATAAAGGCCAAGTGTTCTTGTGTTGGCTCGAGTTAAATAATTAGAAATATGAATTTTGGGTTGGGCTTAAATAGTAACAGACACAATATTAGGCCAAGAAATAGTATAAGGATCCATTTGGTTTATTATTCGTGTATTGGATTCATCATGGTCTGTGTGTGAGCTCGTTCCAAAGTATTGTGAATCACGTAACAAAGTGTTTGTTATTATTGTAATGTAATAAACAGAATTTTAAATTTTTGCTCGTAAAAATGGTTAATTGATCTGTAATGGTAATTTAATACTTGATTAACATTTACAAATCTCTGGGGAAATTTACAGGTTGTTACAGTGAAGCTGGTTGATCTTGGTGTTGATGAAATTCATATTCCTCAGTTGCATTAAACTCAAACTGATGCTTCATTGCTTTAGGTCCAGAGCCTGAAGCCTTGGGTGGTTGAGTGACTGTAGTGGTTGCTGAAGGACCGACTGGTTCTTTAAATTGTGAAGCAGATCCGCTGACACCCTTTTGTTGAGTTTGGATCTAGGTCTTTGTCCTCTCTTGGACGTTTATCTTTGTCGGCCTCAGCGTTGCACGATTCCTTCTCAATATTTTCCTTTATAGCCTCAGTGATGGCTATTTGCTCTGGAGTTGGTGAGGTAATGCTTATCAATTTTTCAAAGAGTTTGAGTTGGAGCTCTTCAAGAGTTGGTCCTTTAGGCTGCGTTGGTTGGGATTGAAAGACATGTAGAACTGTAGCCACAATGTTCTTGACAATTTCTTCGATGTTTGGATCAAGATACTCTTCTACCTTCTTGGATGCAATCTTAGGCAAGTACTTCTTAACGTACTCTTTAGTGTTTCCCTTGATTGCAGTAAGCATCCTTTCTTGAACATCGTCTGTAAGAAACTCATCAACACGAGCCTTGGTGCTTTGGAGCTCTTTTACTTGTTCGACAAGGCCGGTGACCATATTAGTTAAGATTTCGACTTGGTCACGTAGCTGGTCATCTTTCTTGGCACGTGCCAACTTTGCGGCCTTTTTCACCCTTTCAGACGCTTGGGAGATTAGATCATCCTTTTTGAGCCTAGTTATTTTCTTTGTTTTCTTGCTTGTCTTGATTGTTGTTGCTTTAGTTGGTGGTAGTGAAGTGTGTGTGGATGATTCAGGAGGTTGTTGAACCTTGGGTGGAGAAGCTTGCTGAGTTACTGGAGGTGATTCATGGATAATTGGTGGAGAATGTGGAGGAGTGGTTGGTGGTGTTTGAATATATCGGTCGGCTTCCTTTTCCTCAGCCAACCTTTCTTCTTCCTCCTTTTTCTTCTCCAATTCCAACTCTGCAGCAGTTTTATTGATCACTTCTTCATCA
The DNA here is from genome assembly GCA_021014915.2 of Artemisia tridentata subsp. tridentata. Taxonomy (NCBI): domain Eukaryota; kingdom Viridiplantae; phylum Streptophyta; class Magnoliopsida; order Asterales; family Asteraceae; genus Artemisia; species Artemisia tridentata. Next base: position 269,949,821 of record CP139506.1, on the reverse strand, counting down.
CTGAAAACCTTTTCTGTTTCTTCATCCTCATCCATGTCAAAGTCTTTGTCTTGTTCATCTTCATTCTTTTCCTCATCATTACCGGGTTGATTAACCGGATTAGGACGAGGTGGAGTAACTCCTTTTTCAACCCCAGACCCACCGGGTTGATTAACCGGATCAGTACGAGGTGAAGTCACTTCTTTTACAACCCCAGACCCACCAGGTTGATTAATTGGATCGACAGAGGTCTGGTCTTCACCAAAGTCATTAGCTAATTCTGCTTCCATTCTCATTTGTTCTTCAAGCATCATCTGTCTCTGCCTTTTCTGACCAGCTTTATAAGACTCACGGCTCTCTTCTAACGCAATCTGTGTAGCTATTTCCTCTTTGTAGATTGTTGGTTCTTCACCAGTCTCCGTTTTAGAACCGGATCCCTCTTCCTCAACAATCTTTTCTTCTTCTGTTTCGGGTTTAGCTATCTTAACCGGAACTCTCCTCTTAATGATTTTAGGAGCAGCTGGTTTGATTTTCTTGGATGTGCTAGAAGTACTGCCTGACTTGCTTCCTTCCTTTGAGTGAGTCTTTGCTGGAGCAGGCTCATCATCATACTTACAGAAGCCAACATGTCCCTCTTTGAAAGCTCTATCATATTCGTTGTATGCTTTTGTTTTCTTTATCTTTTCTGTCAGAAGAGCTTCAGGTAGTCTCATCCCTTGTTTACGTGTGCTTCCTTTTGGGATGTAGACTGAGCTGATGGTCTTGTCCATAGCAAATAAGTGCTTTTCTTGGTCTTCAAGACGCTGAGGGATGTCAGTGTTGTCACCAAGTAGATGATAGATGATAAGCTTGGTGTATCGAACAAACGGGATTTTGGTGAGAGGTTTGCTGTAGTGACTTTGGATTTGGTAGACTATATCGTCCCAGATGAGTCGAGCATAGTCAATCTGCTTCTGATTAACAATACCCCAGAAGATTTGTAGATGAGACAAACGGGGGTTCTCATGACCACTTTCCCTTCCAGAGACAGATCGGGCTAAGATGTAATATATTGTTCTCCAAGGTTATGGGATAAACTTGGCTTCAACCCTTAAGAAATTCTTCAACAGCTTGTCTGGTTGTTCATCATAGACAATCTCTAAAAGGAAGTTAAGAACTTCTTCTTCAGAGGGTGTTGGATGGAATTCCTTGGCAGGTTCAGGAGCTTCTGGCAATAGCAAGGCCTTGTGAAGGTAGTTCACATCAACCGTCACTTCCTTTTGGTCCAGCTTGCATGTGAAAGATTCTTCTCCCAAGTCTAGCTTCATAGTGTTCCACATTTGATGAATGTAGAGTTCGGGAATAAAAGCTGACTTATCCAGCATGCTCCTGCACTTATGTAGCTTGAGAATCTCTATAGCTATCTGACAAGTTGGTTCTGTACACTTAATCTTGTGAAATGCCACCCTAGCATCGTTCTTGCCAATTTCCACATCGTAGTCTTGTGGAAGAATATCAGCCTTGGTGAGCATTGGGAGTGGTTGTTGTGCTGCCATTAGAGATATCTGAAACATCAATCAAAACAGATTTGCAGGATACATGAAAGTTAGCAAATTGTTAATCTTGTTATCATTCATGTGACCATTTTTTTGCTTAATTTGATTTTACATGTTTATGTATTAAGAATATAGCAATTTACATCTTTGGGCATTATGTTGATAATTAGTTAAAGTTGATTTACTTTTATTGCCCTTTGAACAATTTCGACAACTTGTGACTTATATGAATTTCGACAGTTGAATTGCGACAGATTTCGACAATTGCGACAATTATGACCAATTCCGACAGATTTATGATCCAATTCCGATGACTTTTGAATTTCGATGACATTTAATCAATTCTGATGGAAAAATATGAATTGCGATAAGTCTTGTCCAATTGCGATGGAAATCCGGAATTGCGATAATTTTGCCCAATTGCGATGAAAATTTTGAATTTCGACAAGTTTTGTGCAATTGTGACAAATTTATCCAATTCCGATGGATTTTGCAATTCCGAAAAAACTTATCCAATTTCGACGGATATTGCAATTTCGACAATTTCTTATACAAGAAATTGCGACAAACACTATAGACGTACATTTTCTTGATTTCTTTGTCGAATTTGGTTTTCCTGTCCAATTTAAATCAATTTACAAGTTATAATCTGCTCATTACGTTCATCTATACTCATCTAAACCATGTTTATCAAATTAAAATGCAACAGTTCACAATTCCGACAAACCCTATTCTAAGAATCATCGAAATTCACTAAAACATGTTAGAAGTTTGTTTGATTAGTTCCAATAGATTCCTATGATGTTTCATAGTTCATTGGTCCATATATTAACACTTTTTAACCATGAATTCGAAAGATTGAACTTGTTCGAGTTCATCTTAAACCCTAAGCATCTAAATTACTTCAAATGTGTTTCTGGGTTCGATTCGATGATCAAATTATGTTATATGACATATGCAAACACTATCCCAACAGATTAATTAGGCCATAACACAATCATAAGATTTTCCCTAATTATACGCATAAACCCTAATTTATGTACAATCACTAAATCGTGTTTTTGGGTACAATTAAGCACTCACAACATGATTAAGACTCAATTCCGACCAAAACCCACCATTCAATTAGGTCTCAAACACTCAGAATCATTTAATCCCAATTCGACATAAACCCTAAATCTATATTAATTGATTTTGAAAGATTTAGCCTTCGGATCTTAAAATCCTTGAAAACCATGTCTTAAAATCATGCAAACTATGTATTAACACTCACAGTTTTGAAGATTCTTGACCGGATTTGAAGTTTGAATTTGAGCCGTGGATTAGGTTTAGTGAAAAGTAATTATGGTTGGTGAAAGGAGTAAATGTGATTTGGTGGATTGCAATAACTGCATTTCAGATGCAGTTATTGTAATTTTACCTTTGTTTTAACTTTTACAATTTTGACACATTAAGTCCTTTAAGCACATGATTTTTCAATTAAAGTCCTTACTCACAATTTATTAACTAGACTTGACATGTTTTTGACAAGAGCAATTTAATACTCCCCCTTGACTTATGAATATTAGAAAACATTTTGAAATCAAGGAGGGTATCACACAGATAGTATTACCACCACTTTATAAAGCAACATTTTAAATAAAAATATGCAAGTACAAATTTTAATAAAAATTTTAAAATTTGAATTTCATACTCCCCCTCAACACTTGTTAAGAAAGAATTGGTAAAGTGTTTAAATGAACAAAGTGTTGATGGAAATTTTGTACTTGCATATTTATTTATTTATTTTTAAATAAAAATAGAAAATCTTTTTGAGTTTTTCATAAAATATTTACAAAGATAGTTTTGGTGTTTGACTTTCTTAGTTGTTTGTAAGAAAGTTGTTTAAATCTTCCGGAGTCAAACACCTCATACTAATCTGGTGAACTAATTCCACAAATCTTGCATGGGGCAAGGCTTTGGTGAATAAGTCTGCCAATTGGTATTCTGTACCCATAAAATATAGTTCAATAGTACCCTATTCCACATGCTCCTTGATGAAATGGTATCGAAGTGCTATATGTTTGGACTTCGAATGTTGAACGGTGTTGCATGAAATGGCAATGGCACTCTTGAAGCCGCAGTACATGGGAATCTTGTTGAAGATGTAATCGTAGTCTATCAGCTGTGATCGCATCCAGATGACTTGAGCACAGCATGCTGACATGGCTACATATTCTGATTCAGTTGATGACAGTGATGTACAATCCTGCTTCTTTGACTGCCAAGACACAAGTTTGTCTCCTAGGAATTGCACTCTCCCAGCTGTACTTTTACGTGTATCTAGACATCCTGTATGATCAGCATCTGAAAAAGCAATTAGTTCAAAGCCAGAATCCTTCGGATACCAGATCCCTAAATGAATGGTTCCCTTTATCTATCGAAGGATTCTTTTGACCTCAGAGAGGTGTCTTTCAGTAGGTCAAGACTGATAGCGGGAGCAAAGATATGTTGCAAATAAAATATCTGGTCGGCTGGCTGTTAGATACATGAGTGACCCAATCATACTTCGGTATTTTGTAGGGTCAATTGGTGTCCCATGTAAATCAGCATCCAGCTTTGGAGATGATGCAGACATAGGAGTATTATATGTGTCACAACTTGTCATGCCATGTTACTTTAAAATCTCTAGAGCATATTTGGACTGGTTTAGAAAAATACCACGGGGGGATTGATGAACTTGTAGTCCTAAGAAGAACGTAAGTTCACCCATCATAGACATCTCAAAGTTTTGTTTCATTAGTTTAGCAAAAGCATTTGAGTATTTTTTATGTATTGAACCAAAAATGATATCATCAACATAAATTTGAACAATTAAGATGTCCTCCCCGTGTTTTTGAATAAACAGTGTAGGATCAACAGATCCTTTGGTAAAGTGATTAGCAATTAGAAATGCGGTCAGTTTATCGTACCATGCCCTCGGGGTTTTTTTAAGGCCATAGAGGGCTTTCTTGAGTCTGTACACATGGTTTGGATATTCTGGATCGATGAAGCCCTATGGTTGTGTGACATAAACTTCTTCACGGAGTTGCCCATTCAGGAATGCAGTCTTCACGTCCATTTGATAAACGGTGATGTTCTTGTGGGCAACATACAACAGAAACATGCGAACAGCTTCAAGTCTAGCCACTGGTGCAAAGGATTCTTCAAATTCGATATCTTCTTCTTGGCTAAAACCTTTGGCAACCAGACGAGATTTGTTACGAATAACTATTCCATCAGCATCCAGTTTGCTTTTCCAAATCCATTAAAGTCCGACAATGTAGACTCCATCAGGTCTTTCTACCAGTTCCCAAAATTCAAGACGTTTGAATTGATCAAGTTCTTCTTGCATTGATTCAATCCAATTGTCATAAGTTAAGGCTTCTTTAATATTCTTTGGTTCTGCTTGACAGACGGTAAGTGCATAAATGCAAGTTTCACCATCTGTGTGAAGTCTTTTCCGTGTCATGACTGGATTGTTTGGATTACCAATCACATTCACTAAAGGATGATCTCTTGTCCACTTGTGGGTTGAAGGGTAATGTTGAAAATTGTTGTGCATATTAGACGGATCCAAGTTGCTCGTTGACGACTCAGCAATATCGGGAACGGTTGGAGCTGGAGCAAATGGATTAAAGAATGCATTTTCGTCATAATTTGCAGGAGTGGGTACTTCTTGTTCTAGGGGATCTTCAGCTGCATTCTCAATATCGGAAGCGGTTTGTTCAACTATTGATGGTGATTCTGTTAGAGGTGCATCTGCAGCAACTGTTGTTGTTGTAGAAGCAGGTGTATCATGTACTGGAATATGAACAGGTTGTGCAGCAGAACTGGTGGATACATCTGGTGCACGACTAACAAGAGAATCATCGAACAGTGGAGCAAATAAGTTTTCCAAATCCTTACGGTTGAGAGAGAGTGGTGCAGCTGATTGATCAGGAAAGTTAAGACGGTTAGTTGCGGGTCCTAAGTTGTTTTGCTCAGAAGCCATTTCTGTGAGTTCATCAAAATTAGCATGTATTGTCTCTTGAATTTCTCTAGTTTGACGGTTGCAGATATAAAAACTTTTTGAGTTCTCACAGTATCCAACAAAGATTTGAATGTCAGCTTTGGTTTTCAGTTTTCCAAAGTCATCACGATCATTATTTGGGTAACAGAGGGCCCCAAATACATGAAAGTAATTTATGTTCGGTTTACGATTATGAACAAGCTCATATGGAGTTTTGTGATGCCTTTTGTTGATCATGCAACGGTTTTGAGTGTAACAAGCGGTTGAAACAGCTTCAGCCCATAGGTAATCAAGTAATTGAGCGTTGATTAACATCGTCCTTGCAGCTTCCACTAATGTCCTGTTGTGTCTTTCGACAACCCCATTATGTTCTGGACTTCTAGCAATAGATGTTTGGTGTTCAATCCCTACTTTCTCAAAATACTCACGAAGAGTTTGATTCTTAAATTCGGTTCCGTTATCTGTTCTGACTTTTCTAACTGTATTGCGAAGCTGAACCTGAATTTTAGTGAGAAAGTTGATGATCATCGAATGAGCTTGATCTTTGGTTCATAGAAAGTAGACCCAAGTCCATCTGGAAAAATCATCGATGATTACCAAAATGTAGCATTTCCCATTGATTGTCTAAACACGCATCGGGCCACACAAATCCATATGTATAAGTTGTAGAACATGATCAGTATTGTGCTCGGTTTTAGAAGGAAAATGAGAACGAGTACTTTTCCCTTGTTCACATGCTGGACATAGGTGATCTTTAGCATACCGAAACCTTGGAAGACCGTCGACTAGTTTATGACGAGCAAGATCTGTCATGGTCTTGAAATTCAAATGGGACAGTCGTTTGTGCCATAGCCAAGATTTTGTAGAGTGTGCTTTAGAGAGTAAACATATGGGAGAAAAAGCAGTCATGCCAGACATAGAAATGGTGTAGAGACTCATTCCATGTTTTCACGTCATGGGAGAAGAAGCAAGTTTTCTCCCTAAAAGCAGCTTCCAAATCACCATCACAAAATTTCCCTACTGAGAAAAGGTTGTGTCCAAGGCCTTCGACATAGTATACACGGCTAATCTCGATGTTGCCATTGACATAGTCCCCATAGCCCATTATAGCAGCAAAGTGATCATTCCCGAATCTGACAGTTCCTATGAACTTTGCAACAAAGTTTACTAGAAGTTTGAGGTTGCTTGTCATATGTCGGGAACAGCTGCTATCAACAATCCAAAGAACAATTTAAATCACCTGCATCACATGAAGACAATGCAGATGGAGAGATGGTAACGAAGGAACCCGTTGGGTTAGTAGCACAATTATTAAGCATTTTAGGTAACCAAGTAAAACTAGGTTTCCTCTGTAGCCAACGTTGCCATGTCCAACTAGATTCAGCTTTCTTCTTAGTAAATGCACTAGGTGATTGGATTGTTTTAGTAGCAACTATGGTTTTGTCTATGGCAATCTTAGAAACTATACTTGGCGGTTTTCCTAATATTGACTTAGAAGCAGTAGTGGGCCTAGAGGAAATGCCATATGTACGTTTCTGATTACGAGACAACAGAGATTTTGCCACACACTTTTTATGATCACCAGGCAATATACTTGTACGACAAAACACACAAAAAGCATCAACATTCAAAACATTCATAACATTCAAAGTCTTAGCATTTGTTACATCAAGATTCGAATTACAAGTTTTTAAGTTTGATTCTACATCAGACGCAACATGCTTTTTATTCAAACTCCTTAGGTGGTCTTCTACTTTTTAATCTTTTAGTGTGCCACTTTTACGTTGCTAGATACTAGTCTTCTTTTTGTTTCTTTTAGGCTTGGATCTGCTAACGCTAGGAGGGGTGACTATTCCTGTAGAAGTCGAAGCATTTACATTAGTAATCTGAAGGGATGCTTTCGTAGGTATTTCATCTATTTTATACATTCCTGGTGCAATCACATTTTGTGAAGTTATAATTAAACAACTTCGTGGATCGTTTAGAGCAAGTGGGATAAACAATAATAATGAATGAACATGTACGCAGTGGAATAAACAAACTATAATTATTATTGCTACAAGGTTTCTTCGTCATCATCTCTAACAACTACTAACAATACACAAACAGCCCCAATGCTACGTGATCAAGTGTAGCAGGGTTACACGATCCTTGAGGCTTATCACAAAACTTGAACCCTAGGCGTCTAAACATGAACCATACGCCTAGGTACACACACACCTTTCTAGGATGTTACATCTCTAACATCTGTACATAAACCTAATGCCCCATATCCTCTTTATATACTAGAGGATTAGGGTTACAAATGATATATTCTAATAATATAAAAGATATTCTGTATTAGTAAACTTTCATCCTTTGTCTTCTTTAGTCCTTCATCTTTCATTCTTCACTTGTGTGGTTTTGTACTTATCAACTCAAATTATAATTCCCAACAATCTTCCCCTAGTTGATAATTACAAAACCTTCTTGATCTTCCATGAATGAAATCTTCCCCTTAAGCTCACCGCATGAACTTAAGTAATATGCTAAACCAAGGATCTTCAAGTTGCAATTCTTCTTTATAAATCTTCTTCCCCTTTTTGTAATCATCAAGTAGGGGACAAAAATATGCAACCTTGGTCTTCATAACCACGAATCAGCACCATACTTCCAATCTAGTCTTCTAATGTCTCGAATTACCCACCATTAAGAACACCAAAACGCTTACTTTTATAAATGAACTCAAGACAGAAAAATCCCAAATCTTCAGTAAAAATACCAACGAGCAGCTATAAAAAGCTTCACCTCGACGTAGCATATAAATGGTTAATCATTTTAACAATAAGCTTCCCCTGAAACCCATATGTTAACCATTGTTGAAACTTCAATTTTGTAAGCCTTATGTAATGATGAAGAAACTAACCATTACCAATTTGATGCAGAAGTAGAATAACCCAACCTTGCGTCTTATATCTTGTACTAAATATGACTTCGAACGTATACTTAACGTATAGGGAGATCGCAATCTCTTGACAATAAACTCATCTTCAATGAGACATTGAGCACAATAACGTAACTCCTTCAAGTGTTTGTCAATTCAAGTCACCACTTGAACTAATGAACAAGTTATCTTTAAACGTTGGTGACCGTTTAAGATATGACGTATAGTCCGTATTCGGGTCACGAACCCGACCCATACTCAAGTCCATCACGAATGGACTCCAGTCCATCACGAATGGGTTCAAACCCATCACGAATGGGCTATTGCGATAACAGTTTGGGCTTACGCTGGCCCAAACCCGAAGTTATTTATGGTCTTGATAGGATATCTCTTATTTATGGGATATGTATCAAAACCGACTTATGCGGGATACGCTGAGGAGTGAGGAGCACGAAACTAACTAGGGTTTCGTGTGTATATAAAGAGTCTCTCGACTCTCATCAAAGGTACGACTTACAACCCTAACTCTTCAACTAAATCCTAAAAACCGATTACTTACTCTCACGCCGGAGGATAATCGTGGGAGACAATCCCACGATAAGCCTAACGGTGTCTTTTTGTCTTCTTAGTGCGCAGGTCTCAAGCATTAAGATCTGATTGGTACGGAATCAAGGAACGCCCAACTTTTGTATCAACAAGTGGCGCCATCCGTGGGACCCTACACTAAGAACTCTACGAAGAACTAGAATGACGAAGCATGGAAACCCAAATCAGCGGACTCCGCAGACAAAGAAAACACATGACGACCTACTGGGAAGAAGCAGCAAACTGATTCTGCCGCTAAGCCGCCATCTGGAACAACCAGTGCGCCTAAAAGCCTAGGATCATACTCAGATCTGGCTCTTACCCCAGTAGAACCGATCACAAGGACTACCCATGCTACTACAACAACCACTAGCACGGTGGATCTAATGCGCACTCCTCTCACCATGCCAGAGTTAAACTTCACTGAACCGCCAAATGCGCCCACCCGAAACAAGGGCCCCGATTTGGAAACAGACACTCTCGCGCTAGAAGGAGTTGCGCCTGAACTAGCGCCAAGTGATTTCGTGTCCCAGAACTACGAAACCTTGGCTGCGCTCATGCGAGAGGAGGCGAAAAAGAGGTCAAGTCAAAGTCTGCACGCCAGGCTCAACTTCGACCCTGAGCATGAAGCATCCCCACCGCGCTACCGAAAGGAAAGACGCGAGAAGGATAGCCGCAAACACCCAGTGTTTACTAGGATTGGAAGGAAGGTTGTGGATGACGAAGCAGCCGACTTTCAGTATCTGGAGGAGCATGAAGATGGGGAACGGCGCGCCAATGTCCACACTAGGCTTGGTAGTCGCAGGGTTCATGATAGTCTTGGGCGACGGTGCTCCCCAAGCGAAAGCCCTTCAAGCTCTGATTCCGAGGATAGTCGGTGCAAGCGCCACAGAGGAGCAAGCTCGGATTCCGATGATAGTTGGCGCAAGCGTCGTAAAAGAGTAAGCTCATCCTCAAGTGATTCCTCGGACAACGAGGACAAAGAAACCAGACACTGGAAATCAAGGGGAAAATACCGCGACCAGGAAGACGAAGACATGTCTCGTCCCTGGCGCCGCCAAAAAGTTGATGCGTTCACTCGGCGCATCAGCTATTTTTCGGAAAATAAGAGAAGGCGCATGCCTGCTAATGTCAAAACATATGATGGGACAGGTGATCCTGATGATCACCTAAAAATTTTCGAATCAGCAGCCACTATCGAAAATTGGCCACAACCTGTGTGGTGCCACATGTTTAACTCTACATTAGTAGGGAATGCGCGCAACTGGTTCAGTAAGCTTCCACGCAGAAGCATCGGTGGGTTTGAAGAGTTGCGAAAGGCGTTTCGTTTAAACTTTACTCAAAGGAAGAAGTGCGCCAAAAACCCTGTCGAGCTCGCTAGGGTAAAACAGCGCCAAGGGGAATCCACAAGCGCTTTCATGGAGCGCTATAAGGACGAATGCATACACGTCAAGGCGTGTCCTGAAATACTAAAGATCTCAGGGTTTATGAACGGGATCAATAACCCAGATCTGATAAAAAAAAGTTAAACGATAGGGTTCCCCAAACCTTTGATGAACTGATGAAGCGCACGAGGTCCTTCATCCAAGGAGAAGCCGCCGCTGCGGATAGCAAGAAAGGCTACTCGAACCATAGGTCACAAGAAGAGCCAAGGAGACAATCCAATGACCAGAGTAGCAATCGTAACAAAAACTATCGCAGCCAAGGGGGCGGACGGGGAAACGATAAGTATACCCCATTAACGAAGACTCCAAGGGAAATATTTGCAACGGAAGGCGCAAACTTTCCGAGACCCCCACCAATGCGCACCCCAGAAGGGCAGCGCGTAGAGACCGGGTACTGCGAGTATCACGCACAGAAGGGCCATACCACCAATGAGTGTGTCCAATTGCGCCAACTAATTGAAAAGTTAGTAAAAGAAGGCAGATTGGATCATCTGGTTAAGAACATCAAGGAGGGGAAAAACAAACAAAAGACCGAGAACAAAAAAGAAGCGCCTAAGGAAAAAGCTGATACTATCTACATGATACAATCGTGGCAGCGAAAGACCAGGCAAAAGGTGAGCCAGAAATTTTCTCATGGAAGCGAAATCTCTTTCCCCACCTTGGCTGCGGACAACGCAGTGGCAGAACCACTCACCATTCAGATAAATGCGGGGGGTCACGATATCCACCGCATGTATGTTGATGGAGGGGCATCAGCGGATATCATGTATGAGCATTGTTTCAAGAGACTGCGCCCTGAGATACAAAGACATTAAGCCCAGCCACGACTGCGCTTACTGGCTTTACAGGAGAAAAGATATGGCCCATGGGACAACTGCGACTACTAGTCGCTGTTGGTAATAAGGAACACTCCACGACAGCCTGGATGAACTTTATGGTGATCAGATCTCCTTCGCCATACAATGGCATTATTGGAAGGTCAGGAATCTCGGCGATGCGCGCGGTACCGTCTACAGCACATAGGATGCTCAAATTCCCAGTAGAAGGCGACATTGTCACCATCTACAACAACGTTGCGCCACCAGAAGAGTGTAACACGATTACATGTGAAACGACGCACATCCCAGAACAGAGCACAGCTAAAGTACCAAACCTAAAGGTTGCAATTCACCCTGAATACCCGGAGCAAGAAGTGTCGATTGGAGGATCGTTGTCTGACAAAGGTAGAGCGGCTGTGTGCGCGCTCTTACAAAGGAACCTGGATATCTTCGCATGGGAACCAAAACACATGATTGGTGTGCCACGCTCGATTGCAGAACACCAGCTAAAAATCCGACAAGGATATTCCCTAGTAAGGCAGAAAAAGCGCGGCCAGGCTCCAGAGCGCGCAAAAGCCATTCTGAAAGAAGTAAACAAACTTGTGGACGCTGGCATCATGCGAGAAGTCTATTACCATGATTGGCTCTCCAATCCAGTAATGGTCAAGAAGAGCGATGGTAGTTGGCGGATGTGTGTAGATTTCACTGACCTTAACAAAGCATGTCCACAGGACTGCTACCCACTACCAGAGATAGACTGGAAGGTGGAATCACTGTGCGGATATCCTTTTAAATGTTTCTTAGATGCATACAAAGGGTACCACCAAATCCAAATGGCTAAGGAAGACGAGGAAAAAACAGCCTTCCACACAAGCCAAGGCGTCTTTTGTTATACAAAGATGCCTTTTGGCCTGAAGAATGCGGGCGCCACCTACCAGCGACTGGTAGATAATGCATTCGAAAAGCAAGTGGGCCACAACCTAGAGGTCTATGTGGACGACCTTGTCATAAAAAGCCATACTGAAGATGAAGTGGTGCGCGATATTGAAGAAACATTTAGAACACTGCGAAATATCAACATGAAGTTGAATCCTAAGAAATGCACTTTTGGTGCTACAGAGGGCATGTTCCTAGGATATTTGATAGAACCAGATGGCATTAAGCCATGCCCAGAAAAAACAGAGGCTGTCATCCAACTTCCTTCACCGCGCACGTTGAAAGAAGTTCAATCTCTGAATGGAAAGCTAGCCGGTTTGAACAGATTTCTGTCCAAATCAGCGGATAAGTCACTTCCTTTATTTAAAACACTCAAGAAGTGTACAAAAAAGGGAGACTTTCGTTGGACTACGGAAGCGGAAGAAGCTTTCACACAGCTTAAGCAACATATAGCAGCGCTTCCTAAGCTAGTCGCACCCCGACCAGGGGAGGAGTTAATCGTCTACTTATCTGCGACTCATGGAGCGGTCAGCGCAGTGCGACTGACAGATAGGAATTCTGTACAAACGCCGGTATATTTTGTAAGCAAAGCACTCAAGAAGACAGAGATTAACTATAGCCCAATGGAAAAATTGGTCTTGGCATTAGTATTCGCCGCCAAGAGACTGCGCAGATACTTTCAAGCGCACCCAATAGCGGTGATCACAGACCAACCTATCAAGCAAGTTATCTCTAAACCTGATGCATCGGGGCGATTACAAAAATGGAGTGTGCTACTAGGCGAGTATAACATCTCTTACAGACCACGCACTGCGGTTAAAGGGAAAATACTAGCAGACTTCATCATCGAAAAACCAGATACCGATGACGCACCTCCACTGAGCAAGGTAGAATTACAAGAACCATGGGTCCTGTTCACCGAAGGATCTTCATGCGTGGATGGGTCCGGCGCTGGCCTTATCCTCACTAATCCAGAAGGAATGGAATTCACTTACGCATTGCGTTTTGAATTCACAGCCACGAACAACGAGGCAGAATATGAAGCCCTAATCGCCGGATTACGCATTGCAAATCGAATGGGTGTACGTAACCTAGAAGCAAATGTGGACTCCCGATTGGTAGCCAACCATGTGTTGGGCGAATATGTAGCTAAAGAGGATAACATGATCCAATACCTCGACAAGACCAAATCACTAATACAAGGCTTTGACAGGTTTACCATTAAGCAAGTTCCTAGAGGTGAAAATAAGAAAGCGGATGCGCTAAGCAAGATCGCATCTACTAGCTTCGCGCACCTGTCAAAACAAGTTTTAGTGGAGATCCTAAAGAACAAATCCATCTCGGAGATGGAGATATCTACGGTGATAGAAGAGCAGGATCCTACATGGATGACCCCCATCATCAAATTCATAAGTAAGGGCAAACTGCCCGATGACCAGAAGGACGCTCGGCGGATATGGCGCACAGCGCAGAGGTTCGAACTTAGGGATGGTATCCTATATCGGCGCTCATTCCTACAACCATGGCTTCGGTGCGTTGGACCTCTTCAGGCAGATTACGTACTCCGAGAGATCCACGCTGGTTCATGCAGTATGCATTCAGGACCACGGTCCGTCGTAGCGCGAGCATTGCGCTCAGGATACTATTGGCCTACTATGCACCGTGATGCGCGCGATGTGATAAAGAAATGCAACGACTGCCAAGTTCATAGACCCATCCCGCGAAGACCACAACAAGAGCTAACACCCATCACTTCTCCATGGCCATTCTATAAATGGGGTATTGACATTGCGGGTCCCTTCCCTGTCGCAGCGGGAGGACTGAAATTTCTTATTGTCGCAATAGACTATTTCACTAAGTGGATTGAAGCAAAAGCAGTAGCGACAATCACAGGTAATCAAGTAAAACGCTTCGTTTGGGAAAATATTGTATGCCGCTTTGGATTACCTGGGGAGATTGTTTCGGACAACGGAAAACAATTTCGTGATAACCCGTTCAAAGACTGGTGCGCAGAGTTAAATATCACACAACACTTCGCATCAGTTAAACACCCACAAACCAATGGTTTAGTTGAGCGGGCAAATCGTAGTCTAGGCGAAGGAATTAAAGCGCGCCTAGACAAACACAAAGGAAGATGGGTGGACGAATTGTCGCATGTCTTATGGGCGCACCGCACGACAATCAAGGTTAGAAATGGAGACACTCCTTTTTCCCTTGTCTACGGGACAGAAGCTGTCATACCAGCTGAAATTGGGATGCCACTTGAACTAACGAACAAGTTATCTTTAAACGTTGGAGACCGTTTAAGATATGATAAGAACACAATCTTGAAAAACTCCACTTCATCGTCAAATAAGCAATAAATAATCTTCTTCGCCAATGAGAACAAATAATAACGAGCCTTTAAAACTTTTAAGAACCAAGGTAATAACCAAGTCAAAGAGAACAAGATAGATCTTCTTGTTCAACAATATGAACAATTCTCCATTTCGGAGGATGAGTCAATAGATAATGCTTTTGCTAGATTTAATACTATTATCACTAGTCTTAAAGCTCTTGATGAAGGTTATTCTAGTAAGAACTATGTTAGGAAGTTTCTTAGAGCTCTACATCCTAAATGGAGAGCAAAGGTCACCGCCATAGAAGAGTCAAAGGACTTGGCGGCATTGTCACTCGATGAACTTATAGGAAACTTGAAAGTTCACGAGATGATCATCAAGAAGGATTCCGACATTGTCAAAGGCAAAAGTGAGAGAGTTAGATCTCTAGCATTAAAAGCCAAGAAGGAGTCTAGTGATAAGGAATGTTCGAGTTCCGATAGTGAAGATGAAGAGTACGCACTAGCCGTTAGGAACTTTAGAAAGTTCTTTAGGAGGAAAGGTAGATTTCCTAGACAATCTCGAGATGAGAAGAAGTCATCCCAAAGAAATCATGATGAAAGAAAAGGGACAAGTGATAGGAGATGCTTTAGATGCGGAGATCCTAATCACTTCATAGGAGAATGTCCTAAGCCACCAAAATCCAACAACCAAAGAGCCTTCGTAGGAGGTTCTTGGAGTGATAGCGGTGAAGAAGAAGAGAAGAAGCCTAACGATGAAACGTGTGATGCGTGGTTTTGCGACCTTACAACAGGTTTTACCTCTCGAGGGATCTCAAGAGGCTTGCAATCCCCACCAGGCAGTGTACCTGACCGATGTAGTATAGTGAAGTGGCAAGTACCGGGGGATTGATCGTTCTCTAGGGGAATAGTGTCGTTAGGATTGAAAAACTATTCTAATAGGTCTAAGGGTGAGGGAAGATTCTTTTTGTATTTTTTATTTTTTTATGAAAGCAAGTAAAATCTTGGGTTTGAAGGAGTGGGCGGAATTAGTTGCTAGTCAACTAACCCAAATAACTACAAATGCAAATAAAATAAAATAACTGAAAATGAAAAGGTCGTGAAACTTATATGGAGAGAAATGTGTTTACTTAGATTTCCTTACTCCCTAACTATCTTTTACCGGTTGATTAGTGTGTATTAATTGCGTGGATGACGGGTGTATTCCTTAATACCAATCGTGGGGTGGCGTACGTACTTCCCCAACTCTACAAGCTCCTACTTCACTCCTATGTCGAGCCGGCTAAGAAGCTCCTAACATGGGATCACTAGAATTCGCTCATGCATTAAATACAACCATAAAAACCTTAGTACGCATTGGTTCATGTTTCTTAAGACGTTCAAGCAAGTTACCGTATAGGAAGTTAGCCAGTTTTCTTAAGCCTAACATCGATAAACAATCATCCAATACAATTAATAACATACTAATAACTAATAATCAATAGTTAGGTTTCATTAGATCTAAGCAAACACAAGATAAATCTAGCCTAGCATGTTAATCAAAAGACAAGAACAAGATATAATCAAACAACACATAGACATATTGATTGATTAAATGATTACTTATCTTCAATTAAACATGGGAGATCCAAGGGTATAAAAACCCTTAAAAATGGCAGAAATTCGTCTTAGGGTTTCTCCTCACAAAGTTGCACACTAATAACAAAAAATTGCAAAACTATATATAGAACTTAGTGGCTGACGGCATCACGTTATAGATCTTGACACCGTCACCTCGCCGTGTCTAGGGTTCCCGGATGGTCTTCCTGACGCCGTCCCTCTTTAGTCCTCCAAAATCCTCCCTGGCTTATCAAGGCTTGACGCCGTCAGAATAGTGCTTGACGCCGTCTCTCATTAACATAAACCGTGATGGCCTTGATCACCTTAAAGGGTGACGCCGTCAGAATTCCTTTGTAAAACTCCCTGGCTTATCATGTGTATTTTTCATATCCACCTCTTTTGCCAAGCCATGACGCCGTCAGGAGCAATCCTTGACGCCGTCAAGTGTACTTTTCCAGCAACTTTGGAGACTTTGTCGTTTTCTTCACTTTTATGCTCCAAAAACGTCCAAAATGCTTCCTTTTCCAGATTTCTTCTCCAAAGTACCTAAAATGACAAAAGAAACGATTTAGGGCAATATTTGATCAAATAAATACGATTTAGGGCTTAAATGACCCCCTAAAAGAGGTACACTTTTCGCTTCATCAAATACCCTTACACTTGAGATTTGCTTGTCCTCAAGCAAATGCGCTTTTATTCTAATCAAAATACAAGTTAGGGGTCATTTAACGCTAATATAAAAGTAATTACAACAAATAGTCGTTCCACTTTAATCATAATAAGCACGGAGATTACAAACTAGCACCTCACAAGTAGTGTTTAGATACTCACATCTCTCAGGTGTCATCAAAATAAATCTCATAAATGAAAACGGATAATATCTCTCACTACCTGTCATAGCAAATAGATTACCATAGGCTTGGGAAAGGATCAAAAACCTTCTCCACTAGGCGTAAGCACCTAAGATAAACTATCAAAGAGGGCTTTTACATGGGTTATAACGTGAGGTGTAGGGATATGATAAACACGGTTTTGTTGGATAAAGGATATTTTACTGGTGGCGAGTTAAAGATCTTGATTAATTACATGTACAATATGGCGTTGCTAAGCCAAGACTAGACTCGACTTAAGCTAAAAACAAAATAACAAAAACATAAAATGAAACGGGATGGTAGTCTGTATGTTTTTTTTCTACTTTTCTTTTTCTCATTTTTTTGTATTTTTCTTGATTTTTTCGATTTTTTTATTTTATTTTTTTTATTTTATTTTTATTTTATTTTTTCATACACTCTTGCCCTACCATCCAAAATAATACATCATAGGGGCGTTGCATTCCCCTTACACTTGAACTTTTACATAACTTTACAAATAACTATTCTAATGACTCGAATTAAGATAATCGAAACACTTGGAGTACTTTTAAAATATTTAGCACATATGGGGGTAATAATGTAGTTCTTCCCCATTACTCCATTACACTAGTACTTTACCCATGAGTCCCAATCGTCCCAAAACAATATGTACAAAGATATGACTCGACTTAGCAACCATGTAATCAATTAGATAATTAACTTGGGGTTTAAACAAATGTTGTCACAATAATGCACTAAAAATGAGTGCATACAAGGTAGGCTAAGGCGATTTGGGTGTACATTTAAGTGGGGTGTAACAAATTCTTCCTTTAAGTAAAATGCTTAAAGGTCGAAACGAAAAGATAGGCTCTGAGGGGTGTACTAGGGGTATCGTGTACTAAAAATGAGTACAACGCAAAGGGGTGTGGGAGAATTACTTGACCAATGTAGCCAATGTAATTATAACAAAAACACAGGTGTAAAACAATGGGTTAATCCTAATGCCTCTTATCATGTAGTAAATCTAACTACACGAATGTAGTCTCACTTGTGGCCTCGGAATGGTCCTAACGCAAGTTCTAGAATCTAAGTGCTACCGGTACACACATCATAGCATAAATGCTTTTCCTACCAATTCTAGGGGCGAACCTCACATATTTGGGGTGGAAAATTTTTTAGTGGTACGGTTTTGTGCTAGTCATATAACTCCTATCCGTGAGACGCTCATTAAGATCAAAGTTTCACTCCTATATGTTGTAAAAAATTTTAAATTTGGCACTAAAATTGCCCTAACAGGTATTTATCTCAGTTTTATTACACATCTACCATCAAACAAACAAAAATCAAGTGTAATAGCATTCTCTAAAGTATCGTACTTTACCCCCCTTACACTTAAGATAAACATTGTCCCCAATGTTCAAATAACAAGATGTAAAAGTAAATAAGGTAAAAGAATGAAATCAAATACTCCCCTGATTCGCTCGGTGGATAAAGAGGTAACATGGTTAGATCTTCTTCCAAGGGAATGTAGAAGCTCCAAGACTAATGCATCGCCAAAAGCTTGATTCCAAATACATCTCCTTGTCCAAAATAACCTGTTAAACCTGAGAAAACAAACATGAAAACCTGCATAACATCGGCGGGATAAATTCTATATAAGGATATAATGCTTGTGGAATGATAATTTTGCAGATTCCTGGAGTCTATAAGTTAGAGATTTAATAAAAACTTTTTATGAAAACAAAACTTTCAAAAATTTCAGAAAATTAAAACCTGACGCCGTCAGGTTGTAAGGCCTGACGCCGTCAGAAATGATCTGACAGAATTCTCATGTTAAGTTTTCAGAAAATTTCTGGAAAAACCTATACCTTACTTCCTGGAACTCCTGCAAAATATCATTATGACTCGATACAAGCATTTGACTCAAACAATTACTAATATGTATGTTAATTTAATATTATTACGATTCATGTTCATTTGTTCTAATAAACTGATTTGGATTTCCCTTACACTTATCTTTTGCAAAATACCTTTATATGTAGTTAAGACGAAGTTAAAAACAAGATAAAGCATTTTCACAATTTGATTTTGAAACATGAATCAATAATAATAAAAATTAAGCATACATACGGAAGCAAATAAAATCAAACAAACAAATAAATAAACACACAAAGCAAATAAAGCTTGGGTTGCCTCCCAAGAAGCGCTTTTCTTTATTAACGAGTCTTGTAGCTAGACTCAAAGTCAGGCTTATCTAGTGTCGCTTATGCTCACGTATCCGAGTGTGAGCCATCTAATTGTTTCCTCATCCTTCTTGTATTCATCATTCAGCTCCAGACATCCATGATAATATCTCTTATTTTTCTCATGTGGATATTTGAGCCCCTTTCTCTTATCATTCTCACTTAACAAGTCAATAGGCACAAGTCTGTTGCAAGATTCAATGGAGAAGTTCTTAAACCTAGGATGTGATCGGGGCATTTGGTAAACAAAATCTTCATCCCCATCCGAGAATGTAATTAACCCGTCCACAAGTTTTTCGTCAAGGTTGGTCAACCTTTTGAAGGGCTCTCCAAAAATGACTTGGGTTAATTTGTTATCAATAAATTCTCCTAAGTTCTCCATAACCATAAAATCCACCAAATACATAAAACTTCCTACGAATACGTGTAGTGGCTTAATCCTAGCAACAATATTATCTCCTTGATATTCTAGCTCATCAACCATGATTTTATTATAATTAGCGCGAGCGATTATGTTCAAAGGCAAAGATGAGTTAAGATAAGCATGAAAACTATGATAACCAATCTTACATGGAAATTGCATGTTGAAGAGGCTATCCTTCTCGATCTTAGTCCTAGGGTCAACATACTTAAAAGGGTCAATTTCCTCTTTTCTCCATTCCTCGTTAACCACTTCTCCATCACCGGCATCCTCATCGGAGTCTGAGTCGTAAAATGGACTAACTGCATAGTCATTCTCATGGTCAGACTCCTCCATCTCAGAATTGTTACCAAAGTGGTGGTCGGGTGAAAGGTTGTTGTTTTCTACGATGGGGGCGGGAACGGGTAGTTGGAAGTTTGCACGGCGGAAAATACGAATAACAGGGATCACGCGATCACTATTACTCATGAGGTAGGTGGTAGGTGTCACAAACAAAAGTACAAAGAAATAAGATAGACTAAAGAAAAACCTAGAAAAATAAAATAAAAATCTCACTAGAAAGGAATCTAGTGAGTAGACCTAATAAAATAAAAATTCAACCTAAACAATAACTATTCCCCGGCAACGGCGCCAAAAACTTGATGCGTGGTTTTGCGACCTTACAACAGGTTTTACCTCTCGAGGGATCTCAAGAGGCTTGCAATCCCCACCAGGCAGTGTACCTGACCGATGTAGTATAGTGAAGTGGCAAGTACCGGGGGATTGATCGTTCTCTAGGGGAATAGTGTCGTTAGGATTGAAAAACTATTCTAATAGGTCTAAGGGTGAGGGAAGATTCTTTTTGTATTTTTTATTTTTTTATGAAAGCAAGTAAAATCTCGGGTTTGAAGGAGTGGGCGGAATTAGTTGCCAGTCAACTAACCCAAATAACTACAAATGCAAATAAAATAAAATAACTGAAAATGAAAAGGTCGTGAAACTTATATGGAGAGAAATGTGTTTACTTAGATTTCCTTACTCCCTAACTATCTTTTACCGGTTGATTAGTGTGTATTAATTGCGTGGATGACGGGTGTATTCCTTAATACCAATCGTGGGGTGGCGTACGTACTTTCCCAACTCTACAAGCTCCTACTTCACTCCTATGTCGAGCCGGCTAAGAAGCTCCTAACATGGGATCACTAGAATTCGCTCATGCATTAAATACAACCATAAAAACCTTAGTACGCATTGGTTCATGTTTCTTAAGACGTTCAAGCAAGTTACCGTATAGGAAGTTAGCCAGTTTTCTTAAGCCTAACATCGATAAACAATCATCCAATACAATTAATAACATACTAATAACTAATAATCAATAGTTAGGTTTCATTAGATCTAAGCAAACACAAGATAAATCTAGCCTAGCATGTTAATCAAAAGACAAGAACAAGATATAATCAAACAACACATAGACATATTGATTGATTAAATGATTACTTATCTTCAATTAAACATAGGAGATCCAAGGGTATAAAAACCCTTAAAAATGGCAGAAATTCGTCTTAGGGTTTCT
Organism: Artemisia tridentata subsp. tridentata; assembly: GCA_021014915.2. Lineage (NCBI taxonomy): Eukaryota > Viridiplantae > Streptophyta > Magnoliopsida > Asterales > Asteraceae > Artemisia > Artemisia tridentata. The sequence continues at coordinate 269,928,566 of CP139506.1, read as the reverse complement.
CCTCACAAAGTTGCACACTAATAACAAAAAATTGCAAAACTATATATAGAACTTAGTGGCTGACGGCGTCACGTTATAGATCTTGACGCCGTCACCTCGCCGTGTCTAGGGTTCCCGGATGGTCTTCCTGACGCCGTCCCTCTTTAGTCCTCCAAAATCCTCCCTGGCTTATCAAGGCTTGACGCCGTCAGAATAGTGCTTGACGCCGTCTCTCATTAACATAAACCGTGATGGCCTTGATCACCTTAAAGGGTGACGCCGTCAGAATTCCTTTGTAAAACTCCCTGGCTTATCATGTGTATTTTTCATATCCACCTCTTTTGCCAAGCCATGACGCCGTCAGGAGCAATCCTTGACGCCGTCAAGTGTACTTTTCCAGCAACTTTGGAGACTTTGTCGTTTTCTTCACTTTTATGCTCCAAAAACGTCCAAAATGCTTCCTTTTCCAGATTTCTTCTCCAAAGTACCTAAAATGACAAAAGAAACGATTTAGGGCAATATTTGATCAAATAAATACGATTTAGGGCTTAAATGACCCCCTAAAAGCGGTACACTTTTCGCTTCATCAGAAGCCTAACGATGAAACGTGCTTAATGGCTCAAGCTTCTAACGAGGTACAATCCGACTCTTCTTATTATAGTGATAATAATTCGTCAGTAGATGACAATGAATTACATGATGAATACAACAAACTATGCGTAGTTAGTACTAAGATCTTAGGTAGAAACACAAAGCTAAAATTAAAATTAAAAGAACTAGAACTACAAGTCTTAGAACTAAATGATCAAGTCAAGAGACTTGAGAAAAACAAGGAAGTAGATTTAGGATGCGGGTCATGTATTAGTCTTCAAGTAGAAAATGAAAAACTTAAAGAAAATGCTTTAAGAATCATTAGGTTTGATGAAAGAACTAAAAAGATTAATGATATACTTGAAAATATTAGATATAGTGAACATGACCGTTCGGGTTTAGGATTTGACCCAAATCAGGCTTCTACAAGTAGTACTAAACAAGTAAAATTTGTAATGCCTGAAAAGTCCATGTCTGAAGGTGACGGCACCATTAAAGATACAGACGAAACCACCAAATTTAGTGGTACCGTGGTACCGTGTGGTGCTGAGGACAAAACTGGGTCAATTCTGAAAAGTAACTTAAGTCCTAAACCAAGTCAAGTAGTTTTAAATAGAACTAGAGTGTCTACTCCAAGTAGAGAGGAAACCAAAGGCTTTAACAAACCATTTTCATCTCCCGAACATGGATTTGTGAAGCGTGACACTAGGTCAACTACTCCTCCACCTAGAAAGGTAAATTCTCCCAAACCTCGGTCTAGAACTCCTCTACCGAGAGGTAACTTTAGAAGACAAAATCATCCAAGTAACTTTCCCGTAACTTGGAATGATCGTCCACCACAAAGTTACTTACCATGAGAAATGTGTCCTCCATTCTCACATCCTAAACTAACGCAACAAATGCGTAGGATGTTTAACTCTAACAACTTTGGACCCATGAGATATTGGGGACCAGATGTTTGAACATTTGTTTTGCTAGGAAAACATGAGTGTAAATAAACTTTGGAGTATAACAAAAGGAGTATGATGCGTTATCAAGCATACCCGGTGACGCATTAGTCAAGTCGTGTCTTTCATGCTTAACATTCAACAAAGGTACCCTAGTCTTCTAGTTTTAAGAGCAAACACCTCAGGCACAGGTACGCTTTCTTAAAACACCCTTTGTTAGTAGTAATGTTTGGCATGAAATAGTGTAGTTAGAATCTAACATGGTAGGCACTATAACACAGAAACTCTATTCACATCTCATCATGCCAAATTCAACTTGTCCAGAAATGTTCGATGATCGCTTGAAGATCATGCGTGACAAGTTTGAATTAAGCATTGATGAGTGAATCAAGTTCCCTTCCTTGCACATATGTAATCTTGCCTAAATGAAGTATCCCTGTAAACTTATGTATACTATATGTATGAGATACATAGTTTAAGTAAGGGGCATAATAGGTAAAGTAGTTTACCTAACGGCAAGTAGGTCCATTATCATGAATAGTGTTGGCTTTGTGCCCACTTGTAAGAAGTATCCCAAAACTTCTTACATCAAAGTGTTTAATGTATCATACCATACATTAAAGATACTATACACTTGAGATTACGATATCTTGAGGAGATTGATGTAGAAAATGTTTCTATACCAACTCTGATAATGTGAGAGTTAATGTGGGTTGAAACATAATGAGTAATGTTTGTACCTTCATAGGTTGATTAACAAACATCTTGGTTCCCCAAGAAACAAACTACTCTTATTGTCACCACGACCGAAACCGAGTACGCAAGCGCCGGAAAGGCATGACAACAAACACTATAGATGAGACAACTCCCTGTGAAGAGTAGCAGTCAAGATGCCATTAGACTTGTCCGGGAACCCTATAGTTTGCTCATGAACGAAGCTCGTCGAAGTACGTCATCTCCCCGCGGAAAGACATCTCCTCCGTCATGATAACGTCGAATGAGAAATCTTTTCTTTGAAAAGTATTTCTTCTCACCTTAACCTTTACATTCTCGTCAAATGACCTCTTAATACTCCATTGGAATTATTAATGTCATTTCTCACGTCTCATCATATGACTTTTCAAGTCATTCCTCATATCCCGCTCATGACTATTTCAATATTTCTATGGAAATATTAAAGTCATCTCACACATCCATCCTATTCTCGACTCATGACTCTTGAATATTTCATTGGAAATTTCAAGTCATTCCCTAAGCTTCATCCCATGACTTCGTAATATTTCACTGTAAATATTAACGTCATTCCTCGCGTCTCGTCATATGACTTTTCAAGTCATTCTTCTCATCCCGCTCATGACTATTTGAATATTCCTTCGGAAATATTAAAGTCATCCGTCACGTCATACCTCATAACCTTTCATCCCTTCTATGACCTCTCGAAAGTTTCGCGGGAAACATTGAAGTCATTCTCTACAAATCGCTCATAACTTTTTAAGTCATATCTTTCACTCGTCACATGACTCATGAATATTTCACGGGAAATATCTAGTCATTCCTTGTGTCGCGTACTCCGACTAATTAAATATTTCATGGGAAATATTATAGTCATCCTCCTAAACACAACTCATAACTTCTATTTATTTCACGGGAAATACTAGAAGTAAATCTTCATCCAATGACATCTTAGTCAATTTCCTCGGAAACACTAAGGTCATTTCCAGTCATCCCATTTAATCATCTTTCGTCAAAAAGTTTATTAGGTATAAACTTTTTCCTCGTGTCAAAAAGTCTTACTAAATAAGTAAGATTAATCAGCCAAAAGTCAAAACAGAAGAAAAAATGGACCATCAGACATACGGCTCCACTAAAGAGCCACGGCTCCACTAATGTTTAGTGGAACCGTGGAGCCGTGCATCTGAAAAACGCGCCCAGTCACTCTTTTCTTCTGCACAAATTTACCAAACACACAAAACCACTTCCACTTGCTGTCAAAATCGAACCATAACACCATAATTCAATTAAACTCTTACAAATCAAGATTGAGGCATTGGAATCAACAAATCCTAATCACAACATCACTCATTGTAAGTAAATCACTCTTAATTTCATTTAATTTGAGTCTAGGGTTTGTTCTTGAGTATAAATCCGAATTGGGGATTTTCAAAATTAGTTAAACCCTTGTGAAATTAAGACTAGGATTAGACAATGTAGTATTCACATGATTCCCTAAACCTAGGATTTCCAAAAACCCATTTATGTTGCAAAACCTAATCCGAAATTAATCACTAAATTCGGATTATGATTGATTATTTGTAATGGAATCATGTTTAGGGTGATTAAAATTAGATTAGGAACGTTCTGCATTAAAGCTTTTCAATCTTAAAGCTTGTTGGCACCATGTTGAGGCATTTGCCAAACACCCCAATTCGATCATTTTTCTAAAAACTTCACAAGTCTAGGATCATGAAACCTTTTTCATACATTGTTGATGCAAATTAAAAACGTTTTTGCATGCATACATGAACTCTCAAATATGGCTCGAAGTACATAATTGATATGTATTGATTCGACATATTTGATTGAGCAAAAGTGAAGTTAGGAGTGTTTGGGTAATCTATTTAGGATAATTTTAGAGTCGAGATTGCCGCACCTCCACATTGTTTGCATTTAGGCACACACACTAGAAGTATAATCATTAAAATGCAACGAACTAACATATACAAAAATATTTTTTTGTAGACAAACAATGCCTCGAAATGATTATCAAGATACCAAACCCTACATTCTTAGCACTCTTGAAAATCTAAACATTCCCGATCAGTAAAGAGCTTATCTCGCTAAAGTCCAAAATCGATACATACACGAAGGGCGTGTAGTCGATGCACTCTATGTCATGACAGACAACATTAATGCATGTTTCCCTTCTATCGAGTTCGATTGTTTATACAAAATAAACGATCAAGTCTGTCCCCGTTTCATTCTCGAGTTCTATAGTCGTGTCCGTACCTACACCGATCTTGACGGAAACGTCTTCCTTGATTTTTGGATTCGACACCAAAATATCATATTGTCTGTCACCGAGATTGGTCACATTCTCGGTATTCCCTCGTATGGTCAGTGTGCATTCACTAAAGACCATTCTCTAGAGTCTCTTTACTACAATCTTGAGAACGAAGGTGCCTATTGTACCGAAGTTCCCGACATTGAAGTAATTAAACAAGTAATTCAAATCCCTCGAGTCACCAACACGTATCAAAAACGTGATGGTTCCATCGTCTACCTCGACCCAAACAAAATATACCTCAAAGAGCTCCGTCCCAATATTAGAAATTGGGAACTTCTTCTGCGTGAGAACGCGTTAAGCCTTGCAGGCAACCGTGATCACGTTCCGGCAAGTCTTGCCCACATGCTCTACTGTCTTAGTATCGAGGAACCTTACAACCTCGCATACTACATGGTCAAACGGATGGCCAGTATTCATCGTCGTTCCGATGAGCTCATGCCATACGGCATGTTGCTTACTCGTTTATTCAGGTGGGTTATGCAAACCTACCCATCTCTCAATGATGTCGACTATGTCCTAGTCAATCCGGTTATGAAACCTCTTGGTGGACCACAACGTCGCACAAAGCAACGTAAGGACAAAGGGTCCAAACGTGGTCGTAAATCCACTTCCGATATTCCCCATTCATCCTCCTCCTTCAGTCACGAATCATCATCTGAACCCATGGATGAGGACGATGATGAGGTGAATGAAGAAGGAACGTCTAGTTCTCAAATCCCTTCTCCCGACACCTACTTTCATAACCTTGATACCTCATCATTTCGACGTACAACCGACGTCGAAAACGGGATGGTCAACCTATCCTACATGATGAGAAGGCAAACTACAATGTACAATAGACAAGTGGAGATGCATGAGCAAACTGTCGGGGGTTTCAAGTCTATTGGGAAGGCGCTAAAAGGGATCGGGAGCAAGCTGAAGAAGTTAGGGAAGAAACGAGACTAGTTTGGATTAGCTTAAGTAGTACTATTAACCTAAGTATTATTAAGCTATTATAAATAAAGACATGACATTAACTTGCTTAATGTGTTTCCTTTTAACACTTGAACATGATTAATTCTCTTGTTAATTAATCCTCATGTTGCTTTATCTTGCATGTTAGTTTATTTTATTACATGCACTAGATGTTAAAAATGTTTGAATTCATGCATGCTTAATAGTTGCCTAAATACATAGATGATCACATGATCAAGTTAGTTGCTAGTTGAAACTAGCTTTAGGAATTCTATGTGCTTAGTAATTTGAGGCTTTGAGATTTGCAGCCAATGGATTCCCCAGAAATTTCCCCATTTAGGCTGCCTAAAACCTGCAGACCTGGAAAGAAGGTCAAAAGAGCCCACGGCTCCATTAAATAGGCCACGGCTCCACTAAATTTAGTGGTGCCGTAGCACCTTTAATGGTGTCGTGCCTCTGGAAGACGAAAACTGCTATTCTCTTCCACTTTTTGACTTCTTTTCCCTGAAAAACTGCAACCATAACCTGATTCCCATGCACCCAAATCCCCAAATCCAACATTTCAAACTTGCATGCTTATGTTTTGGCTATTTAAGCTAACATTATGCATTGCCATCCTTACACCTTCACACTCACCATATCACAATCATGGGATCAAGGGTATTCAAGAAGCAAAAATTCTACATCAAACCAACAAATGAAACCACTCAAATTGATCAATGGATCAAGAGTACTCACACATCACAAATCTCACCAAACACCAAAGAGACAATTTTCATTGATCTCACCTTGGATGATGATGATGATACACACACACCCATAGCCTCAACCAAATCATCATCTTCTTTCACTACACCCCATGCTCCATCCAAGGCAACATCAACCAAACCAACATCCTCATCCTCCACAACCTTTAGAACCAACACACCTTTAACCTTCACCCCATCATCTTCACCATCACCACAACCTTTAGCCCTCACACTAGCCTTATCACCCATATCACCTTTTGAACTTACCACCAACACATCATCATCTTCCCTATCACCATCACCTCAACCTTTAATGGGTCATCCCATCCTTTATCCCCTACAACCACACACCTTGAGTTGAGCTTGTTGTCACCACAACCAACTCCTTATCACGGGCCTTAGAGATGAATTGAGTCTTCAATTCTCCTACCTTGAACACCTCCTCACACCACCACAAGGACCCATCATTTTACCACCTCCACCACCACATAGCCCATCCAACTAAACATAGTCATGTTTAGTCTTTCCCAATAAATACCTAGGAACCCTTTTGAAGTTGGAAGCAAATCTAGAAGCCTCATGTTACCTTAGAAGTTTATGTGTCTTCTTGTTAGTTTAATTTGCTTTCCTAATGTAGTCATATTTATGTATGACATTTAATTTATATTTATGTAATGGGCTTTTCATTTTGGCTTCTTAGCCATAATTTTTCTTGTGGGTGGATATTTGTCTTATGTGCTACTTGTTAGATATTGTATATTTGTCGTCTAACTTTGTTTTGTAGCACGATCCATTGCTCGATTCCTTTGTGTTCTCCAAATGAGGGGGAGTACACATCAAGGGGGAGCCTTAACCACCTTTTTGATTTGACAAAAAGGGGTAGAAATGGGAGTAAACTCATTAAAAACTTGTTAAAATTAATTTTAACCTAAAATGAGTTTATATTTTGTCATCATCAAAAAGGGGGAGATTGTTGATGCAAATAATATTCTAAAAACGTTATTTATATCTTTCGATTAACTCACGTTTTGAGGATGACAAAATGTGAACTCACGTTACGTTAAAATTAACGTTAACAAGTTTTTAATCGGAAGATCCCGTTTCTACGCAAATCACTCTTGAACAAAGTTACAACTTGAACTAGTGATCAAAGAAGTGAATTCATGTTTTGAAAATTCACATTTTAAATGGGACAAAACATTTTTTCAAAAATACACATGACAAATTATTTTTGAAATATTAAGAAATGTTTTAATGGAAAAATAAGTTTGAAAATCACAACAGCTATTTTTCCCCCCAAAATCAGCTCCAACCTTCCCCAAATAAGTTTTCACCAGAAAAGACAAAATTTGGAGCGTCCTAGTCTACCACGGCTCCACGGTACCGTTAAATTTAACGGAGCCGTGGGTCATTTAGTGGAGCCGTCCGTACCATTTTGAATTGTAACGTTCAGATTTTCTTTGCCTATAAATACCCACCTCTTTCACAGTTTTAGGCACCCTTCACACACAGAAAAATCCCTTAGTAAAATCCTCTCACACCTTTCACTTCTTAGGGTCATTTAGATTAGTTTTTCTTTGTTTCAAGAGTGATCCAATCATCCTTCAAGTGATCCTCTTCATACCTCTTCACAAGCAAGAGAAGAACACAAGTATCCAAGTTGATACAAGGTTTTGTCATCCCTCTTCATTAGCAAGAGAAGAACTCAAGTAATCAAGAAGATACTAGAGTTGTAGTTGATAGGTTTTTGTAACACTTGTTACAACCTTGTTGTATCTTAGCATACATCAAGTATATTTCCTTTTTGTGAGTGAGAGTGAAGATCAAGTGTGATCTATAGAGATAGAGAACATCTCTTGAAGCCATTGGGCTTGTGTGATTGATCAAGAAGATCAAGGGTCATTAGGTTAGTGTTAGTTGAGTAGAGTGAAGTGAGTGTTGATCATTGTGATCGTGTTGAGATCTTGGTGATCTCTTGAAGCCATTGGGCTTGAGTGTTTGGTCACGTGGACCTTGGTAGATTGGTGCTAGCTAAGATTAGCACTCGACATCTAGCTTAGTGTCGGAAATAGGATAAGCGACGTGTACGGTTTTCTCCGCCTGAAGGGAGGTTGTTGATATAGTGTTTGAAACTCTCGAGTGTGGTACTCGGGGAGTGGAGTAGGGCGAAGAAGAGCTTCGTAGCCGAACCACTATAAATCCTCTGTCTCGGTTTGATCTTTACAACTCTACTCTTTACTTTTATTTGTTATTATTACGTAGCTTAGTTTGTAGTTCATATTGGTGTTGTTTGATTACACATAGAGTTCGAATCAAAGTTTCCAATAGCATACTTTTAAAACAAGATTTTTAAAAGGAGTTTTTAAACCGGTAAACTATTCAACCCCCCCTTCTAGTTTCCCACAGAATAGACATCGACATAGTCGAGAAAACACTGACGAGGACTCAAGCTAACCAAAAAGAATCTAGAAAATGACGACTACTAACTATAAAATAGGTCAACTTGGTAAGTCTTGGCATTTACCCAATAATCCAAAATATTTTGTATAAAACATAGACATTTTAAAATGAAACTAAGTTTAAGTATAGAAACTTTATAAATTTTGCCATAATCAGTTTGCTTATTGAACGTTCCCAAATCAAAGACTTTGTTGAAATCAATTTTTCCAATTCAAATTATTAGAAAACAAATATAGGAAACAAGGTGTATCTTATTGATTATTAGACATTTTATCCTTATTGTGTATCCGTTGCAGATCAAATATATTAAATTCATTACGAGTCTAGTACATTGTATCCGTTCCAAGTCCAATAAGTCCAAAATGTCCAATATCCAATAAATATCAATACAAGTCCAATAATGTATCCAAGTACTTCAAGTCACATTCCAAGTCATTTAGCCCGTTAAGTTTTATTCAATTCACAATTCAATGAGTTTAATCCGATGTCAAGTATCAAGTCCTAAAAGATTATCCGAAACTTACCAAGGATACCAAAGTCTCGTTAGTCAAACATTTAATACCCAAGAAAAATATACACAAGTTTAATGCAACATACCAAACTACACGCACCCTAGTCATTGGGCTATTGGGCCCAATTTAAATCTAACCCAAACACAAATATACAAACACTCTTTTTGTTTAATTATTTACAAACCGAGACAATCAAAACCCTTGCGGTGTTCATCGAGCCAAACGAAAACCAACCACCCTACGTGGGTGGTGGTGGAGCTGAAACCACACGACACCCAAAGGGGTGTTCTTTTGTGAACCAAACCGTGACAAACACACCCTTTAAAATCTGCCTCGTTGACCGAGACCACAGCAACCAAAATAAACTCGCAATAATCAAATATTTCCACCAAATATGAGACCCAAAACAAGATAAATAAGCAAAACACAAATAAGCCACAAAATTAAGCTTCGAACAACAATACCCTTTCCTCGGTTGTGACTTTAGACCGTGACCAAGACGAAATCAAAAATAAGCTCATAAGAGCTTAATAGGCCCAACTAAGCCATTGGCTTCAAAATAAGCAATCCCATCACAAACCAAACAAGTAGAAATAATAAAATTCACAAGGTTAATATCAAACCTGTTATCAAATAAACAATGTTTAAAATATTGTTACCACATTATTCATAATAAAAACATTTTTTAAATCCTCTTTTAATCCACGAAAACTTTAATAAACAAACTATAATCGGGGTTTTTTTCTTTTAAAATAAATAAATGATAAGGGTTTAGATGTTCTTGGACATACCATGACGAGAGAGAGAAAGAAAGAGATGAGGAGGGAGGTGATGACACACAATCAAAAACACGAACGAAACCTATTGTGACCCATCATTCTAAACCCAAGACACACGAATCTTCACGTCCTTGAATCTTCAACAAACGATGGTGGAGTGGTGGTTTTGTGGTGGTAGTGGCGCGGCGTGAGGTGGCTGGAGATGGCCGGAGGTGGCCGGAATAGGGTGACGGCTAGAACTTGGAGAGGAAGACAAATAACCCTAAAATGGTTATAATGGGGTTTTTATAGGGAAAACCTAGGGACCACAAGGACCAATCTTGTAAACCCTAGTAACTTTAGGGGTGATAGGGTAAGCATTATCTCCAGGGACCATTAATGTAATTTATCATATCTTTCACAAAATGAGGTTCGAGGCTCATTTAGGCTAGTAAAAAGCGGATTCAAGACACGAGGATTACGCCATCGCGCTCAGAATAATATTTCCAATAAAAACGACTATTCATACGCCTCGTTTCTTACAAATAATCAAATTAAATCGTTGGTTGTGCCAGTACGCGTTGTGCACGGTTTCCATGTTTCGCGAGATAACTTCACATTTTTGAACCAAATGAGTTCAGAAAAGTTCGTATATGAAAAACAGGGATAATCACGTATAGAAATATGTCTGGAAAATTACGAGGTATTACACTAAAAGTCAACGGTTGTTGATTATTATCAACATCATGTTCATAGTCCATTCCACCCGATTCTGAATCATTGTCCTCATCAGTTATCTCAACATATGCCTCCTCATCTTCTACCATTGGAATATGCGCATGCCATGGACCCAAATCAAGCATCCATTCCCTCTCGAACCAAGTATATGGACTGTAAAAAACTAGACCATAACAACTATGACTTACGTACAGATCGATCTCATGTTCATTGTTTTCAAGGGTTAACAAAACCTAAAGATCACTGCTTGTTTTCCAGGAACTCTATAATACAACTTCTCGAATACGTTGTATTCAATGAGGTTTGTTGAAATCCATTCTTCAATAAAACTCAAATTTATATACCTTACCTCTATTGATGGCAATTTTACTTCATCACCACCCCAATAAAAAATGTGGATCCTATCAGTTATAATCCTTCCACCATAATAAATGCATACATTTAACATTCTCAATGCAAGACCTACATGTACACTGTTTGTATTTTAAAAAATGCGTCAAAGATAGGATATATAACATATATAATAAAAAAAATATATATATATAATATAACTTACTTACTTGGTCGATGATTGTGATTGCTGTCAATTAAACCTGGAAATTTAGAGCACATTGTGCAATAAACGTAGTTACACATGCTTTCGTTTTTGTGTTTTGGATTAAATCTTGTTTAATTTATTGTGTTTAGAAATTTAAAAAGTCCTTTTGTAATATCTTTTGCCATAAATGGTAAAGTCAGTTTTGTAAAACCTATAAGTATTAAATAATATTTTAAATAACAACCATCATAATCATCAGTATATTCCAAGAAAACTATTGTCTAAAATATAGCATATAACGACGTCTTCCCAAATGAGTTACGAATCAGAAACATCTTCATAAATCAGTTATATACATGAGAGATACATACAATCAAATAAAAAAATATAATGTAAACATTAAATGGTAAAATCGGTTTTCTAAATAACGACATCCATACATATTGACTAAAATATAAGATTTGAGACATTAGCTTCTTAAGAAAATTATTATATACATCCGAATCACTGAATAAGAAATCATCAGAATCATTGAATAATGAATCAGAAACATATAATATAGGATATAACAACATATCCAAAAAACAGTTACATACATCAAAATCATTTAAACACAAATCATATACATACAATCAAATTAAAATATAGAACGTAAACATTAAATTCATTCAATTCATAATTTCGTTGAAGAAATACAAACATTTACACGTGAATAATCAATTCAAATACTAAATGTTTTTTCCCCGATAGACACATCTTCATCAGAAACAACACAATATCTTTTTTTGTATTCTATTGTGACCTTCTTAACCCTAATTTTGTATAAATCATCAGCCATTTTGAGAATCTCAAATTCATTATCATCATCATCCTGCAAACTGTAAAAAGGGAAAAATTATAAATTATTAAGAATAATATGATCTATCATGTTTGTTAGGAATATGAATATTCAGCTGAAGACTCGGTCACCCCGAGTACTTATTAGCACATCATAGCTCGTAGGATTATCAGTAATATTATTAGTAGATTAGTTATTATTAGTATTGTGGAGTGGGTCGGGTCTTTACCCTCTGTCAGCTCGCTCCACAGCTCGCTAGGGGCTTAATATGTTAGAACTATAAATACCCCTTCCCACTCTTGGGAAGGGTTGGACCTCATTCTCATTTTAATCTAATACACATAACTTTCTCTCTCTAAGGTTCCCAACCTCTTTCTCTCTCTAAAACTCTTGCTATTCGATCCATAGATCTAATCCCAAACGTGTGTTATTTGTTAGTGAATATCCTACAATTGGTATCAAGAGCCATGGTTAGGTCCATGTGTGTTAGGATTCACGGATTTGATTAGTTTTTGGGTGTTCTTGGTTCGAATAGATAAGTGACAAATATTCTATTTTGTGCTTTGTTTAGTAGTTAGAAGTTGTTAAATCTTGTACTTTCTAGCTTAGGGATTGCATAGAAGTAGTGTTTGGTGTTTGGAATCGTTGTTTCAAGCTTCGTGTGGTGATATTTGGCTGCATCGTGTGTTTTTGTAAAGGTGTTCTTCGTTGCTGTTTGTCTCTCGGAGACAAGTTCAAAGGTGCGGTTTGTGTTACCTCGAAGGAGCGGTTTGTCTTATTACCGGTTTTGGCAAATAACGACAAAACGCTTAGAAAGCGACGTGTTTGGCGGATTGTGTTGTCTGTGCGGCTTGTGTTTGTGTTGTCTGTGCGGTTTGTCTGTGCGGCTTGTCTGTGCGGTTTGTCTGTGCGGCTTGTGTTGTGCAGTTTGTCTGTGCGGTTTGTCTGTGCGGCTTGTGTTGTGCGGCTTGTCTGTGCGGTTTGTCTGTGCGGCTTGTGTTGTGCGGTTTGTCTGTGCGGCTTGTGTTGTGCGGTTTGACTGTGCGGTTTGTCGTTGCGGTTTGTGTCCTCAAGGTTGCTATTTGCCCGTTGCGGTTTGTGTATTGGTGATTTTAGAAATTCCCGCGAAAGATTCGATTTCTCGGTTAAATCACAAGATCTGTAAAATCCCGTAGTTACTATGGCTACCACATCAAGCACATCATCAGAAGATATTCAAGCAGCAGGATCTGACACTCGTCCACCTATGCTAGATAGGACGGATTATGAGTCTTGGGCACAACGGATAAGACTTTACTGCTTGGGAAAAGAAAATGGAGTTAACATTCTCAAGTCAATTGACGAAGGACCATATCAGATGGGTACCACCAGAGATGCTGTTACAACTGGTGAAGATGGGACTGTAACTTTGGGAATCGACAGACCTAGAAACTACAATGATCTTAATGAAGAAGAAAAGAAGAGGTATGATGCTGACATTAGAGCTTCAAACATTGTCATTCAGGGTCTGCCAAAGGATGTATACAAGCTCATCAATTTCAACACTGAAGCTAAAGCTGTGTGGGACAACGTTAAAATGTTATTGGCAGGGTCAGAACTCACAAAGGAAGATCGTGAGTCACAGCTGTATGATGAGTTCGAGCATTTCAAAATGAACTCAGGAGAGAATATCACAGACTACTATGTGAGATTTCATAAGTTGGTGAATGATATGAGGATGATCAGAATGACTATGCCCAACATCCAACTAAACTCAAAGTTTGTGAACAACATGACTCCTGAATAGGACAGATTTGTTACTGCTGTCAAACTCAACAAAGGTTTAAGGGATACCAACTATGAACAGCTGTATGCCTACCTGCAACAACATGAGAAGCATGCTGCCTACGATCGGGTGCTGAGAGAAAAGTTAAATCCTTCAACTCCAAATGATCCACTGGCTTTTATGACAAATGTTCTACCAACAACCCAATCATCATCCAACCCAAGCTATCATCAACTTCACTCACCAGTACCTGCTATGAGTTCTCAACTTGACTCAGGCTACTCTCAGACCGACAAAATGATTGACAACCTCACCAATCAAGTATCATTACTGGTTCAACAGTTTAAAACATCACTCCCTCAGACCAACAATCAGTTAAGGAATTCATCCAACCCACGCAATCTTGCAATGGTGGAGGATGGGAAAATTGTGGTTCAGAATGTGCAAGGGAGAGCTGGAAGAAATATGGGTCGAGGTTTTGTGCAGAATAGAGCCGGGAATGCCAATCAGGGGCAAGGGAAACAGATCAAGTGTTATAATTGTTGGGGGCTAGGACATATTGCCAGAAACTGCAATCAACCTAAACGTCCTCAGAACTCAGATTACTTCAAAGACAAGATGTTGTTAATGCAAGCTCAAGATAATGGAGCTGTATTGGATGAGGAAGAGTTATTGTTCTTGGCTGGTGATGGGGGAAATACGTTTGATGAAGATGTGGATGAGCAACCAGTTCAGGATCTAGCTCTTAACGACCCCAACATCTTCAAAGCGGATGATTGTGATGCATTTGACTCAGATGTTGATGATGAACCTACTGCTCAAACCATCTTCATGGCCAACTTGTCTTCCTTGGCTTCATCACCTCGACAAGCTGGTTCCTCTAGTGCATCTGTGATATCTGAGGTACTAAAAATTTATGACACATATGATATAGTGGATGGACAAAAGAATCCCAAAGAGGTACAACAGGCAGATGTTTCTGATTCAAATAATGTTGACATGGAAAATAGCAATATTATTTCATATGAACAATATTTGAATCACAATAACTCGCCTGATGTACCAAATGGTGAATCTTCTGTAAATAATAATGCTTGTGTTATAAGTAATGTGTGTGCCTTAGATAATGCGTGTAACATAGATAATGCATGTGAGTGCCATGAGTACAACTTGCCTGTTCCTGATGATAACTTGATCACTAAACTAAACATTTATAAAGAACAAGTGGCTATGTATGAACGGCGTGCTAAGTTTGAGCTTAATGAACGTGAGCAGAAATTAGAAGGTCAAATGAGTACACTTATTAAAGAGTCAAGAGTAAGAGAAGAAACATTAAAACAAGAGTTGAATTCTTTGAAAAATCTGCTAGAACAGTCTGTCAAACAGAAACAGGAAGTACAAAAGTGTATGACTACACTTAAGCTAGAATTCAAAGAAAAGGAAAAGGAACTCTTAAATGATTTTTCTAGACTCAAAACCTTAAAGAATAAGCTTGAGGATAAGTTGTACACACAAGACCAAACCAGACAGACTGCCCAAATGATGTATAAGCACAGAAAGTTAAGTGACAAGCATAGTGAAAGCAATGTAGGTAAATCTAAATTAGCTATTCATGAGATTGCTAAGATAGCCCAACCTGCATTAAATGATTCTAATGTGATGTTTATGCCTAATCATGACCCGCCTGAGCATATCTACACCGAAAAGGAGGATGAGATAAGTGAGAGAACAAGGGAAAGAATGAATGAGAAAATGAGGGATCCCGAGTGCATAGCCAGACGAATAATAATCAAACCCCATGACTATAGTGAGGAAAATCGTTTGACTGTGTTTGCTCCTCAAAAGAAGTTAACACCTGAATAGATATTCTGGAAACAAGATAATGAAAAACTTAAGGAAGAAAAACTTAAGGCCAACACCCCCCTCATTAGAAAAGTTGCGTCCATAACGGTGTATCCTCCCAATACACCTAGGAATTTGGTGCCTTTGTCTCTTCCCACTGAATGCAAAACCTTTATTAGCTTATATGTGCTTTGGCAACTGTTTGCTGATTTCGATAAAACATGTAAGAAGAGAATCACACCAACCGGCATTACTGAGGGGGAAAGGTGTTTTGAACATGCAAAAAGGTGTTACTTAAACTGAGGTCATGTCATTCTTTAAACTACTCAAAGAACATTTTGAAGGGCTTCAAACTGCCCTCAACACAGAAATAAAAGAAATGAAAGTAGTGTTTAAAGATATGGAAAATGAGGTGAATGAATATGCAATAGAACTTAAGAGTCGTGAGATTGAAAGAAAAAACATACTCATCACTAATGACAACTTGATTGCTAAATGTATTGCACAAGATGTATTTTACACTGCTACTGATTCTGCATTGTCTGCTTGTCAATTTCATGAGTATGCTATTGCGTTAAATGTCACCCAGAATCGTGTTGTTGAGCTTGAGGGGGAGAATTTAAAATTGCGTAAAAAATTCAAAATGATGACCATGTTAATATGGTTAAACGTTTTTCAAAATTAGAAGTTGATTATCTAAATTTGCAAATGAAACATCAACATTTAAATGAAAAACTCAAAATATCAAATGACAAGACATCCTTGGATGCTCCTGAATTTGATACTTATTTTGAATTAAGCAAACGAGATGAGAAAATTCAAGCTCACACGAACACGATTCGATTGCTGAGGGCCCAAATTGCCCAATTGAAATCCAACAAGTGTGATGAGTATGGCACCAATAAACCTTCGTCTTCAGATTCTCAGAATTTTCAATATCAAAACACCATAAATAAGTTACATCATGAAAATGAGTGTTATCGAGAAGAAAATTCTAAGGTCAAACAACATTTCAAAGAGTTATATGATTCCATCAAAGTTACAAGAAGCAATCACAATGATCAAATAACCTCTTTGACAAATGAAATTGAGAATCTTAAGGCTCAGGTGAAAGGTAAAATGTCATGCACCACTTGTAATTGTGATGCACCAAAGGCTACTGCTAGTAAAAAGTATGATGTTGATGTTGGGCGTATTCCATTTAACCTTAGAAATAATAGCTTTGCCCATCAAACATATCTCGATTATCTTAGAGAGGGCCTTGACACACTTCGTGAGGTAGTTGAAGAGGATAGAACTGAAAAACCACTTGATAGGGCAGTTGTTTATGCCTGCAAACTCACGAAAAGGATTCAGGAAAACTTAGAATATGCCATAGGCTCAGTCCCTAAGTTTAACAGCCATAGAGATAGATTTGCTGCATCATTATCCGCTGTTAAGAACAAACATGTAGCCTTTGATTTACCATGTACAACATCAGAACCCAGCACATCAAAATCAGGAAAACATGTATTAGTGAAACAAACTAATGTTCCCATCGTTACTTCTACAGGAGTGAAAAGTGACACCCAAGCTTGCGGGTCAAAGCCTAAAGGCAATACAAGGAATGATAGGACTACGTCAGCTAAGAGTGATCACAAGAAGAGTGTAGAAGCCCAACCTAGGAACAATAAGTTTGCAAAGACTAGATTGAATCGTGTTGATTCTAGTATTAAAAGTACTGTAATTAATTCGAATTCTAATTTGGTCTGTAAAACATGTGACAAATGCTTATTTTCTGCTAATCATGATGAATGTGTTGTGTCATTTCTGATGCCTCATGCACCTCCCCATGTTAATTATGTTAGAAAAACTGAAAGAAGTAAGAAAGTTTGGAAGGCAACAGGAAAAACTTTTGCAAATGTTGGGTATCAATGGAGACCCACTGGAAATAAATTTGCTTTAGGAAATAAACATCCATTACCTAAGGTGAATAAACGTAAGAATGTAAAAGTTATGGAATGGAGACCAACAGGTCGAATTTTGCCCTTAGGAACACAATGCCTTCATCATAAGTCATCTGCTGAACCTAGGGTAGATTCCACTATAGTAACCTCAGTGATTGATACTTCTGTGGCTCCTGAATTTGTGTGTGCTAACCAAACGGATCCCAACTACACGTGGGGATCCACATCTTTCAGTTATCCATCATTGTCTGTTTTCAAATGCAGGTCGTACAAATCGTCCTTTGGTATTTGGACTCAGGCTGCTCTAAACATATGACTGGGGATCGCTCACGGCTCAAGAACTTTGTGAAAAAGTTTATCGGGACAGTTAGATTCGGGAACGACCACTTTGGTGCGATTATGGGTTATGGAGATTATGTGTTCGGTGACAGTGTAATCTCAAGGGTATATTATGTGGAAGGATTAGGGCATAATCTGTTTTCTGTGGGTCAATTTTGTGATTCAGATCTGGAAGTGGCTTTCAGAAAACATACATGTTTCGTCAGAGAATTGGATGGTATAGATCTCCTCAAGGGCAGTCGAGGCACCAATCTATACACCATATCGATTGAAGAAATGTTGAAGTCCTCTCCCATATGCTTGCTTTCAAAAGCCTCTAAAACAAAATCATGGCTGTGGCATCGTCGTTTGAACCACTTGAACTTCGGTACCATAAATAATCGTTCCCGTAAAGATCTTGTTAGAGGGATGCCTAGACTAAAATATGAGAAAGATCATCTCTGCTCTGCATGTCAACTGGGCAAAAGCAAGAAACAAACCCACAAGCCTAAAACCATGAACACCAACTTAGAAGTTCTTCATACCCTCCACATGGACTTGTGCGGTCCAATGAGAATTCAAACCATAAATGGAAAGAAATATGTTCTGGTGATAGTAGATGATTATTCCCGGTTCACATGGGTAAAGTTTTTGAGAACCAAGGATGAAACTCCAGAGGTTATCATTAAACTGATAAAACAACTGCAAGTAAGGCTCGATAAAACTGTCAGAATCATCCGCACTGATAATGGTACTGAGTTTGTTAACCAACAACTCCGTAATTTCTATGAAAGTATTGGCATCACGCATCAGAAAAGTATCCCTCGCACTCCTCAACAGAACGGTGTTGTCGAACGAAGGAACCGTACTCTGGTGGAAGCTGCAAGAACCATGCTTATATTTTCAAAGGCACCGATGTTTCTCTGGGCAGAGGCTGTTGCAACAGCATGTTTCACCCAAAACCAATCTCTAATTCATCCTGTTCATGAAAAGACTCCCTATGAGTTAATTCATAACAAGAAACCAGATCTTTCCTTTCTCCGTGTGTTTGGTGCACTTTGCTATCCGACTAATGATTGTCAAGACTTGGGAAAGTTAAGAGCTAAAGCAGACGTAGGTATTTTTGTTGGATATGCACCAGACAGTAAAGGGTATAGAATCTATAATAAGAGAACCCGTAAAATCATGGAAACCATTCATGTCACGTTCGATGAGCTGAGTGAGCAACTCGCTTCAGGACAAATTAGTTCTGGACCCGATCTTAAACTTTTGACTCCTGGACCCATTAGTTCAGGACTTGTACAGTATTCCACGCCTGCGGATTCTTTTGTACCACCTACATGTGAGGAGTTGAAGAAGTTATTTGATCCTATGTTTGATGAATACTTTGAGCCAACGAATGGAACAATCCCAAGTGCACCAGCAGTACTTCCTATGGCTGAGGCTCAAGCCCCGCAAGGCACAGAAGGCCCAACAGCTTCAGTATCAGTCAGTCTCGATGCTCCAGCTGCCAGTCAATCGCCTTCATCATCAAATACTCAATCCTCTCCAGTACTACAAGAATCTGCAGATAACCATTCTTTGGAAGTTAATCCTTTTGCTCCTGTTGATGAGGTTCCTTTTGAAAACATATTTGCTCCTGAACATTCATCAGATACATCCTCTCTTGAAGAACACAGCACTGCTACATCAGTTCAAAACCCTCAACCTCACGACCATCTCAGAAAATGGACCAGCGATCATCCAATCGACAACATCATAGGCAATCCCTCACGTCCAGTATCCACACGTAATCAATTAGCCACTGATGCACTATGGTGCTTCTTCAATTTCGTGCTGTCCAAAGTCGAACCTAAAGATGCCAAGGAAGCAATGACAAAAGATTGCTGGTTCGAGGCTATGCAGGATGAAATTCATGAATTTGATCGACTTGAAGTATGGGAATTAGTGCCTCCTCCAGAGCTTGCAATGATCATTGCTTTAAAGTGGATCTTCAAAGTGAAACTTGATGAGCATGGTGATGTGTTAAAGAACAAGGCACGGCTAGTTGCAAAAGGATTCAGACAAGAAGAGGGCATTGATTTTGAAGAATCGTTTGCTCCGGTTGCTAGAATTGAAGCCATAAGAATCTTCCTTGCAAATGCTGCTAGTCGGAATATGATAGTCTACCAGATGGATGTCAAAACGGCCTTCTTGAATGGTGACTTAAAGGAAGAAGTTTATGTGAGCCAACCCGAAGGATTCGTGGATGCTGAACATCCTACTCATGTTTACCGCTTGAAGAAGGCTCTTTATGGGTTGAAGCAGGCGCCAAGGGCATGGTACGATACATTGTCCAAGTTCCTTCTAGTGAACGGGTTCTCCAAGGGTGTTGTTGATCCCACACTATTCACCAGGAAATCAAGAAAACATCTACTACTTGTTCAGATTTATGTAGATGATATCATCTTTGCTTCAACAGATCCTAGTGAATGTGATAGATTTTCAAAGGAGATGAATTCCAAGTTCCAAATGTCCATGATGGGACAAATGTCATTCTTCTTAGGATTACAAGTTTCTCAAAGTCCCGGAGGCATATTCATTAATCAATCCAAATACGCCAATGAGATCTTGAAAAAGTTTGGATTCGATTCAAGTGAGCCTGTTGACACTCCCATGGTTGATAGAACAAAGCTGGATGAAGACCTTTCAGGAATTCCAGTGGATAAAACAAAGTATCGAAGCATGATTGGATCTTTGATGTACATCACTGCTAGTAGACCAGATCTTCTGTTTGCTGTGTGTATGTGTGCTCGGTATCAATCCAAGCCAACCAAAAAGCATGTTGAAGCGGTGAAAAGGATCTTCCGATATCTTCAAGGCACAGTTCATATGGGTCTCTGGTATCCTAAGGAAACAGCAATGGATTTAACGGCTTATGCAGATGCTGATCATGCGGGATGTCAAGACACTCGTCGTAGTACTTTAGGAGGAGCTTAGTTTTTAGGGGAAAAGTTGGTTAGTTGGTCTTCTAAGAAGCAAATGAGTACTTCCATATCATCTACTAAAGCTGAGTACATTGCCATGTCTGCTTGTTGTGCACAAATCCTTTGGATGCGATCACAACTTTCAGACTATGGATTCTCATACAACAAAATTCCCCTATATTGTGACAACAAAAGCGCCATTGCTCTTTGTTGCAACAATGTTCAGCACTCCAGGTCTAAACACATCGACATCAGGCATCACTTCATCAGGGAACATGTGGAAAAGGGTATTGTGGAACTATATTTCATGAGGACAGAGTTTCAGTTAGCTGACATCTTCACCAAAGCTCTCCCAAGAGAAAGGTTTCAATTTATTCTCCCACGTCTTGGTATGAAGAGCATGATACCTAAAACCCTCAAGTGTCTTCAGGAAGAAAAGGAGGAGTAAAGGATTGTCTTCTTATATCCTTGTACATTGTTGTATATATCTTAAAACAAAAAGAAAATACAAAAATATAAAACCTATAAAAACCATAAAAATCGAAAAATCAGAAAATACCAAAAATAGTCCTACCTAGGCATGTCTTCTGTTTATCGATAACATTTACGGATCTAGAAATGTCATTCAACAATGACACAGATCTTTAAATGAAGCTCGAGCAGAAGTTATACTAATCAGTTAAAACATGTCTTAATGGCTTGCAGTTACTTCATACTGCAACCCGTGCTATACTCTGGGGAAAGCATGTCGCCAAAAAGACAGCTGTTCCTCCAACCGGGTGATGTTCACTTGGGCATGGATTACTTTATATCCATGTTTCTCTGATTTGATGTACGTTTCAGTGCATCATTTCTTGTATAGGAAGAGAAGTCTTCCTTACATCAGACTCTTTATCTTCTTTGATTCTTCAAGAGAGTCTTGATGTTACACAAGGTGGTAAATTGAATTAAATTTTCTGACACCTTGCCAAATTTGTGCAACATCAGCAGTGACACTCTCTCGTGGTTTAAGGGGGAGCATAGTATGCTCCGAAATCAGAATATATTTAAACCTGACCACATTTTCTCCCAAATTTTCTAAACTTATTTAAATCAATTGGGATCACAAATCTCAAATGGTTTGAAATTTTTGATCGGGGGAGAGAATGTGATTTAAATATGAAATCTGATAAAATGTGATGATTTGGAAGTTAATGTAAGCTCTCCCGTATGTGCTAAACTGTTTTGAATATCAATGCACATATTGAGGGGGAGCAAAATGTTTTGGACGTAAAAGTAAGCTCTCCCATATGTGCTAAACTCTTTTGTATATCGATGCACATATTGAGGGGGAGCAAAATTTTTTTAACAAAACATAAAGCATTGGGCATCTCATGCGAGTGTGGCTCAGACATAACAGATGAATTGACGAAACTTGAACTGTCATCAATCGAAAGGATGCGTCTTGGCCGGGTAATAATTTCAAGCTGGTCCAACCAGTGATGTAAGCATGTCTCGAAAAAGACGTATCTGAGTAGAGTGTACCGTTTCGAGAAACTTTCTGTGGACTTGACCAGGCCGGGTAATAATTTCAAGATGGTCTAACCAGTGATGTAAACGTGTCTCAAATCGGTCATGTTCACTGAAAGTTGATCAATTCAAAAAGTGCGAGCTCTACCTAACATGTGCAAATTTATAAAACAATCACTTGAGCACATGTTGAGGGGGAGCATTTGAAAAATTCAAAACTCTCAAAGTGTCAGTAAAATGTGTTTCAGAATCATGAACACTTTGAGAGATTTTTCAAAGATTTGGTTTATGGCAATCGTGGAAGTACACCAAAGACCGACCATTTTAATTAATGTATGGAGTTATAAGGATGGTTAGGTTAGGCTCAAGTTCCCACGATCCCGCCAGAGCCGGAGGGATCTACCCAGGGACAATCCACTAGTTAGTGTAGAAGTCCTTAGGTATGATTAAAAAGGAGAAAAGTGGATAAGGGAAAAGTGCCGACTGAGATGGAGCTAGTACTGGAACAAACCCAGCAAGGTGCTAGTTATGAAGTCTCGGTATGCACTGAAGGGGTTGAAGAATGAAAAAGAATTGTAAAGATAAAGGGTGAAAAGAAAGAAGCCCTCCTTACAACTTAGGCAGAAACCGGGTCAATTCATATGCTGTCAGAATCACTTAGATGATTGCTGGCATTGAAGACAAAGTATCATGGACCCAGTGATACGCTGCACAACCCTCTCTTGCCACTCAAGGTCCCTCAAAGGATTCTTGTTTCAATTGTCACGGAGTTCAATACATTTCTATCGTCTCTCTCACTCCGAGTTAGATGATATTGAAAAGGTGGCAGTTCTCTCCAGCCTCCGCTCACTAAATCAAAACGCATAATAGAGTCTAGAGCCACGAGATTCATAATAAGATCTCATAGGAACACGGATTATTTCTACACTGGTTGTTCATCATTAAGGACACCAGTTGTAAACTTATGAGTCCTACGCAGATCTTAGCAATCTGCCAGAACATTCATGAGAGACTTTACAAATGTAATTCTCAATGATTGAATGGAAATTCCTGCCAGGGTCAACATCAAGCAGCCCTGAAAGCAGGTCACTTCGGTAATTCCTCGTGGATTACGCTTAGTGGTCGCGGCGGTTTCAAACGGTCTACAGTCGTGGAGTGATCTCCAGCGACTCACCTAATCGTTGAAATGCTATGGCATTGTCTTAAAAAGCCCTCTGTGGGTTTTCGATTAGGAACGGTCTTGGTAAGGATTAGAGAGAGTTTCCACACTATGCTGTTAACAATCTCGAAGTCCAAACCTGTAAGTACCGGTCGGTTTGTTGCTAACTGTCTTATGCAGGAACTTCTGGCGGTTGTAGCTGTGGAATGCTGTAGCTGGTTGCTGTTGTAGCTGGTTGCAGAAAAGATGCCAATCCTCTACCACATGTTCACACTACATCATCATTGTTATTCAACAAAGTCATGATCACCCAAAAGACCTTCAACACTGCTTCTGCTAACTCTGATGCTAAAGGTCATGACACCAAATAGTGTGAGCATGTCGGCTCAAAGATTTACACATCACATTGAAACATACCACTGAAAGATGACATGGAAACACATGGTGGATGATAACTCCAAAGAATCAACAAAGATCATCCAAGACAGAAGAAAAAAGTCATCTGAAGATTTGCTGCTGCACAATGATCAAGGAAATTGAAGAATCAATGGTTACGAGCTATGAAGTCATGATACCAGGACGAAGTGCTAGAATTCAGAACATTACTTCAGGGGTGACCTCCCTTAGGGGGAGATTGTTAGGAATATGAATATTCAGCTGAAGACTCGGTCACCCCGAGTACTTATTAGCACATCATAGCTCGTAGGATTATCAGTAATATTATTAGTAGATTAGTTATTATTAGTATTGTGGAGTGGGTCGGGTCTTTACCCTCTGCCAGCTCGCTCCACAGCTCGCTAGGGGCTTAATATGTTAGAACTATAAATACCCCTTCCCACTCTTGGGAAGGGTTGGACCTCATTCTCATTTTAATCTAATACACATAACTTTCTCTCTCTAAGGTTCCCAACCTCTTTCTCTCTCTAAAACTCTTGCTATTCGATCCATAGATCTAATCCCAAACGTGTGTTATTTGTTAGTGAATATCCTACAATGTTAATATATTTAGAAAAAATAGTTTTACTTTTTTTGATATATCTGATTACGTGGAATTTCTCTGTTGGTGATCAAGCTTGTTTTAGTATCAGAATACGAATCCAACATGACACCAACTGCATGTAAATCATATTTTTAGTAAAGTTACATCATCTAATTTCAAAGTAATATATAATTGAATGATATGTTAATTAATTATCGTAATGACTTACAACAACATGTACCATGTTCTGCCATGATAAAAGACAGGTGAAACAAATATTTGTTTGGGATTGTGACATATCTATATAAATCAACACCAAAAAAATCAACATAATAATAATTTCAAAAAAAATTATTATTAGCTTATTACCTCAAATCTTTTAGCATAAGTTCTAAACATAATTTAGGATCGTTTTCTGGATTTAAAACCTTGATAATAAACTCTGCGAAAGCACAACAAAACTTATACGTAAACTAATAATCAAGATCAAATATAACTCAAATGTTTGCACTCACCAGATATGCCATCAACATCAAAAACAGAAATCATGAAAATGGTTTTTCCTGCGATAAGAAAACGAAGGCACAAGGGTTAAAAGACTAATGAACGATGAGCACCCACATTTTGCGAGTATATATAGGCTCAGGATTAGGGTTTGGCAATCGTGGCCCAATAGATAACGTAATTCAAATATAGAAAATATATCGGAGAGGATAACCATCGTTTTTAAAACCTTATAGAACGTACCTCTCTGATGAACTCAAATAAGTACATTTTATTACTATCATTTATCCTATTAATTTGACTTGTTTTACTATATTATGTATGAGGATTGATACTTAATCGTTTACTTTTGTAATTCTCAGGTAAAAAACAAGCATTTGGTGAAACTTAGCGATTTTGGACTAATAATGGAGCAAAACGTGCATAAAGTTGAAAGTCTACTGACATGGAAAAGATCAAGTCAATTCTGCTCCAGATGCGCCGCATCTCACTCTCGACATGCGCCGCATCTATATCAAGATATCACCAGATACGATCCAAGATACAAGAGGACATGCGCCGCATCTAGTCATGGAGTTACGCCGCATCTTCTGGCGGTGTACGAATATTCCTGAATATTATAATCTTGGACCCCACGCGAAGTTAAGTACATGCGCCGCATCTACTTAGTAGATGCGCCGCATCTTCCCTCAGACAGAAACTATAAATACCCCGTAGACCAGACGAATTAAAAGTCCCGGAAAACCTAAAACCGAAGTCCGAACAGGAGAAACAAAGGACGAATTCAGTCAAGGAGGCAGCACAAGACACACCCAAATCAAAGATACAAGAGCTGTAAGAAGGTGCTGCATGTGTTTAATTCATTAAGTAGTTTTGTTTTATTGTGTTAGCAAACTTTAATTCATCAGGATTGGTGGCTTGTGTAATGTGACAACGAAAGATTGCACTCCCTTTAATACTTGTTTTCCCATCAATTAAAGTTTATATGATGATGTCTTTGGTTACTACTTATTAGTGCATTGATAACCTCTGTGTTTATTAGTGGCTTGCGGGCATTTGACTGCGGGACATAATGTGGCTCCCACGGTTATTACTAAATTGATCACTTAGGAATAACTTTTAGACATAAGTAATCATTAAGGGTTTACTCGCCGATAAGATTAGGACCAACGAGAAAGGGTTAACTACATACACTTCATATAAAGCTATCAATAAAACAAGTGACAATCTACTTAATCATAAGGACAGCCCTCTTATTGTCTCGAGTATTTATCTGTGTACGTGTGTGCTACTTGCTGATTCGTGCCTATTGGTTTATTTTATTATTTAATTGCAAACAAACCGTGCCAGTCTCTCAGGCTGAAACCCCCTTGCGTTAGGATATTAAAATACTGATTAGAATAACGAGATAATACGTTCCACTCTTAGTGATCGACACTCTACTTACCATTATCTTCATACTGACTGGGTACACTGCTCGTTAAGTGTGTGTGTTATTGATAAGTCGGCTAAATATAAATTTAAAACTTGAGTAGGCATTAAAACTGCTAAACCGCAACGACACATCACGCGCATCAAGTTTTTGGCGCCGCTGCCGGGGAGTGAATTGTTATTATCTGTTAATTTAATTAGTATTTTAATTAGGTTTTTCTTTTTTTTTCTTTTTTTAGATTAATTGCATCATTGTACTATTTTGCATATTTGTTGTATTGTGTGTTATTTGTTTGCTTTTATTTTTGTTTGTGTGTTTATTTTTGTTTGTGTGTTTTAATTTTTGTTTTTTATTTTTTCGTATTTTTCTGTTCTGCTATCGTTGTACTGTGCTAAATCAAACGATACGGCGCATCTGATCTCTCAGATACGGCGTATTGCGTTTAATTTTTTTTAATACAACGCGTTTAATTAATTCGATACGACGCATCTTTTCCCCAAGATACGGCGTATCTGTTTTTAA
Source organism: Artemisia tridentata subsp. tridentata (assembly GCA_021014915.2). Classification (NCBI taxonomy): domain Eukaryota; kingdom Viridiplantae; phylum Streptophyta; class Magnoliopsida; order Asterales; family Asteraceae; genus Artemisia; species Artemisia tridentata. The sequence goes on along the minus strand of CP139506.1, from coordinate 269,901,496 downwards.
TAAGAAAATTTTTCTAAGCTATAAAGTAATACGACGCATCTGCTTTTGCAGATACGGCGTATCTGTTTTTGATAAAAAAAAATTTCTAAACGTTAACGCCATACGACGCATCTGCTTTCGCAGATACGGCGTATCTATTATTTTAATTAAAAACAGTTTGCGAATTATTAAACGGATACGGCGTATCGATCTCTATCGATACGGCGCATCTTTCTGAATCAAAAATCTTTTATTTTTAAACGTAACGAAAATACGGCGCATTAACTTTCGTTAATACGACGCATTTAATTTTAATTAGATAAGCTGATTTTTGATTAATTAACTCGATACGGCGCATTCTTAAATTCTAAAGCGGCGTATCTATTTTCTGGATAAAGTCTGATTAAATTTTAACGATTATAAGATACGGCGTATCCAACTTTTTGGATACGGCGCATCGTCTGCAGATATCAGTAACTTTAATTTTTCGTATACCGTTTTCGTTGTTGATTTTCTGATATATTACTTTCTCGAGCATACCCTACTGATATTTTTGTGTTGATTTCAGGAAGTGCATGACCAGGAGTTCTACGAAGAACTTGATTCAACCTTTCGAAGATCCTGAACGAGCCCTACATTCGCTTAAAAGGCTTTTCAACACGAGAAGCTTTGATCTTTCAAGTTCACTCGAGCTTGATTACTTTTCTGAAGAAAAAGAGGAAGTTGAAACAGAAACAATGGGCGAAAACACTACTATGGAGGAATACATGAACAATACCCGTGCTGATTACACTTCAGGAGTTGCTAGACCTAAGTTTGATGATAAGTCAAAATTTGAGTTGAAGGGTCAGTTTCTCAAAGAGCTCAGAGAGAATGCTTTCAGTGGGACGGAACAAGAGGATGCTAATGAGCATGTTGAAAAGGTCCTGGAGATTGCAGACTTATTTACCTCAGAAGGAGTCAATACCGATCAACTCATGCTAAGAATCTTTCCAATCTCACTAAAAGGAGCTGCTAACAAGTGGCTAAGGAATGAACCTGCTAGTTCAATCACTACATGGGAAGGTTTGAAGAGCAAATTCCTGAAGAGATATTGTCCACCTGCTAAGACTGCTAAAAAGATGGAGGCTATCAATAGTTTCAAGAAAGAGCCTGATGAAACCCTTTATCAAGCTTGGGAACGATTTAAAGATTTATTGATAAAATGTCCTCAACACTATCTAACCCCTATGCAGGAGATAATATTGTTTTACCAGGGACTGGACGTGCCAACTAGACAGATCTTGGATGCTAAGGGAGCTGTACCTCAGATGAGTGCAACTAATGCTAGGAAAGCGATCCAAGAAGCTGCTGATCATTCTCAGAAATGGCACGATGGGACCTCTACTAGATCTAAGAGCAGCACTAATTTTGACGGGATTGCTGCTATTCAAGCTCAATTGGATAAAATTAGTAGAGAGATGAAGAAGCGAGATGAAAGAGCATATGCTGCCCAAGTTGGATGTGAAAAGTGCGAAGGACCTCACTACACTAAAGATTGCCCGAACAAGAATGAAAGTGAGACATTTGAAGAAGCATATTACACCCAATTTGGGCAACCATTCCGACCTTCGAAGAGATTTAGGGAAGCTACACCGGGATTATATCAAAGGAACAACTTCAATCCCGCTTATCAAGAGAGGAGGCAGACTTTAGACGATACTTTAAAGCAAATTATGGCCGATGCTGCTAAAAGACATGAAGAGAATACTGCTATGATCAAAGAAATTCGAGCTTCAACGGACACTACTACAAGAAATCAAGGAGCTTCGATCAAAGCATTGGAACAACAAATTGGTCAAATGAGCAAAGTTCTTCAAGAAAGGGGATATGGAAGTTTACCAAGCTCAACTGAAACCAACCCAAGAGATCATGTCAAGGCCATAAGCACCACTGAAGAAGTCACTCCTATTATACCTAGAAGATCGATGAATGGTAATGATGGTGCAAGACCCGAATTTTTCTTTAATTCTTCAATCAGCTTAAGGAGACTACTAAAAGAGAAGACAAAGATTGAAGAGGAGATCAAGGCAACAATGAAAGAAGAGAGCCCTGCAACCGACTCAAATGCCTTGCCTCATAAAGAAAGAGACCCAGGAAGTTTTACTCTACCTTGTTCTATTAATAATATATCTTTCAATAATGTGTTAGCTGACTTAGGAGCTAGTGTTAGTGTTATGCCTCTTAAGACATTCGCTACCCTAGGACTAGGAAAATTAGCACCAACTAAATTACTTATTGAATTGGCTGATAAAACAGTAAAACGACCTGAAGGGATTGCTAATAATGTGCTAGTTAAGATTGAGCAGTTTATTTTTCCCGTAGACTTTGTTATACTAGACATGCCCGAGGATGTTAAGATTCCTTTAATCCTCGGAAGACCTTTCTTGTCTACTGCCCATGCTAAGATTGATGTGTTTAAAAGAAAATTTTCATTAAGGGTAGGGAATAATAAACTAGTCTATAAATGCCAAGATCCGGTTAAAAGCATAATTAGAGGTGTTTATGTGCTAGGATTAAGAGAGCGTATAGACCTCAATCTTGAAGCTAGACTTATGGGAGAAACATTGATTCAAAACAACTCAACTAGTCCTAATCATGAGAACTTTGAGGAATTCATTGACCTTAATGTACCTACCGAACTTAGACGCAATGTTGTTAATGATTCTGATGATGAGTGGTATGATTGTGTAGTAATTAATAAACGTAGGAGAGTAGTTGAGAAAACGAATTTGAACAATGATGTGTTTATTGAACTACCACCCCACCTTGCTTATTTGTGCCTATATGATAATAAGAATTTCCCGTCTATCATTTTGTCATCTCTGCCCGAAAGGGACAGGACTTTGTTTATACAGATATTAAAGAAGAACGGCGTGGAAATTAAGGACAAGCAAGGAGTGTTCAATATTACTGAATTGGCGATGAAGGAGCGCGATGTTTCCGACTCCTTCAATGATCGATACTAAAGAGCTGAACGTGAGTCTAACTTGAAGACTCTGGAATAAAGACAAGTGCTTACCGGGAGACAACCCGGAGAATTTTTATTATTCTGTTTTCTGTGTCGAGTCAGTCCAGGCCGCACGAGGATACGGCGCATCTCAATTCTGAGATGCGACGCATCTCCTGCAATGGTCATATCTTATTTTATTTTTCTGCATTTTTATTTTCGACTTTAAAACTATTTATCAGTTTATTTTAATGCGGCGCATCCCTGGTTAAGGATGCGGCGCATCTTTATTCTGATCCGTATTAATTCCAGGCTCGATACGGCGTATCTTCTTCAATAAGATACGGCGCATCGACTGACCTGATGATTTTCAGTTTTAATTTTTAAGTTTTATTTTTATCTAACTACTAATGTATTATGCAAGTTTGAACCTTTCTTATCTTAGGTGTGTTTTAAAGTGTTGGTGGTATTATAGTTTCCTGGATTTCCTGTGGATACATCAAGTATGAAGCTTTAACGTTCTAATCCACAAGAAAGATGATTTTTGCTCTAATACTAATGGAGGATCATACCGAGCAAATCTCAGGGGAGTTTTTCTGTTCTAATTCTTTTATTTTCCAGTTTTTAACCTTTTATACAAACAACGAGGACGTTGTTTCACTTAAGTGGGGGGATTGGAGAATTAGAACACTTAACAATTACTTGTCCTAAACTTTTTCAAAAATTATGCTTAAAATGTGCTTAATATATCAAACTTAAATTTTTTTAGCATGTTTTTGTTTAAGATCTAAGTTGCATAACTGCACACATGACGTTATTTTCAAAAATTGTGATTTTTCAAAATTCACAAATCTATGAGTGTGCCGGTGACTTGTAAACTTTAGAACTTGGCTTGTATACTATTCGAGACCACCATAATGAGTATTATTTATATAATTGGAATGACTTGTCTAAATTGGTAAAATTCTAGGATTACACCCAAATAGCCTTTATATGTTATGTGTTATTAACTAACTACACTGGTTAGTTAACCCCCGTATAAAACCTTTTGTTACTCTCATTTTTAGAGTAAGATACCCCTAGAAAAACACTCAGAGCCATTCCTTTCGTTTCTTACACCTATGTTTAAAATGTTTCGTTACACCCTTACACCTTAGCCTACCCTGTAGATTAGAATCCGTGGTTGGTTAATTGCTATAGGCAAAGTGTGTTTCCTTACATTACCTGTGTTCGCGTGCGTAATTCATTATCTATGGTTAGGTCGGGAAATTGCACAATGCAATTGGAGTGAAAGTAAATATTGTATATTTTTGAGTTTATTTTTCGTGTGTTTACTACTTTCACTATTACCGTTATTTCTGAAAGTATGAAAAGTATGGAAAAATTATCCGGAAAGAAAGTTATAGTGATGTGGTGAAATTTTACACATCTATGTTTATGCAAAAAAAAAAAAAAAAAAAAAAAAAAAAAAAAAAAAAAAAAGTTGGAAGTTAGTTTTAACCAACTTATGTAAAGTTATGTAAGTGGTCGATATCACCACTATTTGTTGTACTATATCTATGGATTGAATGGGAATTGGCAGTTATGGGAACGCCAATTAAGGTTTATTCTTTGATTAAGATCTTGTTGAGTATAATTCGTGTCTACCTAAAGCGTGTGTTTCAAGTGTTAAAGCGTGAGTTATTCAATGATATGAGTCTTATTCATGGGATGGTTGGGATAGTGATTAACCACACTTAGGATTTTAATTTATTTGTTTCGTTTTTATTTTCCTTTTACACCAATTTATATCCCAAATGTTATCCATACCCTTTATTATTCTTTATCCAACCGAACCTTTGATTTATTGAGATTAGGGATTTGAGCAATCTTAAGTATCGTAGTAGTGGATTCGGCTATGTATTTATGATTTTGTCGCCCTTTTTGATATATTATTATTGGTGAAGTTTGGACCTATCTTTAGCCTATTCGAGTTAAGGATTTGAGCAATTGCAAATATCGTGTTCGTGGATTCGATCATGTATTTGTGATTTTGTCGCCTTTTCTGGAATTTGAGATCGATAGTGATTAAGAATAATTAACCCTTAAGCCTAAAAACCCTTTTTACCGCTTTAGACTTGTTATTCCTTAGCTTTAGTGGAGGAGATGTGTATACTTGCCAAGCTTATGATAGAATATTCGTCGCGACTGGACAGTTAAACGATTAGATTTGCTTTTATCGACTTATTTTATTTTACTTCTAATTCGTTAAGTGTTTAGTTGTGTGATTATGAAATAAACGAATACATGCTTAAATATAAAAATAAATCCTAACATCTTTTAGGATACATTTTCATAAAAGAAATTCTAAGGTTTACTTGGGGACAAGTAAAGTTCAAGTGGGGGGATATTTGATGAACTCAAATAAGTACATTTTATTACTATCATTTATCCTATTAATTTGACTTGTTTTACTATATTATGTATGAGGATTGATACTTAATCGTTTACTTTTGTAATTCTCAGGTAAAAACAAACATTTGGTGAAACTTAGCGATTTTGGACTAATAATGGAGCAAAACGTGCATAAAGTTGAAAGTCTACTGACATGGAAAAGATCAAGTCAATTCTGCTCCAGATGCGCCGCATCTCACTCTCGACATGCGCCGCATCTATATCAAGATATCACCAGATACGATCCAAGATACAAGAGGACATGCGCCGCATCTAGTCATGGAGTTACGCCGCATCTTCTGGCGGTGTACGAATATTCCTGAATATTATAATCTTGGACCCCACGCGAAGTTAAGTACATGCGCCGCATCTACTTAGTAGATGCGCCGCATCTTCCCTCAGACAGAAACTATAAATACCCCGTAGACCAGACGAATTAAAAGTCCCGGAAAACCTAAAACCGAAGTCCGAACAGGAGAAACAAAGGACGAATTCAGTCAAGGAAGCAGCACAAGACACACCCAAATCAAAGATACAAGAGCTGTAAGAAGGTGCTGCATGTGTTTAATTCATTAAGTAGTTTTGTTTTATTGTGTTAGCAAACTTTAATTCATCAGGATTGGTGGCTTGTGTAATGTGACAACGAAAGATTGCACTCCCTTTAATACTTGTTTTCCCATCAATTAAAGTTTATATGATGATGTCTTTGGTTACTACTTATTAGTGCATTGATAACCTCTGTGTTTATTAGTGGCTTGCGGGCATTTGACTGCGGGACATAATGTGGCTCCCACGGTTATTACTAAATTGATCACTTAGGAATAACTTTTAGACATAAGTAATCATTAAGGGTTTACTCGCCGATAAGATTAGGACCAACGAGAAAGGGTTAACTACATACACTTCATATAAAGCTATCAATAAAACAAGTGACAATCTACTTAATCATAAGGACAGCCCTCTTATTGTCTCGAGTATTTATCTGTGTACGTGTGTGCTACTTGCTGATTCGTGCCTATTGGTTTATTTTATTATTTAATTGCAAACAAACCGTGCCAGTCTCTCAGGCTGAAACCCCCTTGCGTTAGGATATTAAAATACTGATTAGAATAACGAGATAATACGTTCCACTCTTAGTGATCGACACTCTACTTACCATTATCTTCATACTGACCGGGTACACTGCTCGTTAAGTGTGTGTGTTATTGATAAGTCGGCTAAATATAAATTTAAAACTTGAGTAGGCATTAAAACTGCTAAACCGCAACGACACATCACGCGCATCACTCTCATATTGCCAAAGACTCCACGACACCAAAGTTTCAGAAAACACACCCGGTTCTCAAAGGTTTTTTATTCGCGTTTTCGACACATCTATGTTTCGGGAGCCTTTTCAGAAAACACTTATAACGTAGCGACTTTCTCTCAATTAGAAACCCAATTAATCAATGAGAGGGCTCGATTTCAAAACTAAGCCCTCTCATTGGTTAATCGAATCCCTCGATTTGGCCAAAAGTTAGTTCTCATATTATATAAAAGATAATTGAATTACTTTAATATTTCTCTTTGTATTCAGTATGTGGTTATTTTTTCACTGTATTATGTATATAGTTTTGGTTGCTTGTTTTCCATTGTATGCTATTAGCATATAACAAGGTGTGGGCGCCCGCCGCGTTGCGGCGGTTCTTTTTTGCGTCAATTCTGATTTAGTCCGTGTGTCGTTCGAATATTTTGTCGATTAAATAAGGGCATACTCAATGTGATATATAAAGTTTGTTATATAAAAAGTCGTAAATAACAAAAAGCCTAGGGTAGTTTTCGCAATTTGTTAATATATATCAAACTTCAACATTTTTTATAAAAGCGTACGTATGTCGAAAGTATATCAATAGCACCCATGCGTTGCAACGAGGCTGACGAAAATTTTATTTTCGTCTGACTTAGGCTGGACACATCCCACCGTATTTAATCGGTCGGTCGCTCAAAAAATTCAAAACCGACCGATATTATGTTCGGTTGCTTGGGTTGTAAAGCATGGGTCGGTCGGTCGAGAATTGCAATATCGGTCCTTTAACCGACCGATTAATAAACACACACACACACACAAAAATATTAAAAAAAAAAACATTTTCAACTACAAATACCAACCTCAATTCAAACACACACACAAACACATTCAAACACACACACAAACAATTCAAAACTGCAAATGTCTTTCAAAAAAGATTTCTCCCAACAATTCCCCAGTCCTCCTCGCCAAGATTTTTCCCAACAATTTCCAAGTCCACCACATGAAGCAGTCAATACTCCACCGGAAGATATCTTTCTGGTTTTCCAACCAGAAAATGAACCGGTGAACACTCCACCGGTTGTCGAACAAGAACCAAATCCATTTGGTCTAACTGAAGATGAACTCAGACTTCTGGAGCAAGATTTGGAAGTCCAGCGAGAAATAGAACAACGTGAACTAGAAGAGGAAGATGCTCGTTTGGAGCAGCAAGCCAGGTATGAAGAAGAACGGAGGAAGAACTGGGAAGACGGTTGGTTCACAAATGATTCCTCTTCGAGTGAAGACGGTTGGGTCTCAGATGATTCCTTCCATTAATTTGTAGTTTCATTACCGTATCGTAGTTTGTTAATCTTTAATTTATATAATGTTTTTATTTTTAATGAATTTTAAGTTTTCTTGTGTTTTTGTGATACCATTAGCTCTTCTCTTTCTTCCATTATTATGTCTTCCGCCATTGTTATACTAAGAAGTTGGTTCGAGAAAATAAGTCTCCGACTCTTTGAATTTATCTTGTTATTAGTTTTAATGCAAGTTAAGGAGTAAAAAAATAAAAAAAGTCGGTAAATAAATAAAAAAATAAAAAATAAAAAGTCGGTCATCGACTGTGGCAGGTCGGTCGCTTCTGGTCACCGGAGAGAGAAAGCTGCCGTGGCAGCCGGTGACCCAGGTCGCTTGGGTCAACGACTGTGTCCAGCCTTATGCATGGCTTTTTGGTAGTCCGGTTTTGAATATCGCGGCCGAGCTTTTAACCTATCTTTTGATCATTTTGAAAGTTTTGGGTAGTTGCTTAGATTATTACAAAAATTTATGATAGTTTTAAAAGTTATTTGGTATGTTAAAGGTTCATTTTGAAACTTTTTTTAAAGTTTATATATACATATTAAGCGTGAATATTTTTTATAAAATCGTATATATGTTATAAGCATATCAATATTGAGCTCGCTTTGTTTGATCGGTAGGTATTTGGTACGTAACTAAAACTTTTATTAAAGTGTACGTTTTTTCCCCTGTGGTTTAAATTAATTTTAAAATAGTTTTTAAAGTTATTTGATAGGTTAAGGGTGCATTATAAAAATTCTTTTATTTTATATATATATCAAACTTTACATTTTTTTATATAATCATGCGCACGTCAAAAATATATCAATATTGGGTTCATTTTGTTCGTAATCGAAAGATGTTTCCAGCGGAATTTTTTTTATTCATGAAATCGCGAGATATCTGTTAGGTATTTGATCAATTAAGTTTATGAAAAAGTTGTAAATAGTTAAAAGTCTAGGGTGATTTTTGCAAGTTACTGCATAGTTCAGGGTGAATTGTCATATAGTGAATACCCAGTCGGGTCTAAAACCCAGTGGCCCAATATGTCCGATACAAACGAAAAGATCCGATAACAAACCACTTTTTAATTTGTCTTTCGCTGAGAAACTATTTATTTATTTCACTGTGTTGGAGACTCCCTCCTATAATATATATAGAGAATGATACATGTGTCTGTATTTTTCACATAGAGACTGGTGTCTATCATTTGCACCGGTCTTAAAAAGTTTGGGCTGATGAGAATCCGCTTTATAGACTCGTGTTTCAGACAAATGGTAAGTAGCCAAAACTCTTTGAAACAGGTGGTCTTAAAGTATATGTGTAGTAGTATTATCATCAGAGGCGGAGCCAGTGTGCAAGTAGGGGGGGGGGGGGGGGGGGGGGGGGGCGGTGCCCTCAACAAATTGGCCCCAAAAAAAACTTTTATAGTGTAAAATTTTGGGTTTTAGTGGATTTCATATTTCTTGCCCTCATTCAAAAACTGAAATTGCCCTCAACAAAATTGAGCCCAACTGAAATTAACCATACAAATCTCTGATTTTGTCGCTGTAAAAAGTAAAATTTGCTCTCTTGGGGAAGAAAGGTTGTGGGGAAGACAAAGTCAATTTTTTGGGAAGAGGAGTAGTGGGGACAGATTAAAACAAAATAATATAGATCTATTGTGAGATGATATACTTTACACAACTTACCCTTTCATTTTTCGTTATATGTTCTTTTCCCCATCATTAAGCTTTTTAGTATTTGTAAGTACACTAAAAATGACATATTTTAACATGAAATTCAACTTAAATCCGACCCGACCCGATTTTCTTTTAAACTATACTAAAAATGACATATCTCAAACTCCAGTTGTTATTAGTTGCCCCCATTGTCTACAATTTCTGGCTCCGCCACTGATTATCATGGCTTGTCTAGAATATATCTTACACCACAATCACACATGCATAATTTGTTAGTTACATGTGTGCAAGCATGCACACATAATAATTTATAAATCTGCACCAAAATATATATATATATATATATATATATATATATATATATATATATAATATATATATATTATATATATATATATATATATATTATAAATGGATTTGCGTTTGTGATATACTTTAAAAGATTAGCTCTCTAAAAATCCCACATTTTATTTCAAGTATTGATCTAAGTCAAATCAATCTAATCCATGTTAACAAGACGGTCATGTTTAGATCATTTTTAACTTAGGAGGCGGAATTTTTTAACTTACGACGCATAAGCGAATATTGATAACCCTAATATAATGGTTTACAAATAACGCGTGCCTCAAAAGAATAAAACTTTAATATGAGAATAACTCTTAAAACACGAAATTTATTAATAAATCAATAATCTAAAGATAAATTTACAATGAAAAAAAAAAAAAAAAACCCTTAAAGAAAAATTTAAAAAGAAAAAAAAAAAGAAAAAAACCCTTATATTTATAAGGAAATGATAGATCGAGTAGAAAGTTATATTTATTCACAACACTCCTAATTAAACTAGAAAATTAATTTTAAAATTACCATTAATAAAAAGTCACTACACACAGATCAATATTAGCATCTAGGTAAAACATAAATGCCAACGATAACAAACATCTAACCAAAGAGTTATTAGCATCAATGTTCACCTATATGTCAAACACTTGTTTTCTCTCCAACAAAGTAACTATCCAAACACCCCTCTTGTGTTCTTCAATTTTTGTCTGTATTATACCCTCTTACTTGAAAAGAACTTGTCCTTAAGTTCTCACTATTAGTCACTTCATCTACTTCGAGCATCTTTTCACGACGGAGTTTATCATCGGTAGCTTTACGCTTCACATTAACTTGTACCATTAATTATGGTTTGACTTGAAAGAGAATCATTTGAAAACCAATAAAGACTTGATTTGAAAGAGAATCATTTGAAAACCAATAAAGACCGAGAAGTAAGTTGTGTCAACATAACGAGTCCCCTACCCCCTTTGTTACACTAAAGTCGCCTTGCCATTTTGACTGCCTCTAGCATATGCTTTATGCTCCCTTTGTTACACTAAAGCCCCCGGGAGGCTATCCTGACACCCTCATATAGGGGTGTATGCAATCATTGCATGCATCAGATTGTTGTACTGTCTGCTTCGCGGGTTTGTACGTTTGACCATATGGGGTGTTTGTATAGTATGCCGCAAAGCCCCCTTGCCTCCAATTTTAACCCCCCCTATGATGTCAAATCAGGGGGAGTTAATCAAAGATTCCCTTTGTCCCCCTTTTGTTTTCAGTTTTTTATCAGTTTATGTTCCGTATTTCTGACAGTTTTAAGCGTTTGACTTATTAAACTTTATATTTTTTGTTCGGCACTTTCAAATTTATAGTTTTTTAATATAAACAAAATTAAAAAAAAAAAAAAAAAAAAAAAAAAAAAAAGGGGGTGCGGTTGGTTTTTTTTTTTTTGGGAAGGATAGGCTATGCCCCAATTTTATTGCCACAACCCCACTACCTATTCGGTGTTAAAATATGTAGAAAAGCGTTCTGTATCGTATATTTGACACCTACGTATATTGGAATTTTCTTCCAAAACAGTAAATACTAATGTTTCACAAGATGTGCTTATGACGTAAATACTTTTTATTGTAGATATGAACATTAAATGGTAATATTATGAAGTTTTTTCATTAAAGGCATCTTGGCTACCATATGGTTGCAGGTTCAAGTCTTGTTAGAGACAAGTAAAATATTTTTTTTGAGATAAGTAATATATAGGGGGACTTTCTTTTCAGAACCACCTTATCTGCGAGAACTGACAGAACCACCAAAAACATACATGCACACCTTTTAAAATAAAATAAAAATACACGCAAATCATCAATAATCGTAAGTATCCACCTATGTTCTTCAATATCATCATGAACTCATCCTCTTTTTTCACAAAAACCTTACACACGGCCGCAATATTGTCGTTGCACGCCTTATAAGAACATACATGCACACCTTCAAGGAAAATTTTGTATTTCCAATTTCTTATCAAATTCTTTAGAACAACCATGTTTTTAAAAAAACATATATGTTGTTTTTCGAACATATGTGCAAAAATACAATTATTGAAGACATGCATGTATGTTTTTGGTGGTTCTGTCAGTTCTCGCAGATAAGGTGGTTCTGAAAAGAAAGTCCCACTATATATATATATATATATATATATATATATATATATATATATATATATATATATATATAGGGAAGGGTTCTTTTCAGAACCAAATAAATGTACAGAACTGCGAGAACCAGCATCAACCAATCAGATTTTTTTAAATATTTTTTTTTATTATTTAATTCAAAAGGGCATAATAGTAAAATTACATTTTTTAATTTCTTTTTGCTTTTTTTTTTAATAAAAAAACGTTTTTTAGTTCCTAAATTTTAGGATTTTTTTTTTTTTTTTTTTTTTTTTTTTTTTTTTTTTTTAATAATTTTTATTTTCAGTATGTATGATTTCAAAAAGGTAAGGTGCACATGTGTTTTTTAATATAATGTATGTTTACGTATATTTGTAATGTTCAATTTACGTGTATTTGGTAAGGTGCATATGTGTTTTTTTAGATAATGTAAATTTACGTGTGTTTGTAGTGCATGGAATGGCAAACAAAAAGTATTTTACATGTATTGTTTACAATTTAAAACAAAAACATTATATACAAAATTTAAAATCATGTGATATACACTTCAATATACAAATTTCAAACAACAAAAAATATGTTGTCGTGTATGCACATGTATTTTCTCTCGTATATGTGCACTTGTATCTACGGCTGCACTTGTGTCTTTAATCTTTAAATCTTTAGCATAACTATCTTATCGATAGATAGTATGTACAAAACACATGTGCACTCTTCATATTGCTCATCATACTCGTACTATTGCTCATCATACTCGTACCTGTAACCACAAAACACAAGTGCACACTTAAAATAGTAGTCAAATACATCGCCAACCTCTAGAACTTGTATGTTCACCAAGTTAAAAGACAAACATGCACATGTGTTTTTTTAATAACACTAGACTCGAACACATGTATTTTTAATTATATGAACACCATATCACCTAAACACATGTATTTTTAATTATATGAACACCATGTCACCTAACCTTAAAAAAAACGCAGCTAATCAACTTTTTGCTGATGGTTTGCCAAAGACCATTTTCTGCTTACGGGGTCTTTGTTTTAGCTTATTTGTCCGGGACCATCAAGAGAAATATTATCTCGGAAACTTAGTCCTTTATTAGCTCATTGTCATTGCCATAATCAGCGACACAATTATTGTTAACAAATAGTAACAAAGGATAAAAATAATGTCGGGTTGCTTACTGCTGTAGTGTCCACGAGCAAAGTTGTTGGCAGCATCTTCCTTTCCGCTGATAAGCTGCTCACGGTGGAGAAGCTGACGGTAAGTTACAGTCCTCACTTCATCAATGACAGTGGGCTCAAGATCAACAAAGATAGCACGAGGAACATGCTTTCCAGCGCCAGTCTCGCTGAAGAAAGTGTTGAAAGCATCATCACCTCCTCCGACAGTTTTGTCACTTGGCATCTGGCCATCAGGCTGTCAAACACATAAAGACGGTTAAAATTGGAACAAATACATTAAATCAAACAACATTATCAACCACCAAGCTCAACGTCCAGAATAAACATCAATTATCTAATTACAGAGCAACAAACAAATGAAATTCAAAAAATCAACATAACACTGAATAAAATGAATACATAGACCGTAGATCTCGCTCTCCAAAACTACATCAAAACCATAACACAACAATAACCTCCAATACAACCATATTTTTTAAATACATTTTAAACCATTTGTTGCTAAATGACTATCAAATAACACTAAAACAAATTCAGAATATACAAATCATCACATACGATGAATCGCAGATCTACATATTTAACAATATGCAAATCGTTTAAATAACCACAGCCAAAATGGTTACTGATTAAAATAAACGATTACATATAGGAATACATGGAGATTTCGATTTGATTTATACAGTAAATACTCAGCCGCCATACCTTTTTATATATAAACGCATCTAACTCAGCGTATTGCACACCCAAGAACAGAGTTAGAGGGTAGAGAGGACGTTAAAAGATGATTTAATGGCCGGAATTTGAAGGGATGTGGCGGCCGGAAATCAATAGTTAGGTTTGAGAATATTAGATGTGTGTAAAAATGAGATCTGGAAAAATGAGAGAGAAATGGATGTGTGGGATCTTGAAAATAAATTTAAAACTGCCCCTATAATTTTGGTGAGTGATTATCATTGGAAGTTCCATAATTGCCCTTCAGCCTGATATGTTATATCACTTTAATTTGAATGTTTTTACAATAATGCCATTTTATTCTCAGCCATAGATTATTTTGATCAATGGTTAAGGATGGTTCTCGCAGTTCTCGACTTTTTTATGGTTCTGAAAATAACTCTACACTATATATATATATATATATATATATATATATATATATATATATATATATATATATATATATATATATATATTTTCTTTAAAAAAAAAAAAAAAAAATCATTAGCATTAAAAACTACAACTTTATTATAATTGCTAAACTGTGTTAACAAGTTAATTTTTGCCCACGTGTTGTAGCGAGTGAAAAAATATATATTTATAGCTAGGAAATGAAGTTTTCGCAATAATATGTCTTTGAAAAAATTACATGTTTTGTCCCTGTGATTTACCCAAATTCATACTCGCCGTCTCTATTCAATTTTAATTACATAGATAATCCTATTTTCAAACTATTTTCACTAATAGTCCTTAATCTGAAAATAGGGGCCATCAGTGTAACAAAGATAAGGACTATCCATGTAATAAAAAATTATAAATTATTACACAGATGATCCTTATTTTTTAAAATAGGGACCATCGATGCAATTAGTTTGAAAAGTAAGAATTATCTACGTAATTAGAATCGAATATGGACGACGAGTGTGATTTTGGGTAAACTACAAGGACAAAACATGTAATTTTGTCTATGTGTTTACAATCAAAAGTTTTTTATAATAGTAGGGAAAATGATGCAAAAGAAGTAAACATATATACAATTTAATGGGTTCCTAGGTTAATATGGGCTAGTTTGTTCTGGTGTTGAACTATAAAAAGGTTTTAACATATAAAAGTGTTGATACAAAAGTTGGGCGTTCCTTGTTTCCGTACCAATTAGATCTTAATGCTTGAGACCTGCGCACTAAGAAAACAAAAAGACACCGTTAGGCTTATCGTGGGATTGTCTCCCACGATTATCCTCCGGCGTGAGAGTAAGTAATCGATTTTAGGGTTTAGTCAAAGAGTTAGGGTTGTAGATCGTACCTTTAATGAGAGTCGAGAGACTCTTTATATACACACGAAACCCTAGTTGGTTTCGTGTTCCTCACTCCTCAGCGTATCCCGCATGGGTCGGTTGTTTGATACATATCTCATAAATAAGAGATATCCTATATCAAGACCATAAATAACTTCGGGTTTGGGCCTTCGTGAGCCCAAACCGTTATCGTGATAGCCCATTCGTGATGGGCTCGAGCCCATTCGTGATGGGCTTGAGTGGTAGTAGCGTCCATTGGTCGGGTCCGTAACCCGAATGCGGACTATACGTCATCAAAAAGTTAAGGGGAAATGATGCCTACATTACAATGCAGGCAGTCGTCTATATTTCTTTTGAAAAAAAGGGAGGAACAAGGAGAAAACATGTGTCAGAAATTTACTACAGAGACTAAACTGTAAAAATTTTACAAAGTAAATGTAGGCAATTGCCTACATTGTAATGTAGGCATCATTTCCTCAAAAGTTAATGGGTTTAATGGCTAATTTGGTCTTTTAGTAACTTAAAGGGTTAAGTTAACTAACAACACTTTATAAGTTTGGTGGCAAATTAATGTTTTAGTAATGTTGAGTGGGTGGTTTTCATTTTTCTTTATGGTAAGTACTACTACTTCCGTCCTAAAATATAAGTTAACTTTGTTATTTTTGGTTGTCTCAAAACTAATGTCCATTTTGAATTTCAACCAATCAAAACGATTCTAAGTTGGTGAGAATGAATTTTTAGTGGTTAATATTGTAAGGAGTCCATTTTTCTTTAACTTTATGAAATATGAAAGTTGGCATATAATTTGGGACGTAGGAAGCATCAAATATGGCAAATGCCAAATATAAATGTTCTATTCGGGTTTCATTAATTTGGGCAATTTATTTGCCGACTTGAGTCAATTTTTGGGCCAAGTACAATTTGTAGTATAGATACCTTTTTGTATACCCTTTTTTTTATTATTGTTTATTATTATTTTTTTGTAACTATTGTTTCTGACCTTTTAGTCGAATAATTTACGGGGTTTGAACCCATCGCCACACAAACTTAAACCAGGTAAAGTCCTTCATTTTTAGAAAGTTGGCGTGGCCACTTCAAGGTTGTTTGCACCTAGCATGAATTGAACTTGACACCTCACACATTTTAGAGTGATGCTACGTATAAAGAGTTTACCCCTATTTCTTGAAAATTTCAAAATCTTGAAAACTTAAAATGTATAAATGGAAATATTGAGACTTAAAATATATTATAAGAAGATGCATAAATCTCGGTTTATGTTTTATGATTTGACTTACAAAATTTGAACTAAACTTTATTTAAGTTAATCAATTAAATAAATAAATAAATAAAGTTTATTGAGGAAGATGCATAATTTCGAGTCATTATTGCTAAGACATCAATTTCGATCTATAATTTCTTGTTCATGTTTATCATTAGTTTATTCATTAAACTAGCATGCGTTTCTTTACGTTATTATTATTATTATTATTATTATTATTATTATTATTATTATTATTATTATTATTATTTTATAAAACATTATTTTTTATTATTATTTTTTTTTATAAAACATCACTTCATTAGAAAATCATAGGATTTACAAGAAATTAGAGGGGAGCCGAGATACTAACTGGGCCCTCACTCCTCTAGCTATTGCAAAGCTAATCCTACTAAATATATGGGCAGCGGCACGTGCCCCAATGTATTGAGTCACAGAGAACTTTCGGATCTGCTTCAGTAGGGCCACAGCATCCTTCCCAAGTTCCCCAAAGGAAGAAAATGAGAAGAGGAGAAACCCATATCCAATGTCGGCACATTTGGTCTCATACTTGACTCGTTTGCGTTGTGTTGCATCAACCACCACCCGTCCTGACACAAAATCAGCCATACCAGTTTGCGTCAGCGGAGATGACCCTGTCAAATCGACACAAACATCTTGCCCACCGTCCCAAGACATCACTTTATTATTATTATTATTATTATTATTATTATTATTATTATTATTATTATAATTATTATTTTATTATTATAAAGACATCACTTTATTATTATTATTATTATTATTATTATTATTATTATTATTATTATTATTATTATTATTATTATTATTTCAACATAATAAAATTTACATAAAGTTGGATGGGAGTCTAGACACAAGCTGTGCTCTCACTCATTTCTGAATAAAAAAACTTACTCTATGAAAAATAAAAGTACCACTCTTAGCATTATTTGAGTGGCTAACAGAAATAGATTTAATACGTGAAAGTGTATCCAAAGCATCCGTCCCCGAACGTAGAAAAAGCGAATGGTATGAACTTGTATCCGTTGGCCTCACATATGGACAAATATTATTATTATTATTATTATTATTATTATTATTATTATTTTATTAGAAACATATAGGATTTACAAGAAGTTAGTAGGGAGCCGAGATACTATTATTATTATTATTATTATTATTATTATTATTATTATTATTATTATTATTATTATTATTATTATTATTTTTTTTTATTTTTTTATTTTTTTATTTTTTTATTTTTTTTCTTCAGATGGAAGTAACATTTAAAGAAATGTCATGAAACGTTTGAAAAACCCAACTATCGATCACTTTCGAAGATACGCTACGAAATAATTTTCTAGGCAATCATTAAAATAATGTTATTTCATTGTATTAATATTTTATCTCTTTTAGAAACCATTATAGTTGTATTGCATTTGTATAATTCTTGACCAGTTTGTATTATTTTGTTAGTCTCAACAAAAATAAAAGCTTACATGTAAATTGTTGTTGATCGATATTTGAATAGAAAATCTCACTTTTTGCAGATCTATATTGTTGCAGGTTATAGTTATATAGCCAAGGTATTAGTGAAGAAGTTAGTCAAAGAGTTCGGTCAATGAGGAGTCTACACCTCAAATGTCATGTACTAAGAAGTTTTACATGACAACGAACGTGCATTGTTAGTTATCTCATAGTTGATGTAATGTTTTATTTTCAGTTTCACTAAATGTTTTTATATATTCTTTGATACATGTAAAGAATTATTGTTTGAGTTGAATTATCACATGATAGAACTTTTTGCAATGCATTTTGATATTTTCAGGTTGTATGTTTAAATGTTACATGAAACACTTACCATAATATCGCAACTATAGTTGTTTGCCGCTAGAAAATCTTATAACTATGCATATGCACTCGGATAGTTTATATAATAAAGGAAATAATTGGACGCTTTGACATTATAAAAAACTAAATCATTCTTTATTAGGTAATTATTATTATTATTATTATTATTATTATTATTATTATTATAAACATCACTTCATTAGAAAACTCATAGAATTTACAAGAAATTGGTGGGAAGCCGAGAAACCAACTGGGCTCCCACACCTCTAGCAATAGCAAAACCAATTCTATTAAAAATATGAACCGCAGCACGCGCCCCAATGTCTTGAGTCATAGAGAATCGTCGAATACGCTTTAGTAGGGTTACTGCATCCTTCTCAAGTTCTCCAAAAGAAGAGAAAGAGAAGGGGAGGAAACCGTACCCGATATCAACACATTTGGCATCGTACTTGACACGTTTACGCTGTGCTGCATCAATAACCGCATGCCCTGGCATAAAATCAATCATCCCAGATTGCGTCAAAGGCGACGAACGCGTAAGATCAACACATACATCACGCCCATCGTCCCAAGAATAAAGCAATATATCAGCAGGTCGTAAGGATCTGTCCCTGTCTCCATAAAGCCCAATATCCACCTCCTTACGAGCTGAGATTCCGGACCGAGAACAAATATCAACAAGAACATCACGCACAATGTTATGCCGATGTTTAATGCCAACAATGCCCGCACACGAAACAGCATGATCCCCATAAATATCTCAGTAAAAACCTTAGAACAGGCTGAGCAAGGTACCTGAACAGTGAAAAGAGGAACGCCCACTAAACAAACTAATACTAAATAATGAAAGTAAAGAGTAGAGTTGGAAAGATTAAACCGAGACAAAGGATTTATAGTGGTTCGGCTACGAAGCTCTTCTTCGCCCTACTCCACTCCCCGAGTACCACACTCGAGAGTTTCAAACACTATGTCAACAACCTCCCTTCAGGCGGAGAAAACCGTACACGTTGCTTATCGTATTACCGACACTAAGCTAGATGTCGAGTGCTAATCTTAGCTAGCACCAATCTACCAAGGTCCACGTGACCAATCACCCAAGCCCAATGGCTTCAAGAGATCACCAAGATCTCAACACGATCACAATGATCAACTCTCACTACACTCAACCTATTCTATCTACTCTAGATCCTTTGATCAATCACACAAGCCCAATGGCTTCAAGAGATCTTCACTATCTCTTAAGATCACAATGATCTTCACTCACACTCTCACAAAAAGAAAATAAACTTGATGTATGCTATGATACAACAAGGATGTAACAAATGTTACAATAAACCTAACAACTATAACTCTTGTATCTTCTTGGATACTTTGAGCTCTTCTTTTGCACTTGAAGAGGAATGATAACACTTTGTATCTTCTTGGATACTTTGTGTTCTTCTCTTGCTATTGAAGAGGAATGAAGAGGATCACTTGATGGGATGATAGGATCACTCTTGAACAAAAGAAAAACTAATCTAAATGATCAAAGAAAGAAAGTGTGAAGAGAGTATTGAACTCAGAAAGTTTTGTGTGTGAAAGGATGCCTAAAAACTATGAAGTGGGTTGGTATTTATAGGCAGAAAAAATTTGAACGTTACAGTGGGACGGCTCCACTAAATGACCCATGGCTCCACTAAATTTAGTGGAACCGTGGAGCCGTCCCAGACAAAGACGCTCTATTTTTTGTCTTTTCTGGTGAAAACTTATTTGGGGAAGTTTGGAGCTGATTTTGGGGGGAAAATAGCTGTTATGATTTTTAAACATATTTTTCCATTAAAACATTTCTTAATTATTCAAAAATAATTTGTCATGTGTATTTTTGAAAAAAATGTTTTGTCACATTAAAATGTGAAGTCATAAAACACAAATTCACTTCTTTGATCATTTGTCAAGTTGTAAATTTGTTCTAGAGTGTTTTGCGTAGAAACGGGATCTTCCGATTAAAAACTTGTTTACATTAATTTTAACGTAACGTGATTTCACATTTTGTCATCCTCAAAACGTGAAGTAATCGAAAGATAAAAATAACGTTTTTAGAACATTATTTGCATCAACAATCTCCCCCTTTTTGATTATGACAAAACATAAACTCATTTTAAGTTAAAATTAGTTTTAACAAGTTTTTAATGAGTTTACTCCCATTTCTCCCCCTTTTTGTCGAAGCAAAAAGGTTGCGGCTCCCCCTTGATGTATACTCCCCCTCATTTGGAGAACACCAAGGAATCGAGCAATGATTTGTGCTACAAAACAGGGTTAGATAACACATATACAACATCTAACATGTAGCACTTATGACAAATATCCAACTAAAAAGAATGACTAAATAGCCAAGCAAGAGCACAATCACATAAAAAGGAAAAGGCCCATTCATTCATAAAGAAGAAAAAGTGTCGTACAAAGGTATGACTTCATAACATAAGAAGATAATAAACTTAAATCCTAAATGACTAGAGGCAAGCTTCATTTCCAAGAAGGATCCTAAGGGTTTATTGTTAGCCAACTGAACAAAAACATGTTTAGTTGTATGGGTTAGGAGGTGGTGGTGGTGTCAAGAGTTGCTCCACAAAGGAGAACATGAAGTGAATTTCATCCCTTAAGAAGAAGATGAGATTACGGTTATGAAGACAACATGGGCAATTAGCCTTATGGAGATCAAAGGGATGGGGTTGGATGGGTTGTGCCATGATAAGGGAAGGTGGTGGTGGTGAGTTTGTTGGAGATGGAGTTGGCATGGCATAGTCCAATGGAGTTATAGGGGATAGTGTGTACTCCATTGATGATGTGGTGTTGAAGGATGATGAAGATGTTGTGTAGGAAGAGGATGTTTTGGAGGGTGCATTAGGTGGAGATGGTGATTTGGGAGTGGCTTGGAAAGGTGGTGTCATAGCTTCATCATCTTTTGTAAGATCCACAAAGAGTGGTCTTGAAGGTGGTCTTATGGTTATTCTAGGTTTCTTGGAGATGTGAGTGGTGGATCCTTGTGTGGAAGACATGGTGTTTGTGTGATGTGAGGTTGAAGATGAAGTGCAAGATAAGCTTGCAAGGGTGAAGCCTTATATAGGCAAGATGGGTAAAATTTGAATTAAAGTGAATGGGAGTGTCCTAGGATGTAGCAAGAGAATCTTAGGGTGTATGTGAGGTTGCAAAATTTGCAGGTTTGAGGTTAGGGTTGCAGGGATTTTAGGAGGAACAGTGAAAATCCGTCAAACAGGTACACGGTTCCTCTAAATATAACACGGTACCGTTAAATTTAACGGTACCGTCCCTATTTAGTGGTACCGTGACTCTGTTGTCACGAAAATTCCTGTGCAGGCTAGTTCTGGGCAGCTAGGGGGATGTTTCCTAGGGGAACTAGTTCCTGGAAATGATAGTGCCTCAACTCACTAGGGATTTATTTACCTAAAATGTCCCATATTAAGCTACATCTAGCATATAAAGATTATCATGTGGTTTGCCAAGATAATCATAAGCATGCAACCATAAGAGACAAAATTAACTATCAAACAAATATTACTTAAAATATTCATGCAAGGTGATAGTTAAGCATGCAAGTAGTATTAATTCCTAATATAGTCTATCATAGATAAATTCAATTAGGACATAGAAATCTCCTCATAACTACTTATGACTTGAGCATTCTCCCGTTCTTGTCACATTCTCGTCTTGAGCAAGCATCTCATTCTCATGATTTGGATCATCAAAGGGTGCATAATGGGTGGAGGATTCGGAAATGAGAATGGATGAGACATATGACTCGGTTATGGGTTTCATGACGGGTTTGAAAAGTGAGTTTTGAGGACCATGAAGGTAAGGGTGAAGGTTCATGAAGTGGTGATAGATACGGGTTAGGAACATCCCATAGAGTATCAATTTATTCTTGTTACCCTTGAGATGTGCAATTCGCTTAGCGAAGAAGTAAGCGAGATTGTATGGTTGTTGGGTTAGGAGACAGTAAATCATATGAGCACAACACGCCGGGAGTTGCTCACGATTTCCTGTTAGACTTAGAACATTTTCTCGCAGGATGACTGCCCAAGAAAGTAGTTCATGACGAACCTCTTCCAAACGAATTTTCATTGGATTAGGGTAAGAGGGGTACTTATAAGTACGGATGAGTTTGGTTAATTCGGTTGGAGAGGGTATGTATGAGCAATACGGACTATCCTCCTCACGATAGTGAAAGAGAGACTCAAGACACCAATCTTCAGTATAGGCACATTGCCCATGATTGGGTATTCGAAGGATTTGAGCAAATTGCTCAAGAGTAAGGACGAATTTGAAATTTCGGACCCAAAACCAAAGTGACAAGGATTGATCCTCGTTACGTACGAGTTCAACTTGTCGAAAGAATTCCAACACAAAACGAGGACAGATGTGATCGTTGATGTGGAGTAAACAATCGAATCCTATAGCTCTAAAGGAAGTGTTGATGTCCCGATGGTAAACTAGGGACGGATCAACGACACGGCCTTCATGAAACCGACGGGTTTCAAGATTGACATAGGCACGAATGTGGTGACCGGGTGTTGTGGGTTCACGAGAGATTTCGGGTGTATAGGTATCGGTTAGGAGATGATCAAAATCATATTCATGAGACATTTTTGTTTCCTATAAAAAAAAAATTTTTTAGGAAAAATTAGAACAAAGAGTAGTTGCATTAGACACATGCCTAGTGTGTGCCTATATGCAAACTATGTGGAGGTGCGGTAATCTCGACTCAAAAGAAAATAATGAGATTACCCAAACACTCCTAATTTTACTTTTGCTCAAACAAATGTGTCGAAAAATACATATTAATTATGTAATTCGATCAATATTTGTGAGATCATGTATGCATGAGAAAACGTTTTAGTTTGCATCAACAATGCATGAAAAAGGTTTCATGGTCCTAGTTTCGTGAAATTTTTGAAAACAGTATAATTGGGGTGTTTGGTGACTTCAATGTGTTGGCACCAAGGATTTTGAAAAATTGAATGTTTCCTAGTAAAAATTGAAAAACCCCAAATTCAATTTTTATCATTGAACAAACCCTAGACTCAAAATTAAAGAAATTTAGAGTAAGATAACTTACAACTTATGTTGAGAAAGTGGAAATGATTGAAAATCTTGAAAATCAATGTCTTGAATATGATCTTGAAGGGGTGTAATTGAGTTTTGGGTTTTGAGGTTAAATTGTGATAGCAGTTGCAGAAGTTGAAAAGGGTTGAAGTGAATAATGTGGGAAAAGGGGACTGAAATACGGGATGTACCAGATACACGGTTCCACGGTACCGTTAAATTTAACGGTGCCGTGCCACATTTAGTGGAGCCGTGATCTGCTGGGATGGTTTTCTGTCTCATTTTGATTTTTGACGAATAAGTCTCGCTGTTTTAGTGAGACTTTTTGACACGAGGAAAGAATTTATACCTAATAAATTCTTTTGACAAGGGGAACCTAAACTAGACAAAACGAGACACACGAGATGACTTCAAGAGTCATGAGATTTATGGAATATGTTCCATCATTCCTAGACCTAGACTGAGGTAGTTAAAGAATTCTCATTTGAGAGGTTTGGTTAAGAGCTCTGCGATATTGTCCTGAGAAGGAACTTTCTCAATAGAAATATTTCCTTTCTGAACATTATCGCAAAGGAAGTGGTGGCGAATTTCGATGTGTTTAGTACGGGAGTGTTGAATGGGGTTTTTGCTCAAGTCAATATCGCCTTTATTATCACATATAATGGGGACGTCATCTAGATGGATGCCGAAATCTATAAGGGCTTGTTTCATCTATAGTGCTTGTTGACATGCCTTTCCGGCGCTTACGTACTCGGCTTCGGTCGTGGAGATAGCAAGAGCCGTTTGTTTCTTGGAGAACCAAGAAGTTATGCAACAACCCATGAAGGTACAAACGCTACTCGTACTCTTTCGATCCACATAATCTCCCGCATGATCAGAGTCGACGTAGACAACAGTTTCTACACCGGTCCCCTTGGGATAGAATAATCCCAAGTGTATAGTGCCTTTAATGTATCGGAAGATACGCTTAACCGCTTCAAGGTGAGAGGTTTTGGGATCCTCTTGGAAGCGAGAACAAAGGCAGACACTAAACATGATGTCGGGCCTACTTGCCGTGAGGTATAGTAAACTACCCATCATACCTCTATACTTAGTGCTATCCACGGACTCACCCTCTTCATCTTTCGTGAGTTTTATTTCCGTGGACATGGGAGTTTTCATGGGCTTAGACTCTTCTAAACTAAACTTCTTAAGCATTTCTTTACTATACTTAGCTTGATTAAAGAAGATACCATCTTCCATTTGTTTTATTTGTAAACCAAGGAAGAAATTTAATTCGCCCATCATGCTCATCTCAAACTCGTCACGCATGATCTTAGAAAAGTCATCGCATAGTTGTGGACAAGTTGAGCCGAATATAATGTCGTCGACATATATTTGAACAATGATGAGATGAGAATCTCGTTTCTTTGTGAAGAGTGTGTTATCAACCTTTCCCATGGTGTATTCATGTTCAATCAGGAAAGCTTTTAGTCTATCATACCAAGCTTTAGGAGCTTGTTTGAGACCATAGAGTGCTTTCTTAAGTTTATAAACATGATTCGGTTTTTCGAAATCAACGAATCCCGGAGGTTGTGCAACGTACACCTCCTCGTTGATATACCCATTTAGGAACGCACTCTTCACGTCCATTTGGTATAGTTTAAAATCTAATGCACAAGCATAGGCAAGGAGTATCCTAATTGACTCTAATCTAGCTACGGGTGCATAAGTCTCATCATAATCTATTCCCTCTTGTTGGTTATAGCCTTGTGCTACCAACCTTGCCTTATTCCTAGTTACGACGCCATTTTCGTCGAGTTTATTCCTTACTTAGTTCCTATGATTGTTTGATTCTTAGGTGCAGGTACTAAATCCCAAACTTGGTTTGCGGTGAATTGATTAAGTTCTTCTTGCATTGCAACTACCCAACTTTCATCCTTAATTGCCTCACTAACATTCTTAGGTTCTACGGTTGATATAAAACAAAAGAAATTACTTTTGTTTTGGGCTTGTGACCTAAGAGTTCTTTGGTTTAGGTTTCCTATGACATTTTCAATAGGATGATTCTTGGATTCCTTAATGTTGAAAATTTCGTCAACTTCAACTATTTCATCCTCAATGTCATCTTCTAAAGTTTTCTTGCCATTAACCATAATGGCTTCGTCCTCGTCTAAGTCATCATCCACCAAGGGTGATGTCTTAGTTGGCGAAGGACTTTCATCGAATGTCACGTTGAGTGATTCTTCGACTTTCATGGTTTCTCTATTTAGGACGATATAGGCTTTGCTATTTTGGGAATAACCTTGGAAAACACCTTCGTAAGACTTTGGGTCAAACTTGGTGAGGTAGTCTTTAGTGTTTAGTATGAAGCACTTGCTTCCAAACACTCTAAAGTAATCAAGAGTGGGTTTTCTACCTTTCATGATTTCATATGGGGTTTTTCCTAAAATAGGTCTAATTAGAATTCTATTAAGAATGTAAGTTGAGGTATCCACCGCATTACACCAAAACTTTTGCGGAATTGATTGTTCATTCAACATTGTTCTACTCATTTCTTGTAGAGTACGATTTTTCCACTCAACTACCCCATTTGATTGTGGAGTGCGTGGAGCCGAGAAATTGTGAGTAATACCATTATCATCACAATAGACTCCAAATTGCACTTCATTATCAAATTCCCGACCATGATCCGTCCTAATAGAAACTATTTTACACCCTAGTTGATTTTGGACTTTCTTACTAAAGATTTCAAATTCCTCAAAAGCTTGTGTTTTATTCTTATGAAATCTAGTCCAAGTATACCTAGAGTAGTCATCAACTATTACTAAGGTGTAGTGATTTCCTCCGTAGCTCCATACGGCGGATGGACCCAATAAGTCCATGTGAAGGAGTTCTAGGCATCTAGAGGTCGAGACCATGTTCTTAGCTTTGTGACTAGAATGAGCTTGTTTCCCAACTTTACAAGCGTCACAAAAATGTTTGTCAAACTTAATCTTAGGTAGGTTTCTAACTAGTGTGTAACGCCCCGTACCTGTTTTGACTAAAATTTAAAACTTTTGACGCGGAAACGCTTGACTATACCGGACTCATACAAATTCATCATTTACATATCCAAAATCTATCACATTTAACCATTTAAAATACTTGCAAGAACATATACTCGAACACCTTTCAAAACATTTCATAATCAATTGTATAACACAACCAAACGATCCTTCAGACCAAGGATACGCTGTATCCTTTTGAGGGATACGCCGTATCACAGCTGAGAGACCATGCGCCGCATCAACCTGAAATGATGCGCCGCATCACCTTAAACTCCTGATACGTCGCATCTAATATACTAGATACGCCGCATCACCTTAACTTCTGATGCGTCGCATCTAATATACTAGATACGCCGCATCGACCAACTAAGACAGAACATCAGCAGGAAAACCTGCATATACTCAACACACCACACAATCCACTTTAACCTCAATACAACATTATAACTTATGCCAAAACACTCATTTTACATTCAAAACCATATTAAACTATAATACACGGCAATTGACCCGTTTGACTCCAAAATGGGTACAAACATGTTGAAATCCAAACGCTCCTTTAGACATTAACTACAAACACTTAAAACACACTTGACGACTCGTTAGACCCCCAAACCGTTACCCGACTTTGACACACTTTATACGACTCATAAAATAGACTCTCGGGGTACAACTTTGACTCGAGCTCGGTATTCTACCTAGCTCCTAATGCTTGCTATCTTCCAATTCCATTCCAAATCCTCATGCGACAACCCAAGCCCTCCATTCCGCCGCGCTTAAGCCTACAAAACATTAACAACTAAAAGAATAAGCTTACGCTTAGTAAGTAACCCGTCATAAAACATACATCATATACATATTCTCACATAAACATCCTAATCACATTAAAAGCCTCTAAACTAACACATACCACTCATATCATACACCCCTTCATAACATAACCACATTCATTCATCACAACATAATTAAGAACATACCTTAACTAGTCCAAAGCCGACAACTAACTTACTCCTATCCAAGGTCACTAGCAATCCATCCTTAGCTTACGACCATACAAATCCAATTCTCATACACTTATACAACCACAATACATACATGATAAATACATACATAACACATGTTTTAGGGAGAGTTACTTACCTTAGCTCCATGCTAAGCACATAATCAATATCATCATCATCTATATCATCAACATCATCATCATCCTCATAAGCACCCTAAAACACATAATCATACATAACATATAATACATAATCATTAACTATAATCATGGTTAATACCACCATAACTAATCTCTAAACACTTCTAATCATCATATAATCATATATTGATTATATGATAATCAATCCCACCATTTACTAACTTAAACCCATTATAAACTCATCACATAATCATCATTACCTCTTAATTATCTTAAAACACCATTTACCCTTTAATCCCAAGTTAGGGTTTACAAACCCTAATTTCATAATTCATCAATTAAACACTAATTAAGCATCATGAACATCATACCTTATGTAAGAAACAAGCTATAGGCTTAACCCTTGAATTATCACCACTATACCATCATCATCTCATCACCAAATGCTCCATCATCTTCCCTCTCTTCTCTCTATCTCGACATCACATGAACACCCGAGAATTGTGTGGAGATATCTAGAACTTAACACATATAAACTAGCTGAGAGGGCATTTCTGTCATTTCTGCTTATTTAAGGTCGATGCGCCGCATCTATATTTTAGATGCGCCGCATCTTATATACGCCGTATCTCCTTCTCCAATACGGCGCATGGACTATAACAAGCCGGTTCTACTTTCCATTCGACCATACGTCGCATGTACTTCCTGGATGCGCCGCATCTAGGCCTCATCAGACATCCACTTAAAAGACTCAGCCACATATCCTTGGTCAAACATACTCATGTTCGGGTCAACTTCATCTGGGGTGGGGCCTATTTGTATTCTAGGAAACGGGTCTAACAATTCTACCCCCCTTATTTAGATTTCGTCCCCGAAATCTGTCGTTCTATTTCTAACCACACTTAATCTCATAACTCCTCTCATTCTTAGCCCCTTAACTCTTAGTTCATTTAGTGCAACGATCTCAATGATCTTGCAACTCTAGACTTCTATACCATAATCTCAACACGAAATCTACTATAATCAATACTTATCAACGCAACTTTTCTAAGATTTCCCATAATGACTACTTGTCATCCGGGAACATCTATATACTTGACTCTAGATAAGTCAAACTTCATTACTATAACACGCCATCATCAATACACTAAACATAATATAACATCATAATCCGGCCAATCTCCCATTCCACATATTACCAACATATATCAAATCAAAACCGGCAGCTTGACTTAAAATATACAAGGTACCATACAAACGGCACCTTACAAAATTCTTTCTTACATATCACCTAAGCAATCTATCTTATCAAATCCTAAGAAAATTTACCCAATTTCTTATCAATTCAACACACAACTCATTCCAAGCGTTTATCTTAAGGCTCCGCATAAGACCTTAATGTCGTCATAAGTTTTATTCATATCTTTCTTTTCTTATAACGTCTAACACGTTTTACTTTTCATTTTCTCCATTCATTTTCCATGCTTACGTCATATCGGCTACACATAAGCCTGCTTATTCATTCATGTCATTTTGATTGCCTTCTAAGGCTTATAGATATATTATAGGGATTAGCTTTGTAGCGCCACACTTTAACATTATCACCTCATTACACTAAACATTATCACAACCTGTTTCCATACTCACATTTTGCACCACAACATAATTACGTATACAATATTTTGAAACATCATTACGATTCCTTTATTCCGCCAGTTAACTTAAGACTCAAAACCTAGATTCCTCACAAGATTTCACTACAAGACACAATCTAAATTTAATCCTCCTATTCTTGGTCCTTATAATTCCCAGCTAACTCTAAACTCCCGCCTTCTACTTCTCTAACCCTACTCGTGCCGTGTCGGCAACACATAAGCCCACTCGTTTATAATTCTTCATTTACATGGAGAGGCGTCCCAATCGATGTAAATCAAGAAATATAAATTAGTGGTTATGTACTCCCGACATAACACCACTACTCCTAATTCCCAATTTAACTTTCATTATTTTCTCATTGTTTTTATTACATTATTTTTATTCTTCTTAGACTTGGATCCTTCACATTATCACATTCATCATGGGGATACTTTTATATGCCATGGACGTAGGCAACCCCTTGCCGGTGAAGGCAACACTTTTCATCCCGAAGGATCTTTAACATTCATCCCGAAGGATTCCTTAACATTCCTTTACTTGGTCATCCCAAGGGATACCACATTTAACATTCATCCCGAAGGATCATTACATTCACACTCTATTACCTTAACAACGGATCCAAGTCATAAGCACCACACACATATTATTACATTCGATTATTATAGTAATTACCGCTAATCGCCTTAGCAGTAATATGAAAATTTTAGAACAACGCCTTTATCTCTTACACACTCCTTACATTCTTAATTCGCTTTAGTTATTTTCACATCTTTACTTTACCTCTTGCATTCTTAGCCTTCATTAATCATTTTCACATTTTTACTTTACAGTTTAGTCCACTCGACTGATTTACATCTAGACTTCTCACATTTTACCAACTGTAACTCATGCGTTCATTATAGTGATTACAGCTAATCGCCTTAGCCGTAATATAATTATTTCATGGCAATACCTTAACCTCATACACGCCCATCTCATTATGGCTATTAGTACTTAAGAAATTTCGCTCTATTTCATTCTTTCTTACATTCTTAGCTCGTTGCATTCTTATCCTCATACCTTATCTCATTTCTTAATTTATTTATGTATTTAAGCGATATTATTCTTTCTCACCATTTACATATATGCCCTTCAGGGATTAATAACGTTAACACCTTCATTAGTGTTACTTTTCTTTTCACGCATTCTATTTATGTAAGTTCGTTACGTTATCGCACAATGTATTATTATGTTATTGCTTGCACACTTGACTCGTCCTATTCGATCATTAGCGTTAAAACGTATTCTTTTTATCTTGTCATTATCTTACCAACACACCTTACTTCAATCCTACAAATTTTACGTCATGTTAAGTATACCATGTACATTCTTAGCTTATCGCATTTAATTCCTGACACTCAAACTTTTTCATTGAATTTCCGTCCGTTATATATATATATCCCCGTTTAATCGCAACTTCACCTTCACGCTTAACTCTCAAGTACTTTACCCTACCGTTACCCCGTCTCTATACCAATTTAACTTTAGTCCTTAATCCCTAAATTTAATGAGACCCTATGTGGGTCACAATTCATGCCATCTCTTTCTATCCTCATTCTTTAACCCTCAAGTTATCAAACACCTTAATATTAACTCGTTAGTTTCGTCTTGTCTCTTCACACTGTACGTTAGTACACCCAATATCATCACGATCCATACTTAAAGCGTTGTTACTAAATCTTATTCGTTTTTCTTATGTCAACAACCCCTAACAATTAGCGTGTCAATTTCATCTTATCATTACACATTACGATTAAGTACACTTCTCTTCATCACAATCCATTATTTATGAGTTAACACCTTAAGTTACTTATTGATTCCATCCCTAATACCAGTTAGCATCTCTCTTCTTGTCTTGCTATGGCTATTCTTTTATCATACACAACCTTGTGTTGTTTACCCTCACGTTGATCCACTTACTTACACATCTACAACCCAACTATAAACTCATTCTTACGTTCGTCAACAACTCATTACATGTCATCTTTATTTTAGACAAGTTCTATATAATATTTGTTCATTATATTTTACACATTCTATGTGTTCTTACAACGCACTTTTACTATTACCCATCAACCCCGTGTTGACTACATTCTCAACCTTTACCATTACTTCATTTTAGTCTATTCAACTTTTACGCATATAAACCTTACATAGGTTTATTCTATCGCACTCACATAAGTCTCATCATACACATTTCAATACAGATATATTGACATGATTATATTCATGTTTTACAATTCTTTCTAGCATACTTCAAGTTACTTTTGACTTCTGGCGAAATCTATATCTCATTCATCATTTCTACCCATTTGGTATTAATATGTTTTAGTTATCATGTTTTATATGATACATGTCCTCACCACATCTTATTCATACACCCTTACTTTCTCATTTGGTTTAGCATATAAAACTCATACCCCAAGCATGTATTCATTTATGTATTTCCAATCATCAGATTACTAACATACTTCGTTATTCATTTCTTACTTTATATTACACTTTCAAAACATTTATGTTTTCCAAGTACTTACCCTGCTTCTTAACTTATTTCACATATCGATGTGTTCTTTTTAATTTTTATCGACCACTACTAGGTCAACACATAACATGCATTCTAATGCATCTCAACTCATACACTTCTAAGCCATCGTGCTCTCAAGCACACCACATAAAACTTAGACCTATAATGACTTACCATAGACTTAACATCGCATAAACGACAACACCTAACATCATATAAGCAATCATATCATAACTCTTTAATTTTACTTACTAGCCCGCCTCTAATACCACTTAGCTTTGCTACTCACAATTCATCACTATAGTTCTATCATACATTCACATATCGCAATACGATCCCCGTCACCAACCAAGGTGCACGACTAACTAATCATCTAAGTATCTCAAGTCCTCATGGACTTGTAACTTAAACACAACAACACTATTATAAGCATACATCACCTACCATCAATAGGCTCAACTAGCATCAACGTAATCCATCCAACACTTAGCAATTAACTTTCGCGCAACCAACACTTATGTCCAACGCTTCTAAGAGTGGTTTAAGTCTAGGCAATCCTAAAGAAAACCTAATTCACTTAAACCGAAGCTCTGATACCAAGTTGTAACGCCCCGTACCCGTTTTGACTAAAATTTAAAACTTTTGACGCGGAAACGCTTGACTATACCGGACTCATACAAATTCATCATTTACATATCCAAAATCTATCACATTTAACCCTTTAAAATACTTGCAAGAACATATACTCGAACACCTTTCAAAACATTTCATAATCAATTGTATAACACAACCAAACGATCCTTCAGACCAAGGATACGCCGTATCCTTTTGAGGGATACGCCGTATCACAGCTGAGAGACCATGCGCCGCATCAACCTGAAATGATGCGCCGCATCACCTTAAACTCCTGATACGTCGCATCTAATATACTAGATACGCCGAATCACCTTAACTTCTGATGCGTCGCATCTAATATACTAGATACGCCGCATCGACCAACTAAGACAGAACATCAGCAGGAAAACCTGCATATACTCAACACACCACACAATCCACTTTAACCTCAATACAACATTATAACTTATGCCAAAACACTCATTTTACATTCAAAACCATATTAAACTATAATACACGGCAATTGACCCGTTTGACTCCAAAATGGGTACAAACATGTTGAAATCCAAACGCTCCTTTAGACATTAACTACAAACACTTAAAACACACTTGACGACTCGTTAGACCCCCAAACCGTTACCCGACTTTGACACACTTTATACGACTCATAAAATAGACTCTCGGGGTACAACTTTGACTCGAGCTCGGTATTCTACCTAGCTCCTAATGCTTGCTATCTTCCAATTCCATTCCAAATCCTCATGCGACAACCCAAACCCTCCATTCCGCCGCGCTTAAGCCTACAAAACATTAACAACTAAAAGAATAAGCTTACGCTTAGTAAGTAACCCGTCATAAAACATACATCATACACATATTCTCACATAAACATCCTAATCACATTAAAAGCCTCTAAACTAACACATACCACTCATATCATACACCCCTTCATAACATAACCACATTCATTCATCACAACATAATTAACAACATACCTTAACTAGTCCAAAGCCGACAACTAACTTACTCCTATCCAAGGTCACTAGCAATCCATCCTTAGCTTACGACCATACAAATCCAATTCTCATACACTTATACAACCACAATACATACATGATAAATACATACATAACACATGTTTTAGGGAGAGTTACTTACCTTAGCTCCATGCTAAGCACATAATCAATATCATCATCATCTATATCATCAACATCATCATCATCCTCATAAGCACCCTAAAACACATAATCATACATAACATATAATACATAATCATTAACTATAATCATGGTTAATACCACCATAACTAATCTCTAAACACTTCTAATCATCATATAATCATATATTGATTATATGATAATCAATCCCACCATTTACTAACTTAAACCCATTATAAACTCATCACATAATCATCATTACCTCTTAATTATCTTAAAACACCATTTACCCTTTAATCCCAAGTTAGGGTTTACAAACCCTAATTTCATAATTCATCAATTAAACACTAATTAAGCATCATGAACATCATACCTTATGTAAGAAACAAGCTATAGGCTTAACCCTTGAATTATCACCACTATACCATCATCATCTCATCACCAAATGCTCCATCATCTTCCCTCTCTTCTCTCTATCTCGACATCACAGGAACACCCGAGAATTGTGTGGAGATATCTAGAACTTAACACATATAAACTAGCTGAGAGGGCATTTCTGTCATTTCTGCTTATTTAAGGTCGATGCGCCGCATCTATATTTTAGATGCGCCGCATCTTATATACGCCGTATCTCCTTCTCCAATACGGCGCATGGACTATAACAAGCCGGTTCTACTTTCCATTCGACCATACGTCGCATGTACTTCCTGGATGCGCCGCATCTAGGCCTCATCAGACATCCACTTAAAAGACTCAGCCACATATCCTTGGTCAAACATACTCAGGTTCGGGTCAACTTCATCTGGGGTGGGGCCTATTTGTATTCCGGGAAACGGGTCTAACATAGTGCCTTAGACGCCAATGATTGTATTAAACGCATATTGGCGTGACCTAGTATCCTATGCCATAGAGTTGTGTTATCATCTATGGTTGCTAAGCAAATCTTATCTTGAGGCTTATTTCCTATCTTCATTACAAATAAGCCATTTTTCCTAACTTCTTTGCCTATGGTTTTGCCATTCTTAATAATATCACTACCCTCTTCGGAGAATATAATTCTACACTTATTATCTACCATTTGACTAATGCTAAGTAAGTTAAATCCTAAGTTATCTACGTGCTCAACATTTCTAATAGTGAGGGAGTCTTGAGTAATCGTACCTTTGCCTATAATGTTGCCCTTAAGTTTGCTACCGAAAGTGACATTACCTCCGTTGTATGCCTTGTATGATGAGAATAGACTTTGGTTGCCCGTCATGTGATTAGTGCATCCACTATCCTTGACCCATTCATCAGGCTCCAAGTCGATTCCCAAGCATATCTATTGAATAAGACAAGCATTCAAACATTTGGTCCCCAATATCTCATGGGTCCAAAGTTGTTAGCATTAAACATCCCATGCATTACTTGCATTTGGTTAGGATGTTGGAACGGAGAACAAATTTCCCATGGTAAGTAACTTTGTAGTTGACGGTTATTCCAAGTTACGGGATAATTACTTGGAAAACTTTGTCTTCTAGAGTTACGTCTCGGTAGAGGAGTTCTTGACCGAGGTTTGGGAACATTTGTTCTTCTAGGTGGAGGAGTCTTAGACCTAGTGTCGAGTTTTATAGATCCAGGTCTGAGGTTTGACGCAGGTTTGTAAAATCTTTTGACTTCCTCTATACTAGCAATAGATACTTTTGTACCATTTACAATTATGTGACTTGGTTTAGGACTTAAATCATTTTTCAATTTCGGCTCTGTTCTGTCATCAGCATCAGACGGTACCACGGTACCATTAAATTTAATGGTACCGTTCGTACCTTTAGTGGTGCCGTCTGTTGTTTTGACAGAGCTCGTGGGTTTGACAGATTTTACTTGTTCAGTTTTACTTGTCGAAGCATTATCTGTTTCTTTTTCAAACCTAATGATCCTAAATGCATTTTCCTTGAGTTTTTCGTTTTCAGCTCGAAGACTTATGCATGACTCACAATCTACATCTACTTTCTTATTTCTCTCAAGTCTTTTGACTTGATCTTTTAGTTCTAAGATTTGCATTTTGAGTTCATGCAATTTTAATTTTAGTGATTTGTTTCTACCTAAATTTTTTGAACTAACTTCGCATAGATTATTATATTCATCATTTAGTGTGTTATCATCTATTGACGAATTATCATAATAATCAGGGTAGTCATAACGTACCTCATTTGAAGCTTGAGCCATTAGACATGTTTCGTCCTTGGGCTTCTTTTCTTCGTCTTCGCCGCTATCACTCCAAGAGCCTCCTATAAAAGCTCGTTGGTTGTTGAATTTCGGCGGTTTAGGACACTCTCCTATGAGATGATTAGGATCTCCGCATCTAAAGCATTTCCTATCACTTGTCCCTTTCTTTTCAACATGGTTCTTTTGTGATGTCTTCTTTTCATCACGAGGTTGCCTAACGAACCTACCTCTTCTCCTAAAGAACTTTTTAAAGTCCCTAACCGCTAACGCATATTCTTCATCTTCACTATCGGAACTCGAACATTCCTCGTCACTAGACTCCATCTTGGCTTTCAAAGCTAGAGATCTAACTCTCTCGCTTTTGCCTTTGAGTATATCGGAGTCCTTCTTGATTATCATCTCGTGAACTTTCAAGTTTCCTATTAGTTCATCAAGAGATAATATCGCCAAGTCCTTTGACTCTTCAATGGCGGTGACCTTTGCTCTCCATTTAGGATGTAGAGCCCTAAGAAACTTCCTAACATAATTCTTGCTAGAGTACCCTTCATCAAGAGCTTTAAGACTAGTAATAATGGTATTAAATCTAGCAAAAACATTATCTATTGACTCATCTTCCGTAATGGAAAATTGTTCATATTGTTGAACAAGAAGATCTATCTTGTTCTCTTTGACTTGGTTATTACCTTGGTGAGTGACTAACAAAGTTTTCCAAATATCTTTTGCCGTGTTACACATGAAAATTCTTTCAAATTCCTTTTTAGGTAAAGCATTGTAAATCATCATTTTAGCCTCATTATTTTTGGATAATTTTCTTTTAAGTTCATCACTTTGTTTATCATAAGAAACTATTTCATCCTTTTTAGTTTCCGGATTCATTTGAGTTGGTTGAAAGTCACCCTCGGTAATAACATGCCAAAGATCAATGTCTTTTGATTTCACATACGTTTCGAATCTTGTTTTCCAATAAATAAAACAATCGGTTTCGAAAAGTGGTGGTCTTTGCATAGATTGCCCTTCTAGATATTTGTCGGAATCCATTGATCGATTCAAGTTTTAAAATACAATATACTTTAAAATCTTGACTAACCTGGCTCTGATACCAATTGTGGAAAACTAGAAGGGGGGGTTGAATAGTTTTACCGGTTTTTAAGTTCTTTTAAATCTTCTTAAAAACTTTGTTATTGGAAACTTTGATTCGAACTTTATGTGTAATCAATCAACACCAATATGAACTACACACTAAACTAACTAATACTAAATAATGAAAGTAAAGAGTAGAGTTGGAAAGATCAAACCGAGACAAAAGATTTATAGTGGTTAGGCTACGAGGCTCTTCTTTGCCCTACTCCACTCCCCGAGTACCACACTCGAGAGTTTCAAACACTATGTCAACAACCTCCCTTCAGGCGGAGAAAACCGTACACGTCGCTTATCCTATTACCGACACTAAGCTAGATGTCGAGTGCTAATCTTAGCTAGCACCAATCTACCAAGGTCCACGTGACCAATCACCCAAGCCCAATGGCTTCAAGAAATCACCAAGATCTCAACACGATCACAATGATCAACTCTCACTACACTCAACCTATTCTATCTACTCTAGATCCTTTGATCAATCACACAAGCCCAATGGATTCAAGAGATCTTCACTATCTCTTAAGATCACAATGATCTTCACTCACACTCTCACAAAAAGAAAATAAACTTGATGTATGCTATGATACAACAAGGATGTAACAAATGTTACAATAAACCTAACAACTATAACTCTTGTATCTTCTTGGATACTTTGAGCTCTTCTCTTGCACTTGAAGAGGAATGATAACACTTTGTATCTTCTTGGATACTTTGTGTTCTTCTCTTGCTATTGAAGAGGAATGAAGAGGATCACTTGATGGGATGATAGGATCACTCTTGAACAAAAGAAAAACTAATCTAAATGATCAAAGAAAGAAAGTGTGAAGAGAGTATTGAACTCAAAAAGTTTTGTGTGTGAAAGGATGCCTAAAAACTATGAAGTGGGTTGGTATTTATAGGCAGAAAAAATTTGAACGTTACAGTGGGACGGCTCCACTAAATGACCCACGGCTCCACTAAATTTAGTGGAACCGTGGAGCCGTCCCAGACAAAGACGCTCCATTTTTTGTCTTTTCTGGTGAAAACTTATTTGGGGAAGTTTGGAGCTGATTTTGGGGGAAAAATAGCTGTTATGATTTTTAAACATATTTTTCTATTAAAACATTTCTTAATTATTCAAAAATAATTTGTCATGTGTATTTTTGAAAAAAATGTTTTGTCACATTAAAATGTGAAGTCATAAAACACAAATTCACTTCTTTGATCATTTGTCAAGTTGTAAATTTGTTCTAGAGTGTTTTGCGTAGAAACGGGATATTCCGATTAAAAACTTGTTTACATTAATTTTAACGTAACGTGATGTTAGGATCTCTGGGAAATAAGAGTTTCATTGTTGCTGCCGATAGTGTAAAGCTGGTTCCTGCCGATAGCTTTGGTTCCTGCTGAAAGCTCATTGCTGCCGACAGTGTTATCTTGTTTCTGCCGATAGTATTGTTCCTGCGGATAGTGTTATTTGTTATCCGTATATTTAGAATGTTTGTTAAGATTTATTTTTAGAAGAGATTGTTGTTTATCTCTTCACACGTTTACTTGTAGAACGGATTAGGGTTAGGTCATCTTGTTAGTATAAAAGATATATCCGTCTATGAGTTTATGTACACTTTTAACGTTTTCAATATTCAAGATCACAATTCTTAGTTCATAGTTTGATCCATAGAGGATCATTGTCTTTAGAGTTTTTCTTCTTTATTATACTTGCTGTTTAGGTTCCGCATAAACGCTTGTATAGCATACAGAGGTTCTTGTTTATACCAAGCTCAATCAAGCTCGAAGTACTCGATCCTACACGTGATTTCACATTTTGTCATCCTCAAAACGTGAAGTAATCGAAAGATAGAAATAACGTTTTTAGAACATTATTTGCATCAACAATATAGAATTTTAAAGATCTAAATTATTTCCAAATTTGG
The DNA here is from genome assembly GCA_021014915.2 of Artemisia tridentata subsp. tridentata. Lineage (NCBI taxonomy): Eukaryota > Viridiplantae > Streptophyta > Magnoliopsida > Asterales > Asteraceae > Artemisia > Artemisia tridentata. The sequence continues at coordinate 269,862,466 of CP139506.1, read as the reverse complement.
CATAAAAATTTTATAAATTTGTTTTTACAAAGTATATGTAGAAAAACTCTAAAATTACACATGTATTTAGGATGTATTACTTAAATTTTTGGGCCAAAGCGTATTAGTTAAATTAGACGAATACCCGCGCAAAGCGACTGTAATATAGAGACAAATAATTATACTTGCGAAATCGTGATTTTAGTTTCGACCCTTAATGCAAAGCGTGCGTTTTTTAAAATATAAAGTGTGTGTTTTTTTAAAATTAATATAACATGTGTTTTTGAAAAGTTGTCAAGTTTAGAATTGATCAAAAAAAGATATAATTTTAAGTTGCAAAGTTTTTAGAAAGTTGTCAAGTTTAGGGGTGCTTAAGGGTAATTTTAAGCACACTACATTAATTTTTTTTTTCAAAATTTTAATATTTAAATTTTAAAAAAAGAGATACACTCTTTGTAAGTGGTAAAGATACGGGCTTCCTAATTGTTCCCATTATTTCTATCCCAACAATGCAAAAGTATATATCTTTACCAATAACAATTTCTAACGGTTCCAAGAAAACCATTACGAGGTCATTATTTATTAATTGGGCTGCTTATTGGTTGATAGTGCAATTAATGTGCTATAGTCAAAATTACATATTACTCCCTCCGTCTCAATTTTATTGTCACTTATTCCTTTTTCGGACGTCCCAAAATTATTGTCACATACCCAAAATAGAAAGTGAATAGATAGTGGAGTTTGGTAAAGTTTACTATATTACCCTTGGTTGAAATTAATATTACAAACTTTAAAGAAGTGTTAATTAATTGGTTAAGGGTAAACTTGTCATTTGGCAAAAAAGTAAGAGAGAGAAAGTAGTGATAGTAACATTTTTCTATAATAATGTGTTTTTTGTCGGGTGACAATAATTTTGGGACGGAGGGAGTAAACAACACAAATTTTATTTGCAAGATGACTGCTAATTCGATTGATGAAGAACAAAACAATCTATTAAGTATTAGGACCCGTTTGGTTTGTTACTAGGAATGAAAATGGGTATCGGATTTAGTATGGGGTAGAATGACAATGGATATAAAAAAGTGTATGATTACGATTGTTTATGTTTGGATGAGAAAATATGGTATGAAAAAGTGTAGAGATATTTGAGTTTTGTAGTGGAAAAAAGAGGGACCCACGTGAATGAATTTCATAGACACCAAATTGGTGTGTAATGAATCTATGACTATGATATAGTCACTTCATTACTAGACCCACAAAACAAACACCATTAATCACTTTCAAAGCCTTAGTCTCATTCCCATAGTATCCAACCAACGGGGCCTAAGTATTAACCAATCAATCCTTAGTTATCTTCATCTAAGTGGATTCACCAAAACCATCATATTCAGGTATCTCTGTTATTTTATTTTTAATTTACTAATGCATATTAAGTGGGTTTTGTTAAGATGATATAAGTATGAGTTATAATTTGATAGTGTTTTACCTAATGCATTATGCATATTTATATAACTATTGCTCATCATCTGGTTGGTAAAACATCTCAACAAATAGTAGTGGCGATAGCAATTTTATAAGAGTGGCATAATTCTGGTTTCTTGTGTGGTTGGGGATTTTTCCGCGAGTAAAGAAGAATGAAAGACTAATGCTGTTGATTGCTTTAAAAGAAGGGTAGGACAACTGTGAAAACGTAGAGAGGGCGAATACGTTTTCGTTTTAAAATCTTAAAACTTGTTGTATTAAATGTCCGTTTAAGCTTGTTCTAATATGAAAGATGTTTCTAACTTGCATAAGTTGAAACATGTTGTCACACAAGTATTATTAACAAGTCACACCACAATCAAACACATAATGCAAATATAAAACTAAAGAGATAAGTAAAAGAAAGCGCAAACCGAACACGATGATTTATAGTGGTTCGGTCACGGAGCTCCTCTCCGCTCTACTCCACTCCCCGAGTACCCAACTCGAGAGTTACTTCACTAGATCAACAAGCTCCCTTCTCGGCGGAGAAAACCTTACACACGTCGCTTACACTTTTTCCGGTACAAAGCAAAATACCGGGTTCTAGTTCGAGGTAGAACCAACCTAACGTCGCTTATACAATTACCGAAACTAAGCTAGATGTCGAGTTCTTTTACATGGGTACAACCACTCCCGTCGTCGCTTATCCTTTTTCCGGTACTAAGCTAGATACCGAGTTCTTTACAAGGGTACAACCACTCCCGCTATGTTTTATGGTCCAACATAAAAACCTTGTGTTTTATGGCACAAACACATAAACCATCTATTCTAGTATGAATAGATTATAATGATGATCCATGACATAAATGGGTCATGGATATGAATGGCTAATCTAAATGAACTTCCATTGAAAGGAAGCCTTCAATGGATGAAGATCACAAGCTCCCTAAACTTGTTGTGATGGATCTTCATATATGCATATGGTATCTACATGAACTTCTTGAATAAGAAGTCTTCAATCATTGAGGATGTCAAGTGGCCTTGAATCTTCATATGTTGGAATGCTTTGGTAGATGATGACTTCAAGATCTTCTAACCTTCATGGTGGATCAGGAAGTATGAAAGCTTATGATGGATGATGACTTACGATCTCTGATCTAGCTTCACAGGATCATTACAAGTGTATGCTTACAGCATAATGAAAGTTAGTAACATTATGATCATTATGTAAAGGGTGATTAATGTGTGTTTCTACATGATTTACTAATGATCTAAATGTATGCAAAGGGTAGAGGGAATGTGTGTTCTTAGTGGATGATTCGATGGGTAAACAATGGGCTGCTATTTATAGCCAACAAGAATTTTGCCCGGCGGATCCCTAAATTTGAATCCGTCCTTTATACCATTTGGATCCGTCGTGTCAGGCCAGCTAATATATTCTCAAATCTTTCCATATCTTACCATATCTTGCTATATCTTCAAAAGTCAACTTGTTAGCTTGAAGATCTATACAAAATATATTACAAATCTTCCAAGATATATAAGTGATACATGCCATGATGTCATGTTAAATATTTCTAATTTAATAAATAAACATAAACATGTAAATGTATATATGTATGTAACATGTATCCTAGTGATCATGTACCATGTATATACTAGCCTAACTAATATATGTTTACCAAGATGTATCATGTTAGTTTGACACCTAAAGTGTACTTATCCTATTAAACTTAGGAAACATGATGTACAAGTAAAAATACTTGTTTATGCAAAGGTGTAAAATGAGGTTCTAAGTAGAATGATTAGCCTTTTAAAATACTTAATTACCTAGCCGTATTTTAAATATTCTAAATGGTTTGTTAAGGGTTTGATCATAATGCCACATAACAAACATGTACAAACCTGTGTTGTATCATACGAGGACTCGAGAGGTGTTGAATGTATGTGGAGACAAGATATGATTACAAGTAACTTGCACATTTTACATTATGTATCAAGTTACATGTTTGTCATCACTCAAAATAAACGAGACTGCTTGCACTAGCAATCTCCCCAACGAGACTGCTTGCACTAACAATCTCCCCCTTTTTTATGATGACAAAATATGTAAACGTGATAGAAAGTAAAATGTAAAAAGTTACTTGTGTCTGTACTACCTTTAACATTACCTTTTCCGTTTACACCTTTCTCAACTCTTCTAGCCTATTATTTTCTCCGTTTACACCTTTCTCCCCCTTTTGTCGAAGCAAAAAGGGTGTGTCCTTGGAGTTAACTTCATTTCTCCCCGAAATGGCGAGCTTGCATCATCCCTAGTGAAGTTAAATAGACTACTCCAATCTCCTATGGTTGTTGCGTCCCCTAGGTTCTTAGCGGATCCATGAATCAAATTGAGACTCTTACCCTACATCAAGGTTAGTGGTGTGCAACATAAAAAGAATATATATGAAAAATGCATGATGAATGAAATGCAAGTAGCCAACGATACGCGTGGGTAAGCTATGTTGGACTATGTTGACCTATCTCCTCCTTTTTGTCAAAACACAAAAGTGTGTCGAAGAATGAGAATACTTAAGAATGCGAGCATGCTCCCCCTTGACTGTAGCTCCCCCTTAATCAATACTCCCCGTTGCTAGGGTACCAACGTATATGATGTAAGGATTATGAATGCTACAAAACAAGGATTAATACATGATATGCTCCCCCTTGATCAATACTCCCCTTTGTTAGGGTACCAACGTATATGATCCAAGGATGAAAAATGCTACAAAATAAAGGTTAGTATGTGATATACAACAATGCGTGTATATCATGCATTCTAAAAATGCTTGACGAAAGCTCCCCCTTGCTTTAGGGCATCAAGATGAACCTACAAAACAAAAGATTAGTGCACTAGAAGCTATGTCTTAAGTCATATACGACCAATGTGTATAGACGATGCAATATGAGTGCTAGACTGATTATCCTCCTGGTTTGAGAGCGTCAAGAAGCACTTATAAAAGAAGAAAAATAATTGATGCAAACTTCATCCTATAATGAGTAAGCTGTATACGATCTAGCGTATATGATGATGAACCTACAATGAAATGGTTAGTGCAATATATTTTATCTCAAAGAAAAATATTATGCAACATATCAATAATCTAATCACAAACAACTTACTAATTGTGATTGTCTAATCAAAGAAAAATATGATGCAGCATACCAATTGTGATATCAATCGTGATTATCTAGTAAACCATGTTATAAAGAGTGTAATCTTCTAATAAGAATTACATTTAAAAGAATATATTCCTACAAAACAATGCCTATGACGAGGATATGGAGTGGAATTAAAGTTAGTGATGCTAGTGTTGATAACTAAAGGTTGATGCAAGTAGGTTTTTCGCTAATCCATGGGGTTGATGATTAGTGAAAGAGGTGATGGAAGGTGGTGGTTATAATGAATTCAGAAACTGTATAGCAAGTGCTATAAGAGTATTGAAGGTGGTTAAGGTTATGATATTATCATCTACCAAAGATGATAAATGCTCAAATGAAGGAAGTGAATACAATGATCACTTAGGAATAAAGATTCCATATACCTATATGAAAATGAAAATGACATCATATGATGAGAGTGTTGGTTGGACCAACGTGTTGAGAGTGATGGTTCTGTTTGCACTGACAATGACGTGCTTGATATGTATAAAAAAATGAAAAGGATGAGATCCTATGGTGGTGTTCCTAGACAATGAAGGTGTTCTAGATAATGAAGTTATTCTAGACAATGAAGATGTGAAAGTAAATCCTAGTCAAAGTCTAAAGAGACTTAATGCTTCTTATTAAGAGGATTGTCAAACACATGATGTGTTTTTCACTTGACGAGGTATTGGTGCAAAACTATGATGTTGGTCTAAGAAGGTTTGACACACTTGTGTCTTTGTGAGTTTATTTCAACTAAATGATATGAACCTATGTGTCAGTATTTGAGAGTGTTGGAGGCATGAACAAGTGTTCTTAAATACAAAACGAAAATTATGCGAATGGATTTCTCTCCCCCTTAATCGGTGAACATCCATCATAATGTGTGATGTGAAGAATTATGATGCAGGTTAATGAAAGCAAAGAGCTTGATAATATTTTTGCGGATGTTGGTTAGCATACAAAGAACTTCATCCTTGAAGTTACGTAGCTCTTCTCTATCAATGCGAGATGATCGCACGATGAGGCATGTGGTTTTCTCATGGAAGGTATATTGTTATAACTAAAAGATGATGGAGATGTTGTTATGAAAGCGGAAGCAACACTACGATTTGGAGAGATGTATGTTGAAAGATACCCAAACACAAATTTCAAACCTCTAAAATTTAATCCTATTAGCTTTTAAAGCTATATGCAAGAAAGTAGATCCCATAAACATATTATTAATCTAAGTAGTAATAATGGGACAACAATTATGCAAAATAAGCATAACAAAGAGAAATAACAAACAATTTGTTGTCAATCTACAAGACAAAAGTCTTAATGACAAAAGATGTGAATATCATAGAAATCATAACATCTTATATAAACAAAAACAAATATTCATCTACTAAACAAAAAGCTACCACATAGCATAAAGACAAATAATCATATTGCAAGATAGCATGACATTGTTTTAGACACTACATTGTGAAATTGTTTTGAAGTTAGGCTTAGTTACTTAAGCATACTTACTTATTAATTAACACAATGATCTATGTGTAAAATAAAATGACTTCTAAATGTTCATCATACCAAAAAGAACTTAGACATATAGGTGCATACATGACAAACAGATAGTGTGACATGGTCACAAAAGTAATGAAACGACAGCTTCATGCAAACAATTATAACATTTTAGAAGCATGCATCATTTAGACTATCCTACGAAAGAAACTCAATGAATGTCAACTAAAGACTAGAGCTATCTAACACCATGTATTAAGAATGACATATAGTGAGTTAACAAGTAATACGTTAATCTTACTAAATAGCATATAACAAAAGAATGAACATATCATACAAATCATGTTAACATGAAGCATATAAGCATGCAGACAAAATCTTTCCAAGGTTTACACATTTGACTATCAATCATGATAACGTCAAGATACTAAATCATATCAAACAATTAACATGTAATCAACACATGTATGTGTAATGCAAGTAATTTTAAAGAAAAATCACACCCACTACTTGTTTGATTAATATTCCTAAGACAAGATAAACTATCATCTTTTAATACTTACTTCAGGCAAGTATAGGAATAAAGATTTTTCAAGTTGGAGAATGAATATGAGACTATTACTAGCGGTGCTCAATTCAGGCTAAACACGACCATTTTTACGGGTGATTCCACATACCCAACTTCTCTGCTGGAAGCAATTTAATCGTTAGGTTAAATTGAGTTTCTAGTGCAATAAATTCTCCAGTAGTCATTCTCATGTCTGAAAGATAGGAATTCCTATTTTTGCCTATTAAGGTGATAATTCACCAAGACATGATTTAATGAGACTCAACTATATCTATTAAAACTAAGGTGATGAAGATGTCATGTTGTACACAGAAATGACAAATATGTGTCAACAGATTTTAATCCAGCGTTTGGAATCTAAGGTTGAATGATCTAAAGGGTAACATCCTTTAAGTTAAGTTTAAGTATGAAAGTGATTTGATCATCTAAGATCAAGATGTGATAATGGAATATGTTAAGAACGTTCTCAAGAAAGTTCTTTGGAACAAGTATCTAAATAAAGTTACCAACTTTTATAGATCTTGTGTATGCTCTAGAGATGTGTAGGATATACTTACGATTTGAACTAGATTATAAGCCAGGTTTGGTTATGATGTACGCTTGAAAGGAAATAGATACATAGAGTATCTTTCAAGAAGTAAGATTATCATACTTATGAAAACAAGTATGACACGATGAGGGGGAAGCTCTAGTTCATAGAACTTACAGATGTTTGTTGAAGATCACATACCCAATTAGGTGTAATAAAATCTCTTGTAACACAACCGTTCATGTTGCAAGGAGAGAATGATAGGATATATATTATCCTTTTAACAAGATGAAGACTAAACACATGATTTCTTAGGCATAATGTTTTCTTGAAACACCATGTTTTCCTAAATGAAGATATACAATTAAGGTGTTTGAATTGGATAGACCTGTCCTAAATAATCTTGGGGATGACAAGAAGAATTCACTTGAGTTTCTTATGTATACTCCTCAAGAGTCATTGTTACTTGTTGGCTTTACATATGTTGTTAAGATATTGATTTAAGGTTTAATGAAACTTTATGTAGAGGTTTGATTACAAAGTATTACTAATACTTTGATGACTTGTGAAAGTTGTACTACTTAAACCTAGTGGACAATGATAAACATTGAATGTGACTGGATGAAGAACAAATGTTCTAGTTATGATAGGATAAGTGTTTTAACATACATTGTTAAAATACTTGGGAGTTGATTGTTTCGGATATGACTTTTAATGACTACAATCGTAAGTTAGATGAACTTGAATATTTCGGACGAAATACTTAAGTTATCAATCCTACTTTGAGAAAAGGATGAAAAGACTTGATAATTACATCTATAAACTAAGTGTGAGTTATGACTCTATGTAAATCTTAATTGTCTTGAAAGATGACATGTTAACCAAGCCAGGCAACATATGTGAATACTGGACAATATCTATAGTCAACAATTAGACTTATGATATTTTTGCCAACAATGAGTTCAGACTTGTTAGGAAGTTGTCAATTTACAAATCAAGCTAATGGATGAGTAAAGGACAGTGTAATGATCACAAATATTCAGTGTTTTACGGAAGAGATGCCTTGGAGCATTTTCATGAAATTTGAAACTGTGATTAGATGTGATTATCCTATTGGTGTAAATGTGATGTCTTGATCCTAATAAGAGTGAGTATTAGTGAAAGGAATCCTAGTGGTAAACGTGAGTGATTTTCAGTGTGGGATTTAAACTAAAAATTAAAAATCCAACTGTTTGTTCTGGCGGATCCAAATTACAACACTGGCGGAACCCAGATTTTGGTTCCGCAGAATCCGCGGAGTTGAGATTTGCGGAGCCAAAGAACACAATAGACGGAACCCAATTATTGGTTCCACCATATAGAAGTGCTAATTCTAAACAGAGAACATGTCATATTTTTCGTTACCCGTTCAAATCCCGAAAATTGTCCTCAAACATATGTAACTACTTATTGGTGATTGATTAAAAGCAAAAACACAGGTTCTAACACACGTTTGCACATAGATCAATCCGATGATAATAACTTACCATAAATGGATGTTAAGCCAAACAGTGGCTTAAACCCGAAAACTTGACAACATCAAAATGTTATCATCCTGCATTGTTATGTTAGTTCACATAAAAATATAATACCAACATAATATCCTAATAACATAACAAGTCATCACATCATTGTATGAAATTTTCTTATACCAAACACTCTTTTAAGGATACTACAAGTTTACACATTTTAACACTTGAAATTAAGTGAAGGTTTGTGCAAGACAATAAATTTTGAGACACTAAACTAGTTTTACTCAGTTCACATTTCAAAGTAAGTTATGCAAAGATTTCACATAACATATGCAAACAAAAATATCTAAGTCTATAAGTGAAACAAACACAGTTTATCAACTTAGTGCACAAGATCTAGCAAAAGTCCTATCGTGCATCAAACAAGTAATAGATAAACAAGAAAATAATTTTCATGGCAAAACACTTATGTATTTCCTATCAACAAATGCAATCACAATTACCAACAGGCAAATCACATGTATGCAAATAACTTAGAACAGATAGTCACATAGCATAGCATAAATGAAAATATACTTTTCGTCACTTTGCGTTTAAATATGACGATGTATGCCAAGCTTGATTTGTTTCCTTTATATTACCAAATACTTTAGTTTCAAAAGAAATCATATCAATGTTCAAAGAATGCCAACTTACATTGCCCGACGTAAAAGTTTAAGTTACTGTGTCAAAATTAAACTTAATATTTTGAACAGGTTGTAGTATTTGATTTGTTTTACCTACTTCAATTTAGATTTAGGACATGAGATTATTTTTAAATGAAAGTAGACTTAATTCCCTTCAAAATAATAGGTGGCACGACTTCTACGGACTTACGGTTAATTAGTTATGATTTTTTGAAGTTTGACAAAAACTACATGCTGAACAGACGGATCTGGCTGATCCTTTTTGAGGGATCCGCCCTTTGTAACAAAGGGATCCGTGGGTGTCTGTGACAGATTCTCCTAAACTCGTATTTTGACATAAAGAAAACGTGTAGGACTTGCTAAACTTAATATTAAACATATATTACACATATTTAACAACATTTCTAATTATGTGACTTATCTAAACATTTACGAAGAGATTTTTCAACTAAATTAATAGCTATTCCAAACGCTCCTTTAAAACCCGTGTTTTTCGTAAATTAGCTTTACGCACACAATTTGACACTTAATCTTTTTTAGAAATATTTTCTTTTTATTTTCCAAAGACATCTTCAAGCTTGTATACAAAGTAATATTTAACAACAAAATTTCTAAGTATACTTAGCGAAACATTTTTTATATTATATTCCGCTTCAAAGGTAATTTGATACATGGATCGTACTCTATTTTAAAAACCATTTGTTTTAAAAATAACAGCCACGAGGCTCTGATACCAATTGTGAAAACGTAGAGGGGGGGGGGGTGAATACGTTTTTGTTTTAAACTTGTTGTATCAAATGTCCGTTTAAGCTTGCTCTAATATGAAAGATGTTTCTAACTTGCATAAGTTGAAACATGTTGTCACACAAGTATTATCAACAAGTCACACCACAATCAAATACATAATGCAAATATAAAAGTAAAGAGATAAGTAAATGAAAGCGCAAACCGAACACGATGATTTATAGTGGTTCGGTCACGGAGCTCCTTTCCGCCCTACTCCACTCCCAGAGTACCCAACTCGAGAGTTACTTCACTAGATCAACAAGCTCCCTTCTCGGCGGAGAAAACCTTACACACATCGCTTACACTTTTTCCGGTACAAAGCTAAATACCGGGTTCTAGTTCGAGGTAGAACCAACCTAACGTCGCTTATACAATTACCGACACTAAGCTAGATGTCGAGTTCTTTTACATGGGTACAACCACTCCCGTCATCGCTTATCCTTTTTCTGGTACTAAGCTAGATACCGAGTTCTTTACAAGGGTACAACCACTCCCGCTATGTTTTATGGTCCAACATAGAAACCTTGTGTTTTATGGCACAAACACATAAACCATCTAATCTAGTATGAATAGATTACAATGATGATCCATGACTTAAATGGGTCATGGATATGAATGGCTAATCTAAATGAACTTCTGTTGAAAGGAAGCCTTCAATGGATGAAGATCACAAGCTCCCTAAACTTGTTGTGATGGATCTTCATATATGCATATGGTATCTACATGAACTTCTTGAATAAGAAGTCTTCAATCATTGAGGATGTCAAGTGGCCTTGAATCTTCATATGTTGGAATGCTTTGGTGGATGATGACTTCAAGATCTTCTAACCTTCATGGTGGATTAGGAAGTATGCAAGCTTATGATGGATGATGACTTACGATCTCTGATCTAGCTTCACAGGATCATTACAAGTGTATGCTTACAACATAATGAAAGTTAGTAACATTATGATCATTATGTAAAGGGTGATTAATGTGTGTTTCTACATGATTTACTAATGATCTAAATGTATGCAAAGGGTAGAGGGAATGTGTGTTCTTAGTGGATGATTCGATAAGTAAACAATGGGCTGCTATTTATAGCCAACAAGAATTTTGCCCGGCGGATCCGACGGATCCCTAAATTTGGATCCGTCCTTTATACCATTTGGATCCGTCGTGTCAGGACAGCTAATAGATTCTCAAATCTTTCCATATCTTACCATATCTTGCTATATCTTCAAAAGTCAACTTGTTAGCGTGAAGATCTATACAAAATATATTACAAATCTTCCAAGATATGTAAGTGATGCATGCCATGATGTCATGTTAAATATTTCTAATTTAAGAAATAAACATAAACATGTAAATGTATATATGTATGTAACATGTATCCTAGTGATCATGTACCATGTATATACTAGCCTAACTAATATATGTTTACCAAGATGTATCATGTTAGTTTGACACCTAAAGTGTACTTATCCTATTAAACTTAGGAAACATGATGTACAAGTAAAAATACTTGTTCATGCAAAGGTGTAAAATGAGGTTCTAAGTAGAATGATTAGCCTTTTAAAATACTTAATTACCTAACCGTATTTTAAACATTCTAAATGGTTTGTTAAGGGTTTGATCATAATGCCACATAACAAACATGTACGAACCTGTGTTGTATCATACGAGGACTCGAGAGGTGTTGAATGTATGTTGAGACAAGATATGATTACAAGTAACTTGTACATTTTACACTATGTATCAAGTTACATGTTTGTCATCACTCAAAACAAACGAGACTGCTTGCACTAGCAATCTCCCCTACGAGACTGCTTGCACTAACAACAACTTAGACCAAAAAATTACATGTGCTGAATTTTATTCCCAATTCGGCAATTCTAAATCATGAGAGATATATACCAAGGGATCAATCCTCACCCTTCATCTTTATTTGATATAACGGTTGAGATTAAAATCAGCATTTACACTACAAGGGCATTTTTGTCAATATGTAAACCTTATTTTAAAACCCACTCTTTTAAGCACTAATTTTTTTCACATACACAAAGTATGTGTGTTTCCTTCTCCCATGTTTTCTCTCTATTATCACGTAACCTCCATCTTAATCGATCATCACCTAACCCTAATTTTTTCTGTTTTATTCATCAATCGATCATCTACATTATTTCAGATCATTCTATACATTATTCATCATCACGTATTTGTATTAGATCTGATTTTTGATCTGTTAATTAAGGTAACTGATCTCAATAATCTCGTGAATTATCACAAGTTGAAGGTATTCCGTTAAATTATAAGCTAATTTATTCATATTTTTGCAAAATAATTAGGTGTTATGGATTTGGTTCAAACAATTGAGGAAAATCCGGTTTCGATTGATTGCGGTATTACAGCTCAGTACTGAAGAGATTATTGCATACGAACCCAACAATGAAACACAAATTGCTACTAATAAGCTTACTTTTTGATTATTTTGTATTTTTGTTACTGTTTATCACGTGTTACTTTAAAGTAGCTAGAGAATTAAGCCATTTTTAAGGTAGTTTGAAACTTATTAGAATTAAGCAGTTTTGATAGTATTAAGCAATTTTGATAGTAGTTGATGTGTTAGATATATCACATGTGATATTTAACTGATTTGTTAGATAAGCTGATTTGTTATACAGAATTTAGTTTTAGATAACCTGATTTGTTATACAGAATTTAGTTCTTAGATAACCTGATTTTGTTAGATATATCACATGTGATTTAACTGATTTGTTAGATTAGCTGATTTGTTATACAGAATTAAGTAGTTCTTAGATAAGCTGATTTTGTTAAATATATCACATATGATATTTAACTGTTATTAAATACATGGCTGTGTTAATTGCATTTTTAGTTAATCACTTTATTTATTTGTGCATTTATTTTTCAGATTCGAATGCTTTGAAAACTCATTAATCATTTGTTACTCACTCTAATTTTGATACTCCTGGTGGAATTATTTATTATATTCCTAAAGTTCATGTGGATGTTTTACCAATTAAGGGCAATGTTTATGATTCAATTGATGAGTGCATTATCATGTATATGAAATATGCTACAAAAGTAGGGTTCGTAGTTAGAAAATCATGTTAGAAAAGATTGAGGAACGGTATTGTAAAACAAAAGTATCAAGTATGTAATAGGGACTGTTATCTCAAGTGAATACACATAGACACATTAAATTTAGAGAATATCGACAAATTGAAGAGAAGTTCAAACCTCCATACCACAGGTTGCAAAGCACGTGTTATGTTTGATTTGATTCCTGGTACTACAAAGTACAAGTTGATTGTTTTTGATACTATACATAATCACGAGCTTGAACATGAAGAGTAAAAGCATTTGTCAAAGACCAAGAGACAGTTAAACTATGCTGAGAAAGTGTTTATTGTTAAAGCTGCTAGTGTAAATATAGGTGCAACAAGAGCTCATCACCTGTTAACTGGCCTCAAGGGGTCGTATTTGCTTGTTCATGGTACAACTATCGATTTTAAGAACTTTTTAAGGAGTGTGAACTGCTATATAGGTGACAGTGATGCACAAATACTTATATCTAAGGTGGGAAATAGAAAGAAGTATGTGGCAGATTGTTCGTTTGATTATTTGGTTGAAAATGTTGAGCTTGCTGCAATTTTTTGGGCTAATAAAGTTTCTAAGTACAACTATAAAGAGTTTTGTGATGTTGTTTTTTTATGCTACGTTCGAAACAAACAAGTGTTCTAGTTAAAATATCAGATTTGATGTTATAATGTACGTTTATGGTCTTATGTGTTATTTTAACTATTTTTATTTTCTTTCAAGTACAAAATGGTGTTTGTTCCTTTTACAACCATAGATAATCATCGAAAGTGTGTTACGGTCGCTGCAGGTTTGCTCAAGAATGAAACTGCAAATTCGTATATATGGTTGCTTAAAGCATTCATAAAAGCATTCGGAAAAGATCCTAATATTATTGTAACTAATCAAGACAGGGCAATGCAAAAAACTTGGAGGACCTAGCACCGAGAGATTCTGATGATGAATTCATTTCCGAATAGGAAGACTAGTAAGCTCATCTTGGGAAGGTTACGCCAGCTGCAATAGCTATGGAAATAAGCAGCACAAGCAATGTTGACTTCATATTCAAGATAAATTTCATGATGCTATTTGCAAGCGCCATGGCAACATTGGAAAATGCATTATCGCCTGTAATCCCCTAAAATTACGGGACACCCCCACGATCACCGGTTCAAGTGCGGAGGCCTGCACCAACCTATTTCATCACCTATAAATAGATGGGCAGGTCATTCAGGTTTTATTACGCTCTCAATACCAACATTTCATACTTGCACACTTATTGCAATCACATACCCATACTTACTCTCACGCCGGAGGTGATTCGTAGGGTCTCACCCCTACGCTTCACTTAACGTAGTGTTTTCATTTGTGTTGTCACACGTTATCTACGGCTTGGCAGTTCATCTCCCACCATCATACTCTTCGATCACCATCGAAGCCTGGTCGTGCTAAATATTGCACAATCAATATATATAAAATGAAACTACGACAAATACAAAAAAAAAGATCACTCTCACATATGTAATACGAGGGTCTACAAGGACTTCAAAGGCCTAAAAATAAAACTAAAAGCTATTCTAAGAGTAAGCATAAAATAACAATGGACTTGTACTTCATTTTCTTGCACTTTTACATTCTATCAAGGCACTCACACTTGATACACCAACTTGTTATCTTCATGAAAATTCACCAAGCAGTTTCAGGAGAAGAACACCATACTTTCCATGTTGCTTTGAACTCTGTTGCTCTATTTTGATCCATAAGAACGTTAATACTTGTACCTTTGAGCACAAGTCCATTTGACATACCCTTTTATCGTTGTAGATAACATAAGTTCGACCGAATAAAGTAAGGTATGTCGCACTCCAGACTACTGCTTGTCATAATAATTTTGTTTTACTTGATAATGCGTTAGACCCCATATGTGATAATAGATCCTCAACCGATGTGCCATCTACTTGATGCATGTTCCACCATTTAAAGATTTTCGACCAACCCAATTCGACCCATTTACATCGAGCCATGGAATGGTCTATCGTTCACATAATATCTTCAAAACATGGACAAAGTACAAAATCTATGTCCATACCAGTATGATCTAAAATAGCTCTAATTGGTATTTTACCTTGTCGAAGCCTCCAAACGAAAATGTTAACCTTTCTTGGTACAAATTTATTCCACTTCGTGTCAAGTAATCTACCTTGGCTTACAAGAACCTTTCATCAACCAGACCCCTTAACTCCTTTAACTCACCGTTATCATCTTAAAACAACCAAAATTTGTCACAATTATGATGACTAAGAGACATTCAGTTAGGAATATAAAAATTCAGATGAAGGCTCGGTCACCCCGAGCATCTATTTAGCATCTACATAGCTCGTAGGCTTATTTATATTAGCTTAGCAATATTAGTATTAGTATTATTAGTTTAGTCGTATTTATATTTGTGGAGTGGGTCGGGGCTTTCCCCACTGTCAGCTCTCTCCACAGCCCACTAGGGGCATATTATTTAGTCAAGTCGTGTACTATATAAACCCCTCTCCACACATGGAGAGGGTTGGACCTCATTCTCATATTAATCTAATACACATAACTTTCTCTCTCTAAGGTTCCAACTCTCCTACCTCTCTCTAGAATCCTTCTATTCGATCCATATTATACGCCCAAATCGTGTGTTCTTTGATTGTGAATATCCTACAATTGGTATCAAGAGCCATGGTTAGGTCCATGTGTGTTAGGATTCACAGATTTGTTTAGTTTTGGGGTGTTTTTGGTTCGATTAGATTAGGTACGAAAATCCCATTTTGTGCTTTGTTTAGTGATTAAAAGTTGTTAAACTTTGTACTTTCTAGCTTAGGGATAGTATAAGAGTAGTATTTGGTGCTTGGAATCACAGATTTAGGCCTTGTGTGGTGATTTTGGGTGATTCGTGGATTTTTGTTAAAGTGTTCTTCGCTGCTGTTTGTCCCTCGTACACAGATTCATCGGTGCGGTTTGTGTTACATCGGGGAAGCGGTTTGTCCTATTACCAAATTTGGCAAAAACGACAAACCGCAAGAAAGCGACGTGTTTGTCTTTTTGTGCTTATGCGGTTTGTGTATGCGGTTTGTCTAAGACAGTGACAGCTTTGTCTTCTTGTGTCTATGCGGTTTGTGTATGCGGTTTGTGTCTACGCGGTTTGTCTCTGCGGTGTGTATGCGGTTTGTCTAGACTGTTTGTCTGTGCTGTTTGTCCACGCGGTTTGTCTCTGAGGCGTGTATGCGGTTTGTGTCTACGCGGTTTGTCTCTGCGGCGTGTATGCGGTTTGTGTCTACGCGGTTTGTCTCTGCGGCGTGTATGCGGTTTGTCTAGGCGGTTTGTATCCACAGAGGTGCTATTTGTCCGTGGCGGTTTGACCAAAGTTGACTTTTTACGTCAAAACTTCAAACGGCCATAACTTTTGAACCGTAACTCCGTTTTCAGCGAAACACCTGTCAAAACGACCGTGAGACCGAGGAGAAGGACACGTTGAATAAATTTATTCATTCAACCCAACTTTCGAAGCCTTAGAGAAGGACCGTGAGAATGAAGTTATTGAGGTTCTAAGTTTTTCAGACCAAAATTTCGCCATAATAACTTGCAACAACCATACCAATCAGATCAACAAGTCTACCAGACCTTCATCATAACACATATCAAGCATCATTCCACGGTTTATTCTTAATTTTGTAAAACCCCGCGAAAGAATCTATTTCTCGGTTTAAATCATAGAATTGTAAAATCCCGTGCAAGTTAATATCATGTCAAATACTTCAGATTCTGCTATATCAGAGATACTCAGATTGTACAACATGATTGACAAACAAAAGATTCCCAAAGATGTTCGACAGATAAACGTGTTTGACTATGTTGGTGCCAATAGAGACTTTGTGTGCCCGAATTCTCAAGAGAAAGAGCTTCATCAGCCACAGACAAACGTTGTTGAGTCAGATACTGCTAGGAACAACGTGCAACATGAGAAACACAACGAAGCGTCGGCTGAACCTAATGGGGTATCTTCTGTCATTAATAATGATAATGTGTTGCATGAACAAAAGATTCCCGACAAAGTACAACAGACAAACGTTGTTGAGTCAGATATTGCTAATATGGGAAATAGCGATGTTTTCCCATATGAACAATATGTGAATCACAACGAAGCGTCTGTTGTACCTAGTTGTGCATCTTCTGTTCTAAATGATGATTATGTGCTGCATGAGAACACTGTATTTGTCCCTGATGATAACTTGATCACTAGCCTAAACATTTATAAAGAACAAGTAGCTATGTATGAACTGCGTGCTAAGTTTGAGCTTAATGAACGTGAGCAGAAATTAGAAGGTCGAATGAGTACACTTATTAAAGAGTCTAGAGTAAGAGAAGAAACATTAAAACAAGAGTTGAATTCTTTGAAAAATCAGCTAGAACAGTCTGTCAAACAGAAACAGGAAGTACAAAAGTGTATAACTACACTTAAGCTAGAATTCAAAGAAAAAGAAAAGGAACTCTTAAATGATTTTTCTAGACTCAAAACCTTAAAGAATAAGCTTGAGGATAAGTTGTACACACAAGACCAAACCAGACAGACTGCCCAAATGATGTATAAGCACAGAAAGTTAAGTGACAAGCATAGTGAAAGCAATGTAGGTAAATCTAAATTAGCTATTCATGAGATTGCTAAGATAGCCCAACCTGCATTAAATGATTCTAATGTGATGTTTATGCCTAATCATGACCCGCCTGAGCATATCTACACTAAAGAGGAGGATGAGATAAGTGAGAGAACAAGGGAAAGAATGAATGAGAAAATGAGGGATCCCGAGTGCATAGCCAGACGAATAATAATCAAGCCCCATGACTATAGTGAGGAAAATCGTTTAACTGTGTTTGCTCCTCAAAAGAAGTTAACACCTGAACAGATATTCTGGAAACAAGATAATGAAAAACTTAAGGAAGAAAAACTTAAGGCCAACACCCCTCTCATTAGAAAAGTTGCGTCCATAACGGTGTATCCTCCCAATACACCTAGGAATTTGGTGCCTTTGTCTCTTCCCACTGAAAGCAAAACCTTTATTAGCTTATATGTGCTTTGGCAACTGTTTGCTGATTTCGATAAAACATGTAAGAAGAGAATCACACCAACCGGCATTACTGAGGGGGAAAGGTGTTTTGAACATGCAAAAAGGTGTTACTTAACTGAGGTCATGCCATTCTTTAAACTACTCAAAGAACATTTTGAAGGGATGCAAACTGCCCTTAAAACCGAAATAAATGAAATGAAAGTAGTGTTTAAAGATATGGAAAATGAGGTAACTCATAATGTGATAGAACTTAAGACTCGTGAGATTGAAAGAAAGAATATTCTCATCACAAATGAGAATTTGATTACTAGATGTATTGCACAAGATGTATTTTATACTGCTACTGATTCTGCATTATCTGCTTGTCAATTTCATGAGTATTCTATTGCTTTGAATGTTACCCAGAATCGTGTTGTTGAGCTTGAGGGGGAGAATTTGAAATTGCTTGAAAAAATTCAAAATGATGACCATGATAACATGGTTAAACGTTTTTCAAAACTAGAGGTTGATTATCAGAAGTTGCAACTCAAACATCAACACTTAGAAGAAAAATGCAAAATATCAAATGTCAAGACATCCTTGGATGCTCCTGAGTTTGATACATATTTTGAATTAAGCAAACGTGATGAAAAAATTCAAGCTCACACGAACACGATTCGACTGTTAAGGGCTCAAATTGCCCAATTGAAGTCCAACAAGTGTGATGTGTATGGCACCAATAAACCTTCGTCTTCAGATTCTCAGAATTTTCAGTATCAAGACACCATCAACAAGTTACATTATGAAAATGAGTGTTTTCGAGAAGAAAATTCTAAGATTAAACAGCATTACAAAGAGTTATATGACTCAATTAAAGTTTCACGAAATAGTCATAATGAAAAGATAACTTCTTTGTTAAATGAAATTGAGAATCTTAAGACTCAGGTGAAAAGAAAAATGCCAAGTACCACTTGTAATTGTGTTGCATCAAAGGCCTCTGCTTGTAAAATGTATGATGTTGATGTGGGGCCTATTCCATTTCCCATGAGAAACAACAGACCTGTCCATCAAATGTATCTCTGTCACCTTAGGGATGGACTTGACACTCTTCATGAGGTTGTGGAAGAGGACAGAATAGGAAAACCACTCGATAAGGCAGTTGGTTATGCCTGCGTCCTCACAAAAAGGATACAGGAACAGTTAGAATATACCATTGGCACGGGCCCTAAGTCTCACAACCAAAGAGATAGAATAGTTGCATCATCATCTACAATTAAGAACAAGCATGTAACCTTTGAGGTATCCTTGGAAACTTCAGATCCCAACACATCAAAACATGTTCAGTAAATAGAAGTGAAAAAGACTAAGATTCCCATCAGTCCTTCTACAGGAGTTAATAGTGACACTAAAGGTAGCGAGTCAAAACCTAGGAGAAACATAAAGAATTCTAGGATTTCACCAGCTAAAAGTGTTCCTAAAAGGAAAGTAGAAGACCACATGAGAAACAACAAGTCAGATTTGAACAAAAGGAATCATAATTCGAATCCAAATTCACTTTGCAAAACATGTAATGAATGCATAATTTCGTGTAATCATGATAAATGTGTTAAGAAATTTCTGAAGTCGTCCAACAAACCCCCAGTTAGGAAAGTTTGGAGAGCTAGACAAATTAAGCAATCTTGGAAACCCACAGGGAAAATGTTTACCAATGTGGGCTTTCAGTGGAAGCCCACGGGCCGAACATTCAAACTAGGGGAACATTGCCCTTTAACAAGGATTACAATTCCTAGAGTAGTGCCTGTTAAGGAATGGAAGCCTACTGGTAGAGTTATCCCTTTAGATACACAATGTCCCTTAACTAGGTCCATTGCATCTACTAGTGTTGCCCCTATTGTTAAAACCAAGGCACCTATGGTTTCAGCAACCCCAAAGATTGTTTGCACTAACCAACTGGAACCCAACCTAAATTGGGGATCCGGCTCTCCAAATTCTCTTCTTTCGTCTGTTTTCAAATGCAGGTCGTACGGATCGTCCTTTGACATTTGGACACAGGCTGCTCACAACATATGAGGGGAATCATTATGACGTCTGTACACATCAGTGCAGGCCTCGCTCTTCATCATTATGACGTCTGAATACATCAGTTCAGGCCTCGTTCTTCAAAGAAAAGAAAAGTGTACGCTTGAGTGCACTTTATCTTCAAAAGAAGAGGAATCTTCTTTTTTATGGCCATTCTCATCATCAAGTTTCATGCTCTTTCCGTGCTTATTCAGTCTTCAAGTGGATCGGCGCATATTGGAGTATATTTTTATTCACGTATTCAACCAAAAATTGCAGTTGACAGGCATATGCAATTTTTGAGGGGGAGAAAGGGTGAATAAACAACATGTCAGTCTTCAAGAACCGTCAAGTGGAGTTACTTACCGTTGATGGTATTCATATTCACTAGTTCAATCATCAAAAATTGCAGTTGGCAGGCATATGCAATTTTTGAGGAGGGGAAAGGGTGAATATTAATCTACATGTTGATTGATGATTGAGAGGGTCATACGACTCCTGAATACGTCAGTTCAGGAGTTGTGCAAACCATGTTTCTCCAACACTACTTCTTCCGTCTATCAAAGTGTTGAAGAACATGGTCATGGAATGCTAATCTACATATTCTCACGGGCTGGTTCAATCAGCATCAAAGGGTTTCTAGTCAATGCTTCATGTATACGTCATTAGGCTACATGTACACATCATGATGATGATTCCGATTAATCGTAACCATCATGGGGGAGAGAAATGTGTACACCAAGGACGCGCAACAGGTTCACGTGATCGGGCTTTATACTGCTTTCGAGTTGAAGTTATTCCGGTGTTGATAACCGCAGAGATGATCAGTGGTTCAACTTGTTACCTTGGTATTATCGTTTCACTGTTACGTCATGGGCTGATTAATCGTAACCATCAGAGGAGAGAGAATGTGTACATCAAGGACGCACAACAGGTTCACGTGATCAGGGCTTAATATCCAAGGATGGATACATACTATAGATGATCAGTGGTTCAATTTGTTACTTTGGTGTTATACTTAATACTGAAGAAGGTCGGGTCGTCAGTCTACTCTTCATTCTCTGTTGGGTGTTATCATCTCATGTGTATGCTGCGGGCTGATGGGTTATATGTAAGGTTACTGGAAGGCATTTGGTGAGATGAAGATGATTGGTATTCTGGTCCTCCACATTGGGCAATCTTGAAGAAGGTCGAGTCTACAGTCTTCTCTACATTCAAAAATGTTGAGTTCTTTTCTTACAACTTGATATTTAACTTAATCCCATGACAGTTCTTGTTTGATGAGTTGTGGAGTTAAGTTAGGTTCAAGTTGTTCTGTAGTTTAAGGTTAGGTCCAACTTGATTTTAACCTAATCTCATGACAGTTCTTGTTTGATGAGTTGTGAGGTTAAGCTAAAATCAAGTTGTTACTGGGCTTAAATTTGTGGTTTAGCTTAACCTCATGACAGTTCTTGTTTGATGAGTTGTGGGGTTAAGCTAGATTTCAGTTGAGGCTCAACTTAAACTAACGAAAAGATGCCTAAGGTTTTTGACGGCGTTACTCAAGGACGGGAGTGTTAGAAGACTAAAGACGGCATGCATTTGGTTATCAAAAGACTTCTTCATATTATGGGCGTTCATCCAAAGTCTTCTTCCTATTATGGGTGTTCATCAGAAAGGTTGTCAGATTGGGGGAGAGCACTAATTAGGGGAGAGTGAAAAGCCAGAATCAATCCCTGATTAAAAGTGCTCACATTGCTCTTCAGCAAGTCAAGTGATGAATGCGGAGAAGATTCAGAATGCTGAGGAGTAATGGTTTCTGGTTCGTATCCTTGTATATATATATATACTTTTTCATATCTTATACCATATTGTAAATAGAGAAACGTAAAACCAGAAAAACCATAAAAATTGAAAAATAGAAAATACCAAAAATAGTTTCACCTAGGCATGTCTTCTGTTTATCGATAACATTTACGGACTTAGAAATGTCATTCAATAATGGCACGGGTCTTTAAATGAAGCTCGAGCAGAAGTTAAAATGGATTGTTAAAACATGTCTAAATGGCTTGCTATTACTTTAGATAGCAACCCGCGCTTCACAATGGGGAAAGCACGTCGCCAAAAAGACGGTTGTTCCTCCAACTGGGTGATGTTCACCTGGGCATGGATTACTTTATATCCATGTTTCTTCGATCTGATGTACGTTTCAGTGCATCATTTCTGGTAAAGGAAGAGAAATCTTCTTTGCATACAAATAGTTTTCATTCTATGATTCTTCTGAAAATTATTTGTGAGACACTTGGTGAATATGTGTTGTATGAAATTTGTTTAAACTTGGATTATGCATAAAATTTGTCACTCAATCAACGACTACAAATCTTTAACTAGAATACGGGTCATTGATTGAGGGGGAGAGTGAATTCAAATTTTATATCATCAAACGGGTTTCTTGATTAATTCATAACGCTTTGAAAAGGTTTTGTAGTTAATGGGGTATTAGTTGAAGAGGATCTTGCTAAAACTTTATATCAAATGGCCAAACGTGTTAGTTGCTAGAAAGTTTAGGACATTATGTGCAATTTGCTTATAGTATCCTAGCTTCATATAACTAGAAGGTTCATTTGTATCTCTTTGGAATCCTCGTTTAATCCCCTAGATAAATTAAAACTCAAAATCTGAAAGAAGTTAGAAAACCCTATGTGTTTGATGTTCTTGAATGCTCCACTGACATTTGTATGATCTAAGTGAATGAGTCTCAAATGTTGCTTGTCGATTGCTGCTTAATTGTTGTTGATATTGTGCATATGTTCTCAGGATTCGCTTAGGTATATTGCTATCATGTTAGAATCATGTTCCTAAGATCCTGAGTTGAATATTGATATGTGTGTGAATTGCCATGTGCATGATTGCTAATTGCTCTTCATGCTAGATAGTAGTTTGACGTATTTCCTGACTGTGGTTTGATTAAATGAATTTGGTATTATAATGTGGCAAGCTGCTGAAGGGTAGCTATTAAGGAATAGTGTATCTGTATGCATGTATATCTGTGTTGATATTCTTATGCAGATTCCATAGCCAAAATGAATGTGCCAGTTCCCATTCTAACCATTTGATCAGACGATCAAACTCTATTGATTGGCTCGAAATTCACCACAACAACAACGTCGGCAACAACAACAACAACAACACTTTCACCACCGCCACCACCATTCATCTATTTTGGTCTCGCCAAGTGGGGATCAACGACATTTGCGAAAGACTTGTTGGTGGATGGATAATTGATGTTGACTACTAACTCAGAAAAGCGGGTGATTACATCATCTGCGCAAAAAGGTCAATATCATTTGTGTCATAATTGTCGAATTGTGCATAATAAGCAGTGAATCTCCCTCTTAGTTTAAGGGGGAGCATAGTATGTTCCATTATCAGAAAATATTAAATCGGACACATTTTCTCCCACATTTTTCTAACTTATTTAAATCAATTGGGATCACAAATCTCAAATGGTTTGAAATTTTTGATCGGGGGAGAGAATGTGATTTAAATATGAAATCTGATAAAATGTGATGTTTTGGACATGAATGTAAGCTCTCTCATATGTGCTAAACTCTTTCGTATATCAATGCACATATTGAGGGGGAGCAAATGGTTTGTTGAAACAAAAAGGATTTGGCATTGCAAGAGATCGTGACTCAGTCTTGACTAATGAATTGACGAAACTTGAACTGTCATCAATCGAAAGGATACGTCTTGGCCGGGTAATAATTTCAAGCTGGTCTAACCAGTGATGTAAGCGTGTCTCGAAAAGGACGTATCTGAGTAGAGTGTACCATTTCGAGAAACTTTCTGTGGATTTGACCAGGCCGGGTAATAATTTCAAGCTAGTCCAACTAGTGATGTAAACGTGTCTCGAATCGGTCATGTTCACGGAAAGTGGATCAATTCAAAAAGGTGCGAGCTCTACCTAACATGTGCAAATTTATAAAACAATCAACCGAGCACATGTTGAGGGGGAGCATTTGAAAAATATAAAACTCTCAAGTGTTTGCAAAAATGTGTTTCAGAATCATGAACACTTTGAGAGATTTTTCAAAGATTTGGTTTGGCAATCGTGGATGAATACCAAAGACCGACCATTTTAATTAATGCATGGAGTTATAAGGATGGTTAGGTTAGGCTCAAGTTCCCACGATCCCGCCAGAGCAGGAGGGATCTACCCAGGGACAATCCACTAGTTAGTGTAGAAGTCCTTAGGTATGATTAAAAAAGAAGAAAAGTGGATAAGGGAAAAGTGCCGACTGAGATGGAGCTAGTACTGGAACAAACCCAACAAGGTACTAGTAATGAAGTCTCGGTAAGCACTGAAGGGGTTGAAGAATGAAAAAGAATTGTAAAGATAAAGGGTGAAAAGAAAGAAGCCCTCCTTACAACTTAGGCAGAAACCGGGTCAATTCATATGCTGTCAGAATCACTTAGATGATTGCTGGCATTGAAGACAAAGTATCATGGACCCAGTGATACGCTGCACAACCCTTCCTAGCCACTCAAGGTCCCTCAAAGGACTCTTGTTTCATTTGTCACGGAGTTCAATACATTTCTATCGTCTCTCTCACTCCGAGTTAGATGATATTGAAAAGGTGGCAGTCCTCTCCAGCCTTCGCTCACTAAATCAAAATGCACTATAGAGTCTAGAGCCACGAGATTCATAATAAGATCTCATAGGAACACGGATTATTTCTACACTGGTTGTTCATCATTAAGGACACCAGTTGTAAACTTATGAGTCCTACGCAGATCTTAGCAATCTGCCAGAACATTCATGAGAGACTTTACAAATGTAATTCTCAATGATTGAATGGAAATTCCTGCCAGGGTCAACATCAAGCAGCCCTGAAAGCAGGTCACTTCGGTAATTCCTCGTGGATTACGCTTAGTGGTCGCGGCGGTTTCAAACGGTCTACAGTCGTGGAGTGATCTCCAGCGACTCACCTAATCGTTGAAATGCTACGACATAGTCTTAAAAAGCCCACTGTGGGTTTTCGATTAGGAACGGTCTTGGTAAGGATTATAGAGAGTTTTCACACTATGCTGTTAACAATCTCGAAGTCCAAACCGGTAAGTACCGGTCGATTTGTTGCTAACTGTCTTATGCAGGAACTTCTGGCAGTTGTAGCTGTGGAATGCTGTAGCTGGTTGCTGTTGTAGCTGGTTGCAGAAAAGATGCCAATCCTCTACCACATGTTCACACTACATCATCATTGTTATTCAACAAAGTCATGATCACCCAAAAGACCTTCAACACAGCTTCTGTAAACTCTGATGCTGAAGATCATGACGCCAAATAGTGTGAGCATGTCGGCTCGAAGATTTACACATCACATGGAAACATACTCCTGAAAGATGACATGGAAACAAATGTTGGATGATAAAGTCGAAGAATACTCAAAGATCATCCAAGACAATCAATCAGTCATCAAATGATTACTGCTAGATACACAATGCACAAAGATACAAGACTTTGAAGAATCAAAAACTACGAGCTATAAAGACAAGTTCAGAAGAAAGAATGCTAGAATTCAAATTATTATTTCCGGGGTGACCTCCCTTAGGGGGAGATTGTTAGGAATATAAATATTCAGATGAAGGCTCGGTCACCCCGAGCATCTATTTAGCATCTACATAGCTCGTAGGCTTATTTATATTAGCTTAGCAATATTAGTATTAGTATTATTAGTTTAGTCGTATTTATATTTGTGGAGTGGGTCGGGGCTTTCCCCACTGTCAGCTTGCTCCACAGCCCACTAGGGGCATATTATTTAGTCAAGTCGTGTACTATATAAACCCCTCTCCACACATGGGAAGGGTTGGACCTCATTCTCATATTAATCTAATACACATAACTTTCTCTCTCTAAGGTTCCAACTCTCCTACCTCTCTCTAGAATCCTTCTATTCGATCCATATTATACGCCCAAATCGTGTGTTCTTTGATTGTGAATATCCTACAATTATGATGACTAAGAGACATTCCATTGATTAAACCCACCAATTCTTTAAATTCGCTACTAGCCCTTCCTCTCAACTCCCTTCTCCAACCCCAATTCTTGACCCATATATCTTCACTCTACTCACCTCTTTGCATTGACCACCACCCTCACGTCACTTTCTTAACTTCTACGAGTTTTACTAACTTACTTACTTTAATCTTGTAATTATCTAACCTTCTAGGCATTAAGCTCACTAGTCCTAAAAGTAGAATTTGCCAAGGGACCGTTCCGGGTGGTTTTCCTTAACTAGGGGCCTTTCAGATGGTTTTTCGTACACTATACTATTATGATATGGATATTAGGTTTATTTATTAATTCAGGTAACCAAAATTACCGATAGTTAAATTACAGAAATTAATTCATATTTCAAAAGATCTAGAAAATAAATAAAAACTCAATCAAGCAAGTAAACGAGTATTGGCGATAAACATAAATATTATCCAACAAGATAAACCAGTAAACGATGTAAAACATATCAAAAACAAATGATCTTCATAAACGTGGCTAACACCTAAGGGTGTTAGCCCATAATCTCAGTAACAAAGTACAAAGTAAATAATCAAAACGATAAAAGTATGATTCATAGTGAAAACAATACGCTAACCGAATGATTAATCAAAGTAATTAGGTTAAAAAGAGTTCTGCTAATGAATGACTGAGTTTTCAGGACCTTCTTGAATGATAAATTCATATGGGAGTCGATCTTGGTGGTAAAAAGTTTTTTTTTTTAATTCGTAATTCAGGTTTTGTATTTATAGTCTCTGGAATTTGGTCGATACAGCGTATTGGATATCTCCAATACGGCGTATCAGGCTGTTCTAGCGTGGGCTCCACAATTAAAATATTTTGGAAGGTATACGAACTGCCCTTGCATACGGCGTATTAAGTGTTGGGAACACATTTTATTATAAAGTGTTGGTCATAGTAATATGTAATAGGTTGATTATTTGTTAAGGCCTTTATGTTTAATTTAGCCTTCGGCCTATGTAGAAGGCCCATAGGCCGTGGCCTTTTGTTTATGTTCTTATAAGAATCCTAGGCGTTGCCCTAGGATGAAGTACTATATATACCCATGTAAACATATTATCTTATTGTTGGTTATTTCATATATGCAAGCAAAGTTTTGTTATTCTCTCTTATGAAGTGATCGACCATCTCTATCTCTTTCTCTTATCTCTATCTTTCTTATACCTGTGTTTATATCGTTAGGGTGACCTAACAAGTGGTATCAATTGCCTAAAGATCATTGAGTAGTGTTTTTTGTGGAGTTCGTACCTTTTACTAGTTTATACGAGTTGGTTTTTGTTTATTTTGTGACAAAATCTCATTTCTAGCACTCATTCTTCACGCTTGTAAAGTGTTAAGAACTCTATAGTGTTTAGAAGTTATATTTGTAGTCGAAAGTTTGGATCTTTTTGCTTTAGAACAAATTAGGATCGTTGTTTTATTAAGATACTTTATCGAAATTGGTCAAATTTCGTTTAAAACGTTAAAGCTTGAAACTTTCTTATCATTTAAGTGTTTTTAAACGTTTTTATCAAAAGAGAATTAGTTTAAACATCGTTTTTGATAGAAAGAAAGTGTTTTTAATAAAACTGTCCTTCATCGGAATTGCACCTAAGGGTTTGTCGAAATTAAAGATTGAGGGTTTATCGGAATTGACAACTAGGGATTATCGAAATTGGACTTAAGGGTTTATCGGAATTGCCACACAAGGTTCTATCGGATTTGAACTTCAGAATTCATCGAAATTGATACTCAGTAGATTCCTTGCTTGTACAAGCTTGTGAAAATACTTCGACTTTGTGGAAATCTCCTATCTTGTATAAGATTAGTGAGATAACATCGGAATTGCATATTCTATCAAAATTACTAAATTGCCATCGCAATTGCAATCTCTATCGAAATTGTCAAGTTCCATCGGAATTCAGATAATCCATCACAATTACCAAGTTCCATCAAAATTGCCAAGTTCTATCGCAATTCATATAATCCATCGCGATTACCAAGTTCTATCGTAATTGGATAAATCCATCGCAATTGTAACTTTGTCGCAATTCAGTTAACTCGTCGCAATTAGTAAACTGTGAACAATGTTTGTCGTAATTCAGTTAACTCGTTGCAATTGGTAAACTGTGAAAAGTGTTTGTCGAAATTGGACGTGAACAGTAATCATCTTAATTCAAACTTAACCAAAACCAAAACTCATAACTCACAACACACTTCTCAATTGTCTACAAGATCCATAACAACACAAGTTAACTAATCACAATCATGTCTCAACCACCTTATTTCAACTACTTTCAACAGCAATAACAGTATCCTCAGTAGCTACAGTATCCCCAACAACAACTATTCATGCAACAACATCAATTCTTTCCACAGCAACACTCCCCTCAATAACAACCATACCAACAACAACCAATGCAATCCTTCACACTTCTTGCAAAACAACCACATTGGTTTGATCAAATGTGTGAGGCCATCAGTAGCCAACAATCTAGACATGAAGCTGGATCACTTGACACACCTCCAATGTTCACTCCTGGTAATTATGTTCAATGGGCAAGTCGATTCTTAAGGTTCATAGAACTCAAGAAACCACATGGCAAATATATGAAAAAGGCTATAATTGAAGGTCCATTCCAAATGCCAACTACAACGGTTCCTGGAGATGCAACTGCTACTCCTCCAAGACCTGAAACTGTGACCCCTGTTCCTGAGACTCAACTTACTGTAGAGCAAATACTTCATCGTGAAGAAATGAACTTGCAATGTCATATATTCTTCAGGGAATACCTAATCCGATTTTCTGAAGCATTGATGCTCAGAAAACAGCTAAGGATATGTGGGAACACGTTCATCTCTTAATGGAAGGCACGGAACTGAACCAAGAAGACATGGAATCCAAACTTTACCTCGAATATACAATGTTCATGATTGAATCAGGGGAGTTACTTGAGTCTTATTACCATCGGTTCACAAACATCATCAATGACTTGGACAGACAGAATATTGTTTTACCAAGGATTGCAATCAACACTAAGTTTCTCAGCTGTCTTGGTTCTGATTGGCAAAAATATGTCACGTTTGTTCGTCAAGCTAAAAATCTACACAATGCATCTTATGGGTTGTTGTATGATTATCTGAAGCACCATCAGTGTAACACCCCGACCCGACAAGGGTAGAGATGTCACAACAATGGTGACATATCAGAAACATACATAAGCATACATCTTCAATAATACAAAGAAGTACAAAGGTTACAAGAAATTACAAGGAAATACAGAATTACAGAGGAATAAATACTAAGTCTGAAAATAAAAATTCTTCTAGTCATCTCTATATCAAAATATCTATCACAGTGTAGTCTTCTAAGTCCAATGATACTCTCCACTCATACCCAGCTTCTTACTAAAACCTGCCGCAGGAAAAGAAATGCGGCTGAGCTACGAGAGCTCAGTGAACAGATATAACGGTAACAAGCAGTAATACAGAATAATGAACAGTAAATGAAATACGAATCAATCAGAGTTATAGCATAGGAAAAGGTAACAGTAATGAGAAGTACAAGGGTATAAGGTGTAGGAAACAGTAATCCTCTACGAGCCCAGTAACAGTAACAGTAACAGTAACAGTATCATCATGTAGCCATATAGAGGGGAGACCTCTCAGTAATCAGTAAATATGAGGGGAGTCCTCAATCAGTAAGTGGAGTAGCTAGCTCCCAGAGTGTGAAAGACGTGTATCGCACACACCATCAGTCACCAGTAATAACAGTATATATATCAGTACAGTAACAGTAACAGTAACAGTAACAGCTAGGATGCATCCATGCGCCCCAGGTGGCCAGAAACTCCTCATACACCAAATCAGATAAAGTCAGGGACGGGACAGGTCATCACTCTCCTGCCTTAGAGTCATGCCATCGGTGCATCAATGACATGGACATGAAACCCTCATGCCTAGTGAGTGGCTCGTAGTCTCAAACAGTGGTCAAGATCAAGTATCAAAAGTCCAAGTATCTAGTTCAGTTATATCAGAAAGTCCATATCAGAAGTTCATATCAGAGGGTTCAATATCAGAAGGTCAATATCAGAACGTTTATAGGTTCATAGACAAGATTTTAATTCAAAGGTTTCATATTAAACTTGTATTTAAAAATAATCTTTCAGTGACTTTCATAAAATGATGTTTAGTAAAACCTTTTATAAAGATAGTCTTTAAAAGAGATTTTCATAAAACCTTTAGTGCAGTTACAATTCAAAAATTGGTATAACATCGTATTCAAAAGCTTTTCTCAAAAACATTTTCATTTCGTCAAGGAAAGCTTCCAATTTCAGTTATAATGTCAAAATGAATCTCCAGGGTATTTCAGAGGTTTGCATATTCAGGTCACAAGGTGAAGAACGAATCATGTCAAGTATCAAAGGAATAAAACAGGGTTCAGTTTATCAAGGGAACTCAGAATCAGATACCATATCAGAAGGGTTCATAATCAAATTCTTATAACAAGGTTCTAATCAGGGATTTATAGGCAAGGGAATCATATGAAAGGTTCAAGTAAAGGGAATCATAGCAATGGCATTAATACAGAAACTGACAGATCAGAAAATGAAAGAGATCATGAGAAACCTTACAAGAAAGGTCAGAATATCTGTACCTTATTAACCAAGTAAGCAGAATCACAAAACAAACACTGACAGGAAAATCAGTCACTCCTTCTTCGGACCTAGAGGAGTAAAAGACAGAATTACTATTGGTTCCAATCTACAGATTTCGTTATCTTTCCATTTTAAGTAACTTTCTATTTTTAGCAGGTTTCTGATTTTATCAGGTTTCCCGACTTAGTAAGTTTCCAGAATTTGTAGGTTCCCATATTTAGAATATCATAAGTTTAAGTATTCAAATGTGACAATGATATTATTTCAAGGTTCATAATGTTGATTATATAAGTTTAGGGTTTATTATGCAATTATAACAAGTTTAGGGTTAATAGTGTCATTATGATAAGATTAGGGTGTAAAATGTAAATATTATCAAGTTACATGTTTTCATCCGTTAAGTCTCTTAGTTTTAGAAAAATGACAATTTAGACCCTTTAGTTTAGAAAATAAACACATTATACCTTTTAAAACCCTTTTACACTTTTTACAAATTTTACACATGAACTGGTCCTGTTTAGTCGAATTTTTCATCCATATAAGAACCCAGAATTAAAATTCCCAAAAATTCACACACGTACCCATATTTCTTAAGAACCTACCCTAATTTTTCCAGAATTTATTATTAAGCATAACTATAGTCTAAAAATCCTTTTAGTCAAGTCGTCCAGATTACTGATCAGTTTTAACATACGAAAAGTTTGTAGTTCAAAGCCCCATCACAATAGTTTATAAAAATCCACAAAAATTAAAGAAACTAAATTATATCCCAAATATTATTCTGCAGAAATTTTAGGTCATAACTCGTTATAGATTTCAAATTAAAAATCATAAACTACAGGTGAATTTTCGTAACCCGAAATACAGTTTTGACACCCGATCTCATAAATTAGAAAAATGTGACTTCCCGACCTCTAAAAATTACAAGGTTAATTTCTACAGAAAGCTATTTCATTGAACTTCATTTTAGACCCCAGAAACGCCCAATTACACGCTCACATCATATAGATACAGCCGATTAAAGTCGAACAATTTTCCAGGACAGTAGCAGTTTCAATATTATTTTATGTATTCAATTAGGGTTTTCATTCCAACGATACTTTCTTGATACCAAACGATTATGAGTGACTCTAAAACAGATATAGGTCGATTTATATCTGATCTTAACATGTTCATATCACTCAAAACATGATCAATTACCTAGGCCGATTATATTAGGGTTTTGTTCATAATTTTGAAGGGATTAAAATTATACACATATGTTTACCTTGTAACAACACACGATTATACCACGTACGAACACCACGAATCTCTTCATTGCTTGCTTGATTGGAACCGAATGGGAGCAGAATGGAGGAGGGAGAGGGCGGCCGAAACTTTGAGTGCTAGGGTTTACTATCTTTTTTTTTTTTTTTTTTTTTTTTTTTTGTCGAGTTAATTTAGAAGGGAAAAGAAAAACAAAAACCGGTCTTGTGGTTTTTTTAGTTGGGCCATGAGGGCTGAATGTATGGTGGCTTAATTTCATTAGGTCCATAAGTTGTTTACTTATTTCAAAACGAAAAGACTACGGCCCAAAACAATTATTTGTGTAACGTAATTAATTCCTCGTATTTTATTATTATTATTTTTTTATTCCATAATGTATGGTTTATTTAATAGCTTAAGTCATTAAATAATTTAGGACATAATTATCTTAGGTTAAACGTCAAATGACGTTACTTATATAATATTCATAAGTTATTTAAAATTTTAAATTT
Source organism: Artemisia tridentata subsp. tridentata (assembly GCA_021014915.2). Taxonomy (NCBI): domain Eukaryota; kingdom Viridiplantae; phylum Streptophyta; class Magnoliopsida; order Asterales; family Asteraceae; genus Artemisia; species Artemisia tridentata. The sequence continues at coordinate 269,829,588 of CP139506.1, read as the reverse complement.
AAGGGCATTTTTGTCATTTCAGATTGTTTTAATTTTGGGGTTTTACAACTTCTTCCCCTCTAAAAGGAAAATTTTCGTACTCGAAAATTGAAGTTAAACGAAACGGAAACACAGCTAACTGTGAACACAAATATGAAAGGCTTGTTTCTCATGACTCTATCTTGTTGATCAAAGCTTCGGTTTCCTCAGAAAAGACAAATCATACTGAATCCAGATCAAAAGAATAATATGCCAACGTAACAGATGATAATCGTATTCTCTCAGAAGAGATACAGGAACTACATTGGATTTTGACAGATATGCCGTCCACAGAATTTTGATTAGACAAATCAGATGAGAACGTACAGAAAATAGATTATTGATAACATCAATTGGCAGGAAGTTCTACAACAGAACCTAAGATTATGATTGGAAGCGCAGAGGTCAGCAAAATGCGTGACGAGAATCCAGACGTATCAAATTGCATAACGGTGAAAGCAGATTACGCATATAGGTAGAATGAACTAAAAGTGTCACTAATCACGGATAAACCAATGGAGATCAGATTCTAAACTTCTTAGGAACTCCCCTAAGATATCCTATGGCCACAATGAGTGCACGTTATATGGTGTAAGTATTATCACGTTGATCAGGCGTCATAATACTAGCACCACATAAATATGCCTTCATGATGATAATACTTTATCTCGAGTCGTGAGTATAACAACCTATCTTAATCCACCTAGTACTTCTACAGTCTCAGAGTCAACCAGATCAAGGTCATAGTCAAGAGAGAAATAAGACTATTCGCAAGAGTATCGGAATTTCCAGATTGCCTAGCAGAGTAAGGCACGCCGCCACAAGCATCAGATTTTCCACAGTTCGCCAAAATTCCTCAGAACAAAACCATCATCGAACATACGAAAATAAGCACGGGGCTGAAATGCTTCTAGGAAACTTAAATCATTAGCGGATCTTATCATGATATAACGAAGCTTAAGGGAGTCAACGGAAATGAAAACTAATCATCAATAACTTCGGTCTTCACAGAATCAATTCTTCCAAACATAAAAGGTCTGATCCAGAAATCCGTTCATTCAAAACATCTACTCTCTTCAAGTCCGGTTAATATGTCTTCATTTTTCCATCAATCTGGAAGTGAAGCAAAATCGTCTGGTTCATCACGCCTCCTGCAGTTCTTCTTGGAATGTGATGGAGTAATGTGAATTTCTGGCACGATCTTTAAGTTTCTTCATCATCCAGCCTGCTTCCGCCCTCAATTCATCTTAGTACAACCAAGATGAATAGGGAAGTGAGACTGTACGTCTTCATCAGCTCCAGGTTCGCCGTCTTTCTTCTGCATCGCCAACACTTCTGTCTTGTAAGGAATGTCTTCACTCTTCAGGGTAGTCACCGCTGTTGTCAACTCTAGGTCAGGTAGTGAAGTAATACTTCTGATGCGTTTCTAGTTGTCTTGATGCACACGCAAAACCTTCTGAGTCTCTTTCTGAAATGTCTCAAAATTTGTTCCGTCTGAAGGTATGGAAACAAATTTCTATTTCAGCTTTCCAAAACTCCGTTCTCAATCAGACTAAGCTGTTTCTCTCTGGTCACGAAATTTATCAAGGGTAACGCAAGTTGTAAACGTCTTCAGAATTCTGATGCAAGGTTCAAAAGATTTCAGTTTACCATTTTGTTATCGGTCTTGACCATTCGGTGATAGTTTCAAAATTTGCGGGATTTAAAAAGGATATTCTCAATCAAGAAAAACCGTTGTCTCAACAGATATCAATCTCTCAGAATGCACAAGTGATCGTCAAATTTCTTACAAAGTGCAAAAATGATTTTCATGTTCTTCTTCGTCTCCGAATGTACTATTAAGTCATACAATGACCATTTGCCCAAGTACTCACGAGAACACATTCATTTATCAAATTTATATAATAGTCAGAGCTTTAGCTAATACTATTAGCGTCACAAATCTTTATATCAGTCGTTACAAATGCGGACAGCGATCTCAAGAATAACCTCAATTCATATTTCCATCTGAAGGAAACTTCGCGCTCTGAAATTGAATAGATACAAAGTCGTTTCAGGGTGGAGAGATAAGGGTTCCAAATAGCAATACGGTTCAGCTTCCAGAATTAATACATGCCTCCTGTCATCATTCTTCTTTATCGCGAACAAAATTGAAATACGCCAAGAAAATACACTTAAGCGAACTTACTTCTCACTCCGGTGGAAAATTTGGTGGTTCAATCAGAAATCGTGTTCAGAAAATTCAGGGTGCCAAGTAATTTTCAAGATAAGGTTCATTCATTGTTGTACGAAATGGGTTCAAGGAAAACTTCATAATCGCGAACATAACACACGAGTCTTCAGAGTAATAGCGATAGCAGAAAGTTTAACAATCGGTAATCGTGGTAGGGAGTTCAAAATTGTTTTAAACGTCAAAGGTGAGACATAGGAGGATAGTTGTCAAACAACCAATCCTTTATCAGAATAACATTAGAGTTAACAGTCCACAGAAAGACAGGTCAACAAAGCAAATCTTATCGTCCAAAATGAGAGGGAAACATTCTTATACTCGTGGTTAAACACCACAAGACTTCTCATAGGGACAAAGATGGTTAAGACGAAATCAAATGGTGTCAGAAAATTTATAGATGCTTATCAAGAGACAAGAGACAATTAACAGAAGGTATCAAATGCTTATCAAAAGCAGAAAACAAATAACAGAAGGTGTCAAGTGCGTCATCGCCAAGGAGATTTTTAGAATGCCCGAAGAGGCATCAAAATGATTAACAGAAAGATCAGAGGTCAGAGTCAGACTCTGCAGACAAGGATCAAATAGTGTCAGGCAATTACTATGCAGTTCTTAATGCCTTCGAGATTTATTTAGGTTCAAAACTTAGGTAGTGCAAAGCATAAGCTTTCAATTTCCAAAAGTGTTCTGAACAGACTTTAATCAAAAGCAAGGCACGAATCAGAGTGATGCGGAAGCAAAGATGCTTAAACAAACGCCTTATAGTCTACCCATTCCTCACTGGTCAAAACTTAAGTTCATATCAAGGAATCCTAAAGCAGTTCTCAAGGTGTTCTCCTATGTTCTTACAGTGGAAGCCTAATGGTCCAGAACTCACAGGTCAAGGGTAAATGTATTACGAGTCGCAGCCTGTCTCTGATACCATAAATTGTAACACCCCGACCCGACAAGGGTAGAGATGTCACAACAATGGTGACATATCAGAAACATACATAAGCATACATCTTCAATAATACAAAGAAGTACAAAGGTTACAAGAAATTACAAGGAAATACAGAATTACAGAGGAATAAATACTAAGTCTGAAAATAAAAATTCTTCTAGTCATCTCTATAACAAAATATCTATCACAGTGTAGTCTTCTAAGTCCAATGATACTCTCCACTCATACCCAGCTTCCTACTAAAACCTGCCGCAGGAAAAGAAATGCGGCTGAGCTACGAGAGCTCAGTGAACAGATATAACGGTAACAAGCAGTAATACAGAATAATGAACAGTAAATGAAATACGAATCAATCAGAGTTATAGCATAGGAAAAGGTAACAGTAATGAGAAGTACAAGGGTATAAGGTGTAGGAAACAGTAATCCTCTACGAGCCCAGTAACAGTAACAGTAACAGTATCATCATGTAGCCATATAGAGGGGAGACCTCTCAGTAATCAGTAAATATGAGGGGAGTCCTCAATCAGTAAGTGGAGTAGCTAGCTCCCAGAGTGTGAAAGACGTGTATCGCACACACCATCAGTCACCAGTAATAACAGTATATATATCAGTACAGTAACAGTAACAGTAACAGTAACAGTAGCAGCTAGGATGCATCCATGCGCCCCAGGTGGCCCGAAACTCCTCATACACCAAATCAGATAAAGTCAGGGACGGGACAGGTCATCACTCTCCTGCCCTAGAGTCATGCCATCGGTGCATCAATGACATGGACATGAAACCCTCATGCCTAGTGAGTGGCTCGTAGTCTCAAACTGTGGTCAAGGTCAAGTATCCAGTTCAGTTATATCAGAAAGTTCATATCAGAAGTTCATATCAGAAGTTCATATCAGAGGGTTCAATATCAGAAGGTCAATATCAGAACGTTTATAGGTTCATAGACAAGATTTTAATTCAAAGGTTTCATATTAAACTTGTATTTAAAAATAATCTTTCAGTGACTTTCATAAAATGATGTTTAGTAAAACCTTTTATAAAGATAGTCTTTAAAAAAGATTTTCATAAAACCTTTAGTGTAGTTACAATTCAAAAATTGGTATAACATCGTATTCAAAAGCTTTTCTCAAAAACATTTTCATTTCATCAAGGAAAGCTTCCAATTTCAGTTATAATGTCAAAATGAATCTCCAGGGTATTTCAGAGGTTTGCATATTCAGGTCACAAGGTGAAGAACGAATCATGTCAAGTATCAAAGGAATAAAACAGGGTTCAGTTTATCAAGGGAACTCAGAATCAGATAACATGTCAGAAGGGTTCATAATCAAATTCTTATAACAAGGTTCTAATCAGGGATTTATAGGAAAGGGAATCATATGAAAGGTTCAAGTAAAAGGAATCATAGCAATGGCATTAATATAGAAACTGACAGATCAGCAAATGAAAGAGATCATAAGAAACCTTACAAGAAAGGTCAGAATATCTGTACCTTATTAACCAAGTAAGCAGAATCACAAAACAAACACTGACAGGAAAATCAGTCACTCCTTCTTCGGACCTAGAGGAGTAAAAGACAGAATTACTATTGGTTCCAATCTACAGATTTCGTTATCTTTCCATTTTAAGTAACTTTCTATTTTTAGCAGGTTTCTGTTTTTATCAGGTTTCCCGACTTAGTAAGTTTTCAGAATTTGTAGGTTCCCATATTTAGAATATCATAAGTTTAAGTATTCAAATGTGACAATGATATTATTTCAAGGTTCATAATGTTGATTATATAAGTTTAGGGTTTATTATGCAATTATAACAAGTTTAGGGTTAATAGTGTCATTATGATAAGATTAGGGTGTAAAATGTAAATATTATCAAGTTACATGTTTTCATCCGTTAAGTCCCTTAGTTTTAGAAAAATGACAATTTAGACCCTTTAGTTTAGAAAATAAACACATTATACCTTTTAAAACCCTTTTACACTTTTTACAAATTTTACACATGAACTGGTCCTGTTTAGTCGAATTTTTCATCCATATAAGAACCCAGAATTAAAATTCCCAAAAATTCACACACGTACCCATATTTCTTAAGAACCTACCCTAATTTTTCCAGAATTTATTATTAAGCATAACTATAGTCTAAAAATCCTTTTAGTCAAGTCGTCCAGATTACTGATCAGTTTTAACATACGAAAAGTTTACAGTTCAAAGCCCCATCACAATAGTTTGTAAAAATCCAAAAAAATTACAGAAACTAAATTATATCCCAAATATTATTCTGAAAAAATTTTAGGTCATAACTCGTTATAGATTTCAAATTAAAAATCATAAACTACAGGTGAATTTTCGTAACCCGAAATACAGTTTTGACACCCGATCTCATAAATTAGAAAAATGTGACTTCCCGACCTCTAAAAATTACAAGGTTAATTTCTACAGAAAGCTATTTTATTGAACTTCATTTTAGACCCCAGAAATGCCCAATTACACGCCCACATCATATAGATAGAGCCGATTAAAATCGAACAATTTTCCAGGACAGTAGCAGTTTCAATATTATTTTATGTATTCAATTAGGGTTTTCATTCCAACGATACTTTCTTGATACCAAACGATTATGAGTGACTCTAAAACAGATATAGGTCGATTTATATCTGATCTTAACATGTTCATATCACTCAAAACATGATCAATTACCTAGGCCGATTATATTAGGGTTTTGTTCATAATTTTGAAGGGATTAAAATTATACACATATGATTACCTTGTAACAACACACGATTATACCACGTACGAACACCACGAATCTCTTCATTGCTTGCTTGATTGGAACCGAATGGGAGCAGAATGGAGGAGGGAGAGGGCGGCCAAAACTTTGAGTGCTAGGGTTTACTATCTTTTTTCTTTTTTTTTGTCGAGTTAATTTAGAAGGGAAAAGAAAAACAAAAACCGGTCTTGTGGTTTTTTTAGTTGGGCCATGAGGGCTGAATGTATGGTGGCTTAATTTCATTAGGTCCATAAGTTGTTTACTTATTTCAAAATGAAAAGACTACGGCCCAAAACAATTATTTGTGTAACGTAATTAATTCCTCGTATTTTATTATTATTATTTTTTTATTCCATAATGTATGGTTTATTTAATAGCTTAAGTCATTAAATAATTTAGGACATAATTATCTTAGGTTAAACGTCAAATGACGTTACTTATATAATATTCATAAGTTATTTAAAATTTTAAATTTAAGGGCATTTTTGTCATTTCAGATTGTTTTAATTTTGGGGTTTTACAATCAGTCTGAAGTTGACAAAGATCGAGCTCTTCGTGGTACTTATTCACCTTCTAAAACTCTAAATTCATTGGCACTGCTAGCTCAATCTCACTTTGCTCCACCTCCACAGTCAAACCATGCTTATGTCCAAAAACAACATCACTTTAACTATCCTCAACAAACCTCTTCCACCCAACTCATTCCATATGATTTGACACAACAACCAACTAAAAATCAACTAGTCCCCTATGACAACACTGACACCATGTTCTACACAAATACAAACAATGACGAAGATGATGCATTCAACTCTTTGAATGAAGGATTTGCACTCATTGCTCGTGCTTTCAGCAAATTCTCTAACAAATCCAACAATCGTCTCCGCACTTCATCTAACACAAGGAATCAAGCTGTTGTACAAGATGGATGGGTTGAAATACAGAATCGTACTTATGGAAGAACTGGATCAGAAGGTTATATGGGAAATTCAGAAAATGGACAACAGTTTAATGCAGCTAGTGGAAGTAGGAACACTGCAGGTGCTCCTTAGAAAAGGGTTGAAATTGTGGAAACTGAGAATACAGGGACTGGTCAAGTGCTATAACTGCAATGGGAAAGGTCATCTGGCTAATGCATGTCCCAAACCTAGAGTCAGAGGCAGTGAGTTTCATAAGTAGGCACTACTTCTAGCTCTAAAGGATGAATCAGGGGGCACTCTCACTGACAAAGAAAACAGCTTCATGGCAAATGCATATTTAGATGATGACATGGAGGATTTGGAAGAAAATGCAGCTATAATGTTAATGGTAAACATGCAAGAACTTCACATGAGTGACACATGCCCAGTATATGATACTGACGGTCTGTCTTAGGTACCTGATCCAACAACATGTCTAATACATGAAATTGTATCACCATCTGCATCTGCATCAGACAAGGAGCAAGTTGTTCAAAATGATTCATTATTATCTCCTCAAGAAGATGAACAAATGAACACAGTTGTTACATTTGATGAAGATCAAATTAACCCAGTTGTTACATTTGATGATCCAATTGATGACGATAACAATGATCAAATTGAACAAAATGAACCTTCGCTCGGTCCAGATCCAGAACTCATGACCTTACTATTAACCACCCAATCCCAATTGGACTCACAAAAATCTCAGATTGAAAAGTGCAATGAAATCAACAGAACATTAAAAGCAAAAGTTGCATCATTAATGATGAAGTCAAATAAGTACATTTTATTACTATCATTTATCCTAATAATTTGACTTGTTTTATTATATTATGTATGAGGATTGATACTTAATCGTTTACTTTTGTAATTCTCAGGTAAAAACAAGCATTTGGTGAAACTTGGCGATTTTGGACTAATTATGGAGCAAAACATGCAAGAAGTTAAGAGTCTACTGAAATGTATAAGATCAAGACGAATCTGCTCCAGATGCGCCGCATCTCACTTATTACATACGGCGCATCACTATCAAGATTTCACAAGATATTATCCAAGACGGCAAAGGACATGCGCCGCATCCAAGAATGAAGATACGCCGCATCTTCTGGCGGTGTACGAATATTCCTGAATATATTAATCTTGGACCCCACGCGAAGTTAAGTCAATGCGCCGCATCTACTTACTAGATGCGCCGCATCTTACCCTCAGACGGAAACTATAAATACCCCAAAGACCAGACGAATTAAGAGTTCCGAAAGTTCGACAAAAGATCGAAGTACAGAAACCTAGGACGAATTCAGTCGAATAGGCAGCACAAGACACACCCGAACGAAGATACAAGAGCTGTAAGAAGGTGCTGCATGTGTTTAATTCATTAAGTAGTTTTGTTTTATTGTGTTAGTAAACTTTAATTCATCAGGATTGATGGCTTGTGTAATGTGACAACGGAAAGATTGCACTCCCTTAAAACTGCTTTCCCATCAATTAAAGTTTATATGTTGATGTCTTTGGTTACTACTTATTAGTGCATTGATAACCTCTGTGTTTATTAGTGGCCTGCGCATTTGACTGCGGAAAATAATGTGGCTCCCACGGTTGTTACAAAATTGATCACTTAGGAATAACTTTTAGACATAAGTAATCATTAAGGGTTTACTCGCCGATAAGAATAGGACCAACGAGAAAGGATTAACTACATACACTTCATATAAAACTATCAATAAAACAAGTGACAATCTACTTAATCATCAGGACAGATCTTCTTATTGTCTCAAGTATTTATCTGTGTACGTGTGTGCTATTCGCTGATTTGTGCCTATTGGTTTAGTTTATTATTTAATTGCAACCAAATCGTGCCAGTCTCTCAGGCTGAACCCCCTTGCGTTAGATTAGGTTGTATAGCTAACTTAATATATTAAAATACTGATTAGAATAACGAGATAATACGTTCCACTCTTAGTGATCGATACTCTACTTACCATTATATTCATACTGACCGGGTACACTGCTCGTTAAGTGTGTGTGTTATTGATAAGTCGGCTAAATATAAATTTAAAACTTGAGTAGGCATTAATACTGCTAAACCGCAACGACACATCGCACGCATCAAGTTTTTGGCGCCGCTGCCGGGGAGTGAATTGTTATTATCTGTTAATTTGATTAGTATTTTAATTAGGTTTTTAATTTTTTTATCTAACTGCTAACTGTGTGGTATAATTAGATTAATTTGCATTCATTGTATTATTTTGCATATTTTCTTGTTTTTGTGTGTTTAATTTGTGTTTATTTTCGTGTGTTTTTATTTGTTTTTATTTTTCGTATTTTTTTTTGTGTTCTGCTATCGTTGTACTGAGCTTAATCGAACGATACGGCGCATCTATTTTCATAGATACGGCGTATTGCGTTTAATTTTTATAAAATACAACGCGTTTAATTAATTCGATACGACGCATCTTTTCCCCAAGATACGGCGTATCTGTTTTTGATAAAAAAAAATTTCTAAACGTTAACGCGATACGACGCATCTGCTTTAGCAGATACGGCGTATCTATTATTTTAATTAAAAACAGTTTTCGAATTATTAAACAGATACGGCGTATCGATTTTTATCGATACGGCGCATCTTCTGAATCAAAAATCTTATATTTTGAAACGTAACGAAAATACGGCGCATTAACCTTTGTTAATACGACGAATATAATTTGATAAATATAGTTGATTTTTGATATTTACTTTGATCGGTTCGATACTCTCGTGTGCAAGTTGTTTATTTTCAGGATAAATGTTGACTCAAGCATCACCATGAATGATTACATTCTGAACCATACCCAGAGAAGCTAGCTGGAGTGATCGAACATAAGACTGCATGAGTGGAGGAAAACTCGGTACCGGTAACATTGAACGTCTTAAATTCTTGAAATAGAATTCCAGGTAACCTCTACGATAATTCAACCTGCCCAAAGGAAAGTTCTCTACAATATAATCTCAATTTTATTATCCGTATTATATACCTGATTCAAATTGTAATCTTAATTTTGTATGCTTAAAAACGATATTTGTTCCTAACCTCGGAATAAATCCTTATCCACTAAACAATAAGACTACAATTATTAATAAAACATTTATACCTATTGCTCTTATTTTGAATTCATCTATATCGTATGGTATGACCGTTTGACCCCAATTTGATGTATAAAGAATTGTGTTGCGGAAGCCAAGGTACGTTCCTTATTTAAATTTTGTTCACTAACTTAGCGATACGGCGGATCTAAATATCCAAAGCGCCGTATCTCTGACCAACTAGGACTCATTGACTAGTCAACGAGATTAAATAGATACGGCGCATCCCAATTTTTCAATACGGCGCATCGTTTTGCCCTATAAATACGACGGGAATGCGCCGGATCTAAAATTTTTACCGAAAAATCCTCACACAGTTAAGAACTCACACACAGTAAAACTATACTCTAATTCCGAGCATTTTTCTAAACTTCACCATCTAATCCGATCTATAATCCTTCACCTAATCATAAAATTAAGGTATTTATTCCTTTTCGATTTAATCTTGTTTAACATGAAAATTAGGGTTTATGTGATTAATTCGATTAGGGATTATATGATATAGATATATGATTAGGACTTGTATTAGATGATCTCCCCCGTATTTAACTTGCGTAAATCATCGAACTTCTGGCCTAGTTTGATTTGAACGAAAATTTGGGTTTTGAATTGATTTTGAATTTTTGTGGGAAAATGGATTAGTAGTGGTGTAATGAGCTATTAGAACTGATATAATTGGTAAATGATACTATGATATTATGAGGGAGTTTACGTCACGGATACGGATTCTTGAAAAGCCTGCCTGATCCCCTTTATTTTATACTGATATGCTTTTAGATGCGGCGCATCTAGGTTAGTTGATGCGGCGTAAAGACCTATTTCCAAATTGATAAAACTTTAGATACGCCGTATTACTTAATCTAGATACGACGCATCTCCATACGCCGTATCTCATATCTTGCTCCGCATCTCTTATACTTTGTGCAGAAACGCCGCACTGATTAAATCAGATGCGCCGTATCTACCTGATTTGCAGACTGTTTACTAACTTTGAAAATTTATTTCAGATGGCATTACCAGAGGCTGCACAAAGACATCAGTGGCTACGTTTCGAGGATATGGAACTGACTCCTGGCACTTTGGATGATTACTTGCGAAGATTAGAGTCGATTTACTTTAAGAGAATATTTAGGGTCCAGGTTTTGGATTTTGCTGATGTGGGATTGATTGGGGAAGGTCATGCTGCTGAGAGTTTACGACATAGGATGGAGATGGTAGTTACTGGTGATGATGAGGAGGTGGTATTCAGATCTAGTGCTTGGGAGAGATTGTTCAGGATTGACGAGCCCTTGGTAAGGGAGCTCATGATGGAGTTTTTCAGTACGGTCTACTACAGAGAGACGGATACTGGGTTGGATGTTGCTGACACCCTTGTGTTTAGACTGGGTGGGGTGCCGAGGCAGATGTCTATGAGACAGTTCATTTTGGCCATGGGTTTGCACACGGTTGAGGAGCTTGATTCTGATGGGTTTGCCAGATATTGGGATGATAGTTTGAGAGCGGTCCCTGACAGAGGATTGTTCAGTGATTACTGGGACAGGATTTCTTCGGGGGGTGATATCACTACTTCCACCCCCTCTTACACTTTGATCAGGGAGCCGATGAGGAGGCTGTGCCACCGTCTGATAGCACTTACCATTGCTGGGAGAGGACAGTCACCTGAGAAGGTGACCACTCTGGACCTCTTCCTCTTGAGGAGCATGGATGAGGGGTTGTCGGTGAACATCCCCCACTTTTTGGCACTCTACCTCCACCGATCAGCTGCAGGGAGAGATCGGAGGAGCCATATGACTGGCGGGCATTTTGTTTCTCGGCTGGCCCGCCATTTTGGAGTGATTGGAGAGGAGATCCCAGCAGGGCTGGAGGTTGTAGTGACCCATCTCCCGGTTATTGACAGGGATTATTTGGTTAGACTTGGGATCTGTCAGTTGGCTATGGGGGATTACGTTTGGGTAGCATTGGGGCCCGCTAGAGCTGCAGGGCCAGAGGCGGAGCAGGGAGGTCCCCAGGGAGCTCCGGCTGCTGCTCCAGCCCATCAGGATGAGCCACAGGCACCAGTGCCCCCACCAGTACATGTACGCACAGTGAGTCAGAGAGTTGAGGCAGTCGAGGGGGAGTTGAGAGCCTTGAGAGGCGTTGTTGATGTTTTGAGGAGGGACTCAGAGTGGCTGGTTACGGGTGTGAGCCGACTTTTGGAGCAGCAGGGTATTACCCACACTCGTCCAGATGGTGCTCATGTTGCAGGAGTGACACGTGCATACGCTCGCAGAGTCCGGCCTAGGACTGACGATGCCAGCACTTCGGGGACCCACCTACACGACCACACTGACCCTTGATCTCTTGATTCCATGTGTTTATTGACATTGTTCCATGCACATTATTATTATTCTTTTTGGATTGTACTAATCGATATTATCATTTATGCATTTGATGTTTCAGTTTATATTTCTTAGTATGCTTGACAAAGACTGGCATTAAGTTCAGCATGATAATACGAGAGGAAGTGAGAGAAAACCATGGAACGAGCCATTTTACAACAGACTGTTAACAGTCTGTCTGGTGAACACATGCGCCGCATCTGGTACAATAGATGCGCCGCATCCTATCCTTTATTTTGTTTTTATTCCATAATTATTCCAGGCTCGATACGGCGTATCTTCTTCCATAAGATACGGCGCATCGACTGACCTGACGATTTTCATTTTTAATTTTTATGTTTTATTTTAACTAACTACTAATGTATTATGCAAGTTTGAACCTTTCTTAACTTAGGTGTGTTTTAAAGCCTTGGTGGTATTATAGATTCCTGCATTTCCTGTGGATACATCAAATATGAAGCTTAAACGTTCTCATCCACAAGAAAGATGATTTTTGCTCTTATACTAATGGAGGATCATACCGAGCAAATCTCAGGGGAGTTTTTCTGTTCTAATTCTTTTACTTTCCAGTTTTTAACCTTTTATACAAACAACGAGGACGTTTTTAACTTAAGTGGGGGGATTGGAGAATTAGAACACTTAACACTTACTTGTCCTAAACTTTTAAAAAAAAATATGCTTAAAATGTGCTTAATATATAAAATTTTAAAATTTTTAGCATGTTTTTGTTTAAGATCTAAGTTGCATAGCTGCACACATGACGTTATTTTCAAAAATTGTGATTTTTCAAAATTCACAAATCTATGAGTGTGCCGGTGACTTGTAAACTTTAGAACTTGGCTTGTATACTATTCGAGACCACAATAATAAGTATTATTTATATAATTGGAATGACTTGTCTAAATTGGTAAATTTCTAGGATTAAACCCAAATAGCCTTTATATGTTTTGTGTTATTAGCTAACTACACTGGTTAGTTAACCCCCGTATAAACCCTTTGTTACTCTCATTTTTAGAGTAAGATACCCCTAGAAAAACACTCAGAGCCATTCCTTTCGTTTCTTACACCTTTGTTAAAATGTTTCGTTACACCCTTACACCTTAGCCTACCCTGTAGATTAAAATCCGTGGTTGGTTAATTGCTTTAGGCAAAGTGTGTTTCCTTACATTACCTGTGTTTGCGTGCGTAATTCATTATCTATGGTTAGGTCGGGAAATTGCACAATGCAATTGGAGTGAAAGTAAATATTGTATATCTTTGAGTTTATTTTTCGTGTGTTTACTACTTTCACTATTACCGTTATTTCTGAAGTTATGAAAAATATGAAAAAAAATTATCCAGGATTATCATTATAGTGATGTGGTGAAATTTTACACATATATGTTGATGTTAAAAAAAAAAAAAAAAAAAAAAAAAAAAAAAAAAAAAAAAAAAAAAAAAAATCGAAAAAAATAGAAAAGAAAAAGAAAAAAAGAAAAGTTGGATGTTTGATTTAACCAACTTATGTAAAGTTTTGTATTAAGTGGTCGATGTCACCACTGTTTGTTGTATATTATATCTATGGATTGAATGGGAGTTGGCAGTTATGGGAACACCAACTAAGGTTTATTCTTTTATTGAGATCTTGTTGAGTATAATTCGTGTCTACCTAAAGCGTGTGTTTCAAGTGTTAAAGCGTGAGTTATTCTATGATATGAGTCTTATTCATGGGATGGTTGGGATAGTGATTAACCACACTTAGGATTTTAATTTATCTGTTTTGTTTATTTTTTTTATTTTTACACCAATTTATATCCCAAATATTATCCATACCATGTATTATTCTTTATCCAACCAAACCTTTGATTTATTGAGATTAGGGATTTGAGCAATCTTAAGTATCGTAGTCGTGGATTCGGCTATGTATTTATGATTTTGTCGCCCTTTTTGATATATTATTATTGGTAAAGTTTGGACCTATCTTTAGCCTATTCGAGTTAAGGATTTGAGCAATTGCAAGTATCATGTTCGTGGATTCGATCATGTATTTGTGATTTTGTCGCCTTTTCTGGAATTTGAGATCGATAGAGATTAAGAATAATTAACCCTTAAGCCTAAAAACCCTTTTTACCGCTTTAGACTTGTTATTCCTTGGGTTTAGTGGTGGAGATGTGTATACTTGCCAAGCTTATGATAGAATATTCGTCACGACTGGACAGTTAAACGATTAGATTTGCTTTTATCAGACTATTTTATTTTACTTCTAATTCGTTAAGTGTTTAGTTGTGTGATTATGACAAAAATGAATACATGCTTAAATATAAAAATAAATCCTAATATCTTTTAGGATACATTTTCATAAGATTAATTCTAAGGTTTACTTGGGGACAAGTAAAGTTCAAGTGGGGGGATATTTGATGAACTCAAATAAGTACATTTTATTACTATCATTTATCCTAATAATTTGACTTGTTTTATTATATTATGTATGAGGATTGATACTTAATCGTTTACTTTTGTAATTCTCAGGTAAAAACAAGCATTTGGTGAAACTTGGCGATTTTGGACTAATTATGGAGCAAAACATGCAAGAAGTTAAGAGTCTACTGAAATGTATAAGATCAAGACGAATCTGCTCCAGATGCGCCGCATCTCACTTATTACATACGGCGCATCACTATCAAGATTTCACAAGATATTATCCAAGACGGCTGATGAACTCAAATAAGTACATTTTATTACTATCATTTATCCTATTAATTTGACTTGTTTTACTATATTATGTATGAGGATTGATACTTAATCGTTTACTTTTGTAATTCTCAGGTAAAAACAAGCATTTGGTGAAACTTAGCGATTTTGGACTAATTATGGAGCAAAACATGCAAGAAGTTAAGAGTCTACTGAAATGAAGAAGATCAAGACTAATCTGCTCCAGATGCGCCGCATCTCACTCATTATATACGACGCATCTCTATTAAGATTCCACCAGATACGATCCAAGATACAAGAGGACATGCGCCGCATCTAATCATGGAGTTACGCCGCATCTTCTGGCGGTGTACGAATATTCCTGAATATTATAATCTTGGACCCCACGCGAAGTTAAGTCAATGCGCCGCATCTACTTAATAGATGCGCCGCATCTTCCCTCAGACAGAAACTATAAATACCCCAAGACCAGACGAATTTCGAGAGCAATATATTAGATTCGAAGACCGAAGCAGCAGAACCCTAGGATCAATTTAGTCAAGGAGGCAGCACAAGACACACCAAACGAAGATACAAGAGCTGTAAGAAGGTGCTGCATGTGTTTAATTCATTAAGTAGTTTTATTTTATTGTGTTAGCAAACTTTAATTCATCAGGATTGGTGGCCTGTGTAATGTGACAACGAAAGATTGCACTCCCTTTAATACTTGCTTTCCCATCAATTAAAGTTTATATGTTGATGTCTTTGGTTACTACTTATTAGTGCATTGATAACCTCTGTGTTTATTAGTGGCTTGCGGGCATTTGACTGCGGAAAATAATGTGGCTCCCACGGTTATTACTAAATTGATCACTTAGGAATAACTTTTAGACATAAGTAATCATTAAAGGTTTACTCGCCGATAAGAATAGGACCAACGAGAAAGGGTTAACTACATACACTTCATATAAAGCTATCAATAAAACAAGTGACAATCTACTTAATCATAAGGACAGCCCTCTTATTGTCTCGAGTATTTATCTGTGTACGTGTGTGCTACTTGCTGATTCGTGCCTATTGGTTTATTTTATTATTTAATTGCAAACAAATCGTGCCAGTCTCTCAGGCTGAAACCCCTTTGCGTTAGGATATTAAAATACTGATTAGAATAACGAGATAATACGTTCCACTCTTAGTGATCGACACTCTACTTACCATTATATTCATACTGACCGGGTACACTGCTCGTTAAGTGTGTGTGTTATTGATAAGTCGGCTAAATATAAATTTAAAACTTGAGTAGGCATTAAAACTGCTAAACCGCAACGACACATCACGCGCATCAACGGCAAAGGACATGCGCCGCATCCAAGAATGAAGATACGCCGCATCTTCTGGCCGTGTACGAATATTCCTGAATATATTAATCTTGGACCCCACGCGAAGTTAAGTCAATGCGCCGCATCTACTTACTAGATGCGCCGCATCTTACCCTCAGACGGAAACTATAAATACCCCAAAGACCAGACGAATTAAGAGTTCCGAAAGTTCGACAAAAGATCGAAGTACAGAAACCTAGGACGAATTCAGTCGAATAGGCAGCACAAGACATACCCAAACGAAGATACAAGAGTTGTAAGAAGGTGCTGCATGTGTTTAATTCATTAAGTAGTTTTGTTTTATTATGTTAGTAAAATTTAATTCATCAGGATTGATGGCTTGTGTAATGTGACAACGGAAAGATTGCACTCCCTTAAAACTGCTTTCCCATCAATTAAAGTTTATATGTTGATGTCTTTGGTTACTACTTATTAGTGCATTGATAACCTCTGTGTTTATTAGTGGCATGCGCATTTGACTGCGGAAAATAATGTGGCTCCCACGGTTGTTACTAAATTGATCACTTAGGAATAACTTTTAGACATAAGTAATCATTAAGGGTTTACTCGCCGATAAGAATAGGACCAACGAGAAAGGATTAACTACATACACTTCATATAAAACTATCAATAAAACAAGTGACAATCTACTTAATCATCAGGACAGATCTTCTTATTGTCTCAAGTATTTATCTGTGTACGTGTGTGCTATTCGCTGATTCGTGCCTATTGGTTTAGTTTATTATTTAATTGCAACCAAATCGTGCCAGTCTCTCAGGCTGAACCCCCTTGCGTTAGATTAGGTTGTATAGCTAACTTAATATATTAAAATACTGATTAGAATAACGAGATAATACATTCCACTCTTAGTGATCGACACTCTACTTACCATTATATTCATACTGACCAGGTACACTGCTCGTTAAGTGTGTGTGTTATTGATAAGTCGGCTAAATATAAATTTAAAACTTGAGTAGGCATTAATACTGCTAAACCGCAACGACACATCGCACGCATCAATTAACTAAGGACCTTGAGTGCTATAAAATACAACTCACAAATTTTGAAACAAAAGAAAAACGAGAACAAGGTTTTGAAGTTGCATTTCAAAAAGCTTATGTCAAAGAACAAGATTTACAACATCAAATACGAGAATTAACTGCTTCCAAAAATAACTTGATTTCTCAAATGGAACAAGAAAAATTAGAATTCAAACAACAGGTTGAACACCGCAATTCTGAACTTTCAAAAATAAAAACAGAGTTGTCAACTTGTCAAGCTAGTTTTTCTGAACATAAACAAGTGTCTAGGAAATGGATTGATTTTTATCTTGATGAAATCGTAGATTTGGAAAGTAAATTAAAAGATTTTCAAAAAGTTGTTTATAAAACTGGTGAGTCTGTAACAACAATTCAAAAGTTTACTTTAAAGCAAAATTCCCAAGGTTATGGTTTTGCTATTGATGATGACAAACCACGTTTTCTACACAAAGCACTCAAGGAAAATCCAAAGTTGTATAGTGCATACCACTTATTTGATAATTCAATTATGCGTGTTGTTGTCTATAACTGTGAGGAAGAACAGGAACAGGACGAAGAGAGTAGATCAAAAATGAGAAATGTTAAGTATAATAAACCATTTGATTATTCAAAAGTGCCTCATATTTCTGATACCTTCGTTCCTCAAAAAGATAAAACAGAACAACCATGGTTTGTAATGCAAATTCATGAATCATCTTCTGAGGTTGGTCCTGTTAAACTAGTGGCACAAATAAATGGTCCTTTACCAACTTCTGGAGTAATTGCACCACTACCTAAACAATGTCTTGTACTTAGATACTTTGATACATTTATGGAAGACATCAACCTTTTAGAACAAGCAATTGAACGTAACTCTGAGATAATAGTTACCGCTTTTCTATATCCTTACGAAAAAGAAAAGAGAGAAATTTTTCAAAAACAATTTTTACCATACGTTAAACATTTGCGTTTTTGTGCTACACACTGGGAACCGGAACTCCAAACAGAAGTAACATCCATGATGAACACTTTCAATGCAACAGAAAATTCGATCTCAAAACAAAAACGTCGAAACAAATTTTTACAAAATGAAGTTGATCGACTCTTGGAAGATGTTCTAAGTTCTGATATTATCTCTGTGATTATGAATTCGATTTATGAGTCTTGAAATTCTATGCTTGTTGATGATCACACTGCTGACACTAAAATGTTGAGACACGAAATTGAAACTTTAAAAAGAGAAAATGAGAGAATCATTAAACACAATGATGATGTGTAATGTAAACTTTCAACAGAAAATTTTCAACTTAATCAAAAGCTACAAAGGTGTCAAACTCAGAGTCATGATTTTGAATAAAAGTTGCAAAGTCAAAATGAAACGATATCCTTTCATAACAGTCACACGTCCATAGTTGAGAATCTTGAAAATGAAAATGCTGTTTTAAAAAGTCAAATTTTCAAATATGAAAAGGAAATCGATGAATGTTGTCAAAATTGTAATGACACCGTTCGCTTAAATAGAGAACTTGATTCAAAAATTCAAAAAAAGAATCACATCATCATTGAACTTAAAGAGAAAATTCAGTTACTAGAAAAAGGAAAGTTTGTTAACACAAATGTGATTGCACCGGGCATGTACAAAATGGACACAACACCTAGGCAAACATCTCCTCATACTACTAATTTGAATCCTTTCACTTCTATAGGAATAGTCCCCACTACTAGCGTTAGCAGATCAAAGCGTAAGAGCAACAAACAGAAAAATAGGATATGGCAATGTAGAAGCGGAAAACTAGAAGCCCAAGAAGTAGAAGATCAACTTAAGAATTTGAATAAAACGCATGTTGCGTTTGATTTAGATTCGAACTTAAAAACTTGTAATTCTAATATCGATGTAACACATGCTCAGACTTTGAATGTTTTGAATATTAATGCATCTTTTGTGTTCTGTCGTAAAAGCATGTTATCTGGTGATCATAAGAAATATGTTGCAAAATCTCTTTTAACTCGTAACAAGAAACGTACATCTGGCATTCCCTCTAGGCCCACTATTGCTTCTAAGTCTGTGCTAGGAAAACCGCCAAGTGTAGTTTCTAAAAATGCCTTAGACACACCCATAGTTGCGAATACAACTCCTAAGACAATCCCATCACCTAGCGAATTTACTAAGAAGAAAGCTAAAACTAGTTGGACATGGCAATGTTGGTTACAAAGGAAACCTAGTTTTACATGGCTACCTAAAGTTATTAATAACTGTATTACTAACCCAACGGGTTCTACTGTTACCATCACTCCATCTTCGTCGTCTTCGTGTGATGCAGGTGGTACAAATTGTTCTATGGATTGTTGATAGCGGCTGTACCCGACATATGACAGGCAATCTCAAACTGTTAGTAAACTTTGTTGCAAAGTTCATCGGCACTGTCAGATTCGGGAATGATCATTTCGCTGCTATCATGGGCTATGGAGATTACGTTAATGGCAACATCAAAATTAGTCATGTCTATTATGTCGAAGGCCTTGGTCACAACCTTTTCTCAGTCGGTCAATTTTGTGATGGAGATTTGGAAGTAGCATTTCGGGAGAAAACTTGTTTCGTTCGTGACTTACAAGGAAATGATCTAATGTCGGGCACTCGTGGAACTAGTCGTTACACCATCTCAATGTCTGATATGATTGCTTCTTCTCCTATATGTCTGCTCTCCAAAGCACATTCGACAAAATCATGGTTATGGCACAAACGACTATCTCATCTAAATTTCAAAACCATGACTGAACTCGCACGTCACAAACTAGTCGATGGTCTTCCACGGTTTTGATATCCAAAAGATCACTTATGTCCAGCTTGTGAACAAGGAAAAAGTACTCGTGCACATTTCCCTTCAAAAACAGAACATAATACTGATCACGTTCTTCAATTACTTCATATGGATTTGTGTGGCCCTATGCGTGTTCAAACGATAAACGGTAAACGCTACATTCTAGTAATTGTCGATGACTACTCCAGATGGACTTGGGTCTATTTTCTCCGAAGCAAAGATCAAGCTCCTTCAATGATCATCACCTTTCTCACAAAAATTCAAGTTCAGCTTCGTAATACGGTCAGAAAAGTTAGAACAGACAATGGAACTGAATTCAAAAATCAAACTCTTCGATCTTATTTTGAGAAAGTGGGAATTGAACATCAAACATCCATTGCAAGAAGTCCATAACAGAATGTGGTTGTCGAAAGACGCAACAGGACGTTAGTGGAAGCTGCAAGAACGATGCTAATCAATGCTCAATTACCAGATTACTTATGGGCAGAAGCTGTATCAACTGCATGTTATAACCAAAACCATTGTATGATCACCAAACGGCATCACAAAACTCCTTATGAGATTGTTCACAACCGCAAACCGAATATTCAATACTTTCATGTATTTAGTGCTCTTTGCTATCCAAATACTGATCATGATGATTTTGGAAAACTCAAAGCAAAGGCTGACATTGGTATCTTCATTGGATATTGTGAGAACTCCAAAGGTTTTCGAATCTGGAATCGTCGTACTAGAGAAATTCAAGAAACAATTCATGCTAATTTCGATGAGCTTACAGAAATGGCTTCTGAGCAAAATAGCTTAGGACCCGCAACCAACCGTCTAAATTTTCCAGATTAATCAGCTGCACCTCTCTCCCTTAACCGTAAAGAATTGGAAACCTTGTTTGCTCCATTGTTTGATGATTCTTTCACATGTCATGCACCAGATGTATCACCAATTTCCGCTGCACAACTTGATAATAATCCAATACCTAATACACCTGCTACTACAACAACAACAGTTGCTACATATGCACCTCCAATTGCATCTCCATCAACAGCAGAACAAACCGCTTCTAACACTGACAATGCAGCTGAAGATCTTCAACAACAACCAGTACCCGAACCTGCAGATTATGACCCAAATACGTTCTTTAATCCATTTGCACCGACTCCAATTGTTCATGATATTGTAGAGTCATCCACACGCAATTTGGACCCGTTTAATCTGCATACATTCTATCAACATCACCCCTTCAACACATCATTGGACTAAAGAACACCCCTTAGTATACATCATTAGCAATCCCTCAGCTCCAGTTATGACAAGACGAAAACTTCACACCGAAGCTGAAAACTACATCTATGCACTCACAGTCTGTCAAGATGAACCCAAAAACATCAAAGACGCACTAACATACGGCAACTAGATTGAGTCAATGCAAGAAGAACTCAACAAATTCAAAAGACTAGAAGTGTGGGAGTTAGTTGAAAGACCAGATGGGGTCTATTTCATCGGACTGAAGTGGATTTGGAAAAACAAGTTAGATGCAGAAGGCACAGTGATTCGTAACAAATCGCGTTTGGTAGCTAAAGGATTCACTCAGCAAGAAGGAATTGATTTTGAAGAGTCCTTTGCTCCAGTTGCTAGGCTTGAGGCTGTTCGTATCTTTCTGGCATACGCTGCTCACAAGAATATGGTTGTTTATCAAATGGATGTGAAAACGGCATTTCTAAACGGTCAATTACGTGAGGAAGTTTATGTTAGTCAACCAGAGGGATTCGTCGATCCAGATCATCCCAATCATGTGTACAGACTCAAGAAGGCCCTTTACGGACTTAAACAAGCCCTAAGGGCATGGTACGATAAACTAACTGCTTTCTTGCTTGCCAATCATTTTATTAAAGGTTCAGTGGATCCAACTTTGTTTATTCAAAAATACGGGGAGGACATTTTAATTGTTCAAATCTATGTCGATGACATTATTTTTGCATCAACAAACAAAAAATATTCAAATGCTTTTGCAAGATTATTGAAACAAAATTTTGAAATGTCCGTGATGGGTGAACTTACGTTCTTCTTAGGACTCCAAGTTCATCAATCACCCCGTGGAATTTTTCTAAGTCAGTCCAAGTATGCTCTTGAGATTTTAAAGAAACATGGCATGACAAGTTGTGATACTTATAACACACCTATGTCTGCATCATCCCCAAAGCTGGATGCTGATTTACATGGTACACCTGTTGACCCTACAAAATACCGTAGTATGATTGGGTCCCTCATGTATCTAACAGCCAGCAGACCAGATATAGTTTTTGCTGTATACCTATGCTCCCGTTATCAGTCACGACCAATTGAAAGACACCTCTCTGAGGTTAAAAGAATCCTTCGATACATAAAGGGAACCATCCATTTGGGGATCTGGTATCCGAAGGATTCTGGTTTTGAACTAATAGCTTTTTCAGATGCTGATCATGCAGGATGTTTAGACACACGCAAAAGTACATCTGGGGGAGTGCAGTTTCTAGGAGACAAGCTTGTATCTTGGCAGTCAAAGAAGCAGGATTGCACTTCATTTTCATCTACAGAATCGGAATATGTAGCCATGTCAGCATGCTGTGCTCAAGTCATTTGGATGCGATCACAGCTGATGGACTACGGTTACATATTCAATCAGATTCCCATGTACTGCGACTCCAAGAGTGCCATTGCCATCTCATGCAACACAGTTCAACATTCGAAGTCAAAACATATTGCACTTCGATATCATTTCATCAAAGAGCATTTTGAAAAGGTTATAATTGAATTATACTTTGTGGGTACTGAATACCAATTAGCGGACTTATTCCCCAAAGCCTTGCCCCATGCAAGATTTGTGAAATTAGTTCACCAAATTGGTATGCGGTGTTTGACTCCAAATGATTTGAACAACTTTCTTAAACACAACTAAGAAAGTCAAACACCAAAAACCTTTTTTTGTAAATATATTATCAAAAACAACAAAAAGATTTTCATTTTCATTTTTCTTTAATTAAAAAAAAATGCAAGTACAAAATTTTCGTCAACACTTTGTTGTTTAAAACAAATTAAGCATTCTTTCCGAACAAGTGTTGAGGGGGAGTATGAAATTCAAATTTTAATATTTTCCTTAAAATTTTTACATGTATATTTCCAAAAAGATGTTGTTTTAAACATGTATTGGTAATATTATTCACGTGATACCCTCCTTGTTCATAAAATGTTTTCTCATATTCATAAGTCAAGGGGGTGTATTAAAATTGTTCTTGTCAAAATAATGTCAATTCTTGTTAATGTTCTGTGAGTAAGTGACTTAGATTGCAAAGTTATGTCGTTAAGGGACTTAAAGTGACAAAAGTTGAAAATTTGAATTTTAACACAAAAACAAAAATTAGAAGCATTTACTGCATCTGAATTCACATTAACTTCTTCACCAAACAAAATCAACGACTAATATTCATTCTTCAAATCCGTTCAAGAATTCTCAAATTTGTGAGTGTTTATACAATCTTTAGATAATTATAAGAAACGGTTTTCAATGATTTTGTGATCCAACGGCTAAATCATTCATAATTGATAATTTTAGATTTAGGGTTTAGTCGATTTGGGTTTAAACTGAATTTGAGTGTTTGAGCTTAATTTGTGTGGTGGGATATAGTCGAAATCTTGTTCTGATCATGTTATGAGTGTTTAATTATTCCCAGATCGATGTTTAGATTTAGGGTTTATGCGTTAATTTGGGGAAACTCAATTGTGAATATTTTGGTCCAAAGAAATGGGTGGGATAGTGCTCTTATGAGTTGTGAAACGTGATTTGATCAAAAAATCATACCCAGAAACACTTTTGAATCAAATTAGACGATTAGGGTTTATAATGAACACGTTCAGATCCCAACTTCTTTTTCTATGGTTGAAATGTGTTTAAATTCATTCCATTGTACTATGAAATATCATAGGAATCTATTGGAACCAAACAATCAAACATCTAACATGTTAAATTGAATTTCGATAATTCTGAGTTTAGGGTCTATCGCATTTGCAACAATTCGCATTCAATTTAGATAAACTATTCTTAGACTTGTCTAGAATTGGTTTTCGAACATGTTGTAACTCGTGATTTGATTTAAATTGGACAGGAAAAGAATTTCGATAAAGATTCACAAGAAAATGTACGTCTACAGTGTTATCGAAATTGCAAAATCCATCGGAATTGGATAACCTTGTCGGAATTACGAAATTGTCGAAATTGCAAAATCCATCGGAATTGGATAACCTTGTCAGAATTGGGCAAAGTTATCGCAATTCAAATTTTTTGAAATTCAATATGTTATCGCAATTGGGAAAAGTTATCGCAATTCAAAATTTTCATCGCAATTGGGCATGGTTTATCGCAATTCAATTTTTTCATCGCAATTTGAAAATGTTTATCGGAATTCAAAATGAATCGCAATTGGTCAAAGCTTGTCGGAATTCAAAATTCATCGGAATTGGCCAATTTCATCGCAATTGACTTTGTCCATCTCAATTCAGAATAATTGTCGCAATTGGGTCTAATTATATAGAAATTCAAATAAAACATGTTATCGAAATTGTATGATAGTCAACAAAAGTGAATCGGTTTTAATTGGAAATTCACACAATGTCTAAAGATGATAATTGCAATGTTCATAATATTAAGACATGTAAAATCAATGATACAATAAAATGGTCACATGAATGATAATAAGTTTAACAATGTGCTAACTTTCATGTGTCATGCATATTTGTTTCTTTGATTGATGTTTCAGATATCTTAAATGGCTGCACAGCAACCACTTCCCATGCTCACAAAAGAAAACACCTTTCTACAAGGTTATGACGTGGAAATTGGCAAGAACAATGCACGTGTAGAATTTTACAAAATCAAGTGTGCTGAACCATCATGTCAAATAGCAATTGAAATTCTCAAACTGCACAAGTGTAGGAGCATGCTGGATAAGTCTGCATCCATTCCTGAGTCCTACATTCACCAGATGTGGCACACAATCAAGTTGGATATGGGAGAAGACTCATTCACCTGCACACTAGACAGAAAAGAAGTCACTGTTGATGTCAACTATCTTCGTAAAACCTTACTTCTGCCAGAAGCTCCTGCACCAACCAAAAAGTTTCATCCGACTTCATCAGAAGAATTCATTCTCAATTTCCTCTTAGAATTTGGTTATGATGAACAACCAAACAAGCCACTGAAATCATTCTCCAAGGTCGAAGCCAAGTTCATTCCCCAACCGTGGAGAACCATTTACTGCATCTTGGCTAGATCAATCTCTGGAAGAGACAGCGGTCATGAAAATCCTCGTCTCTCTCACTTGCAAATCTTCTGGGGAATAGTGAATCAGAAACAAATTGATTACGCTCAACTTATCTGGGATGACATAGTCTTTCAAATTTAGAGTCATTACTTAAAACCATTCACCAAAATCCCTTTTGTCAGGATACACCAAGTTACTCATCTACCATCTCCTTGATGACAATGAAGACATTCCTCGACGTCTGGAAGATCCAGAAAAGCATTTATATGCAATGGACAAAACAGTCAGTCAAGTCTACATCCCGAAAGGAAGCACTCGCAAACAAGGGATGAGACTTACTGACTCTCTTCTTATAGACAAGATCAAGAAAATGCAAGCATACCTTAAGTATGATAAAGCGTTCAAGGAAGGGTATGTTGGATTTAGCAAGTATGATGATGAACCTACTTCAGCTAAGACTCGAGAAAAAGGAGGTAGCAAGATATGTAGCACATCCAGAACCTCAAAGGAAATTAAACCAGGTCCTCCTAAATACACAAGAGGAGAGTGCGTGTCAAAATTGCTAAACCTAAGCCTGAAGATGAA
Organism: Artemisia tridentata subsp. tridentata; assembly: GCA_021014915.2. Classification (NCBI taxonomy): domain Eukaryota; kingdom Viridiplantae; phylum Streptophyta; class Magnoliopsida; order Asterales; family Asteraceae; genus Artemisia; species Artemisia tridentata. The sequence goes on along the minus strand of CP139506.1, from coordinate 269,803,420 downwards.
CAAATTGTGGAAGAAGAGGAATCTGGTTCTGAAACGGAAACCGATGAAGAACCAATAATATACAAAGAAGAAATTGCTACCAAGATTGCTCAGGACGAAAGTCTTGTATCACTTAAAGCTGATAAAGAGAGGAGAAAGAAGAAAATACTTGAGGAACATATGAGAATAGATGAAGAAATTGAAAAAGATTTTGGTGAAGATCAGACCCCCATCAATCCGGTTAATTAACCCAGTGGGTCTGGAGGTGCAGGAGGAGTCACTCAACCTCGATCAGATCCGGTTAATCAACCCGGTAATGACGAGGAACGGGATGATGAAGGAAATCTCATCATGAAGGAGGTCGACCAGGAAGAACAAATTAAAGACTTTGAAATGAATGATGATGATAACACGGAGAATGTGTTTATTGATGATGAAGTAATAAGAAAAGCCGCTGAAGAATTGGAGATGGAAAAGAAGGAAGCTGACGATTACATTTAAACACCTCCAACTACTCCTCCACACTCTCCTCCAATTAACTGTGATACACCTCTAGTCTCTCAGCAAGCATCTCCTCCAAAAGACATGGACATAAACATTAACAAGGATCCGTCTGTCATTCCTGAATCATCAACACATTCTTCACCACCACCAACACAAACAACATCAACAAGCAAATCAATCAAGAAACCCATCAATCCGTTGGTCTCTCAAGCATCGAAAAAGGTGAAACAGGCCGTGAAGCTTGCAAGAGTAAAGAAATATGACAAGCTTCTTGACCAGATCGAAACATTAACAAATATGGTCACCGGTCTTGCCGGACAAGTGAATGAGCTCCAAAGTACAAAAGCTCAAGTTGATGAATTCATTTCCGATGACATTCAGAACAATATGTTCACTGCGATCAAGGGCAACACTGAAGAATACTTGAAAAAGTACTTGCCTAGAATCATATCAAAGAAAGTCAAAGAATATCTTGAACCAAACATCGAAGGTATTCTCAAAAACATTATTGCTACAGTTCCACTTGTCCTACAAGCCCAACCAACGAAGCCAAAGGAACCAACTCTTGAAGAACTTTAGATTTAATTGTTTGAAATATTAACAAGTCTTACATCACCAACTCCTGAACTAATTGCAATTTCAGATGCTACCGGGCCAATATCTCAAAGGAGTCATGCAAAGCTGATGCTGACAAAGGAAAATGACCAAGAGAAGATGAAGACCCTGACCCGAATTCAAAAGCCAAGAAACCAAAGAATGTCGGCGGCTCCTCTTCTCAACATCAAGAACCTATCAAACCATCAGCAACCACAACAACAGCCAACCAACCGCCAAAGGCTTCTTGCTCCGGGCCAACAGCAGTGGAACATCATTTTGAGTTAACTAAAGACGATTAGTTTCAACAACAGCAAGATCAACCAGACTCTCCAACAAAGTCGAAAGCAAAAACTTCTAAGCATGGAAAGAAGTCAACGAGCAAAAAGACAATGGTTGTCGTATGGCTTGACGAAGACACAACTGAAGGGAACGAGTGGTTTGATAAACTCGTCAGTGCTCAACCATATGTCGACGAAGACTCCTTGATCGAAGGACGCACACTTGAGTTCACACAAAAACTCAAACGTGATCAATGAATCAAGAAGCTTACAAAAGAAGAACTTCGTCGCATAAAGAATGATGCGTTCAACTTGCTAAAAGATCAGTCCTCTAGTGCAGTTGAGCTCGAATATCACTTGGAAAATATTGCACGAGCAATGTCTACTGAAATCAGCTGGACAAATCCAGACACGTATGTGATTGATAATACTTCTCAACACAAACAACCATACATTACAGATTGGACAAAGCCTCTGCCAGTAATTGGAACTTCTGATCAACCTGCTATTCCATACAGCTTCTTCTTCAACAATGATCTGGAACTTCTTGTACACGGCAAAAAGTGTCAACCTAAGTATGCAACGTCAATAACCTTGATTCTTGCTGCAAGTTATCCACAACCGGCCATCGAAGAAATAGCAACAAGACTCTTCATTAAGATGCGCATCTGGGTATATACCACTAGAATGAGAAAAGGAGACCCTAGTACAAAAACAAACTTACGAAAAAGTCTCCAACTCCAGTGATGAGCGATCTCAGAATAATTAGTGTGGTTAGCATTGAAGCAGAAAAGAGGTATGATTATACCTTTCTAAATAAAATCAGGGTTAGAAGACAAGATCAGAAGATTTACTCATTCGCAGAAGCAGACTTCCCTGACTTGAACCTTAACGATCTTGAAGATATGTATCTCATCAAAGTTCAAGGGAAGATGCATCATTTCTCAACTGATCTTACGTACGCATTCAACACTTCATTGCTCTACTACATCAGAAGAAAGATCATTCAGGAACGCATTGAAGACTTGCAACTTGGGGTCGAGAGCTATCAAAGGAAGCTAAACTTAACCGCACCACTTCTATACCTTCCAGAGATCAACAAAGAACCTCAGTATACCTTGAAAAAGGACCCAACCTTTGGTTTTGTCTACAAAAGTGATCACAACATCAACTGTTTCATGGGATACAAAGAAGTTCACAAGTTCTGTGACCACACACTCAAGAAGGTTTGAGACGGATTAGTCATTCGGTTAAGAGATCAGGAGTTGTATAAGACAAGCAGGTGGACTGCTTCTCAAATGCGAGAAGTACGTCAATTCATCCAGAAGATTGAGAAGAGGCTGGTTCTTAGAGATCAGATGCGGAGGTTGGAAAGTTATGTGGGAGGCAGACCCTCATTTCCTATCAGAAACTTCCAAAGACCTGATCCAATATTCACGATCTTTAGAAACGTCGATTGATGTAAGATTTGGGTATTCTTATGATTATATTTGCTTGTGAAACATTATGGATTGTGTACACATAACAGTGCACAACCCGTACCTTGTAAAGAAAGGATCCTGAGGTACGCTTCAGTGCCTCAATCCTAATATAAGTAGCAAAAGCTTCTTACTTTTGAGTTGAATTAATCAAAAATTTTGATATGTTTTTCAAAATTCTGTTCAAAAGAACAAGTATTCCCTTTCGTGTTTAAAACTTCAAAAAGTGATTTCACTTGTTGAGGGGGAGTACTTGAAATCATCTTTGTTTAAAATGTAAAGTTCTTGTTGGTTTCTTCCCACCAACCTCAAAAAGCATATTTTAATCAAAATATTTTCCAAAAACAACATCAATATGCTATTTTTGAGAGGGATAAAGAAAAATGTGATTAAAATATGTGTGTGAAGTATGAAATCTCGCATGAGCTCGACTCAGATATAACCAATGAATTGACGAAACTTAAATGTCATTAATCGAAAGGACTTGTCCTGGACGGGTAATAACTTCAAGCTGGTCTAACCAGTGATGTAAGCATGTCTCGAATAGGACTTATCTGAGTAGAGTGTACCGTTTCGAGAGATTTTCTTTGAATGTGACCAGGACAGGTAATAATTTCAAGCTAGTCTAACTAGTGATGTAAGCGTGTCTCGAATCGGTCATATTCACTGAAAATCAATCAATTCAAAAGTGCAATCTCCACCCGACATATGCAAATTTATCTTAAAAACTTATGAGCACATGTAAAGGGGGAGTATTTCAGAAAAAGCAAAACTCTCAAGGTGTTAACAAAACACGTTTTATAATCATAAACACTTTGAGAGATTTTTCAAATGAATGGTTTATGGCAACATAGGATAGTCATGGAGTTATAAGGTGACTAAGGTTATGATATACGTCCTATGATCCGCCAGAACCGGAGGGATCTACCCATGGACAATAACAATAGTATAGTACTAGAAGTCCTTAGGTATGATTGAAAAAAGGAGAAAAGAAATGAAAGGAGAAAGAAGGGGTTGAAGAATTAAAAGGAAAAGTTATGAAAAAGGGTGAAAAGAAATAGCCCTCCAAATGTTCAACCTTAGGGCAGAAACCGGGTTCAATTCATATGCTACTGGTAGTTACTAAGGTGACACCGGTATTGAAGACAAAGACGTCATGGACCCAGTGACGCACTGCACTTAACCTTCTAACCACTCAAGTATCTCTCAAAAGATGCTTGTTTCATTTCTCACGGAGAACCTCGTATAATCTATTGACCTCTCACTCCGAGATGTGTTGATATTGAAAAGGAGGCACTCTGCTCCATGCCTCCGACTACTAAAGCCAAAATGCACTAAATCGAGTCTAGAGCCGCGAGATACATCAAGAGATCTCTTATGAACACTTAATATTTCTACACTGGTTATTCAACATTAGGGACACCAGTTGTAAATAACAAGAGTCCTACGCAGATCTTAGCAATCTGCCAAGAACATTCATGAGGGAACTCACAATTGTGATTCTCAGTGATTGAATGGAAATTCCTGCCAGGGTCAACATCAAACAGTCCTGACAGCAGGTCACTTCGGTAATCCCTTGTGGGTTACGCTTAGTGTTCGTGGTGGTTTCAAACGGTCTACAGTCGTGGAGTGATACTTCGGTATACTTCAGCGGCTCACCTGAATCGTTGATACACTTCGGTGTATCTGTGTAAGCCCTCTTGGGGGCATCGGATTCAGGAACGACCTTGGGAAGGATTAGAGAAAGTTTTCACACTATGCTTTTAACAATCTCGAAGTCCGAACCTGTAAGTGCCGGATGCTTTATTGCTAACTGTTTTCATGCAGGTACTTATGGAGATCGGGAGTTCCACTACCACCATTATCATCAACTACATTCCATCTCCACATGATCATACCTACATCAGAAAGTCATTCAAAGTTCAAAGACAATTCTCATCAAAGATCAAAGCAAACATTCAAAAGTCAAAGATCAAAGCTAAAGAATGAGAATCACTTGAAGTATAAAGATCAAAGTCAAAAGAAGTATGAGATCACAATATTATCACATTACAAAGAACAAGAACAAAGAACAAAGATACAAAAGACGTCGAAGCCAATGAAGCAAAGAAGACGTCAATCAAACTTGATGACCAACCCTTAGGGGGAGATTGTTGGGAACACATTTTATTATAAAGTGTTGGTCATAGTAATATGTAATAGGTTGATTATTAGTTAAGGCCTTTATGTTTAATTTAGCCTTCGGCCTATGTAGAAGGCCCATGGGCCGTGGCCTTTTGGTTATGTTCTTATGAGAATCCTAGGCGTTGCCCTAGGATGAAGTACAATATATACTCATGTAAACATACTATCTTATTGTTGGTTATTTCATATATGCAAGCAAAGTTTTGTTATTCTCTCTTATGAAGTGATCGACCATCTCTCTATCTTTTTCTCTTATCTCTATCTTTCTTATACTTGTGTTTATATCATTAGGGTGACCTAACATTAAGGCCTCTGGATACGTCGTATTGATTTCCTTCCCGACTTGGTCATTCTTTGTGAAGTTAGAATGGATACGCCGTATTGCTTCGGGTGAATACGGCATATTAGATGTCTGATCAGTGGACATTTCTTAATTTCTTCGTTTTAACTCCAAATCACATCGTTTTCCTTAACTTCCATCAATTGCTCCAATATTTACTGGGATTAACAAAAGTGAACGATTAAGTATCAATTCTCATATAAATAACATAAAATGAGCAATATAAACGGGATAAAATGATATGTAAAATTAGTACTTATTTGATGTCATCAATACCCTTAATTTGTGACCTCCCATAAATGATACAACCACCAATTTAGTTTATTTAACACCACTAAAAATCTTGAAAAGAGAAATCTGAAATATGCACTTCTATCTCGGTATCTAAAATACCGAAACCATCAAACAACCACCACTTTCATATTTAACCTAGCCTATGTGTGTATATTTACGGAGAGACACATATGCATAGAGAGAGATGGATCCTGCATGTGTTATCTATTGAAGAAGACACGTTGAATGCGTGCTTGATACACTGCCGCCCGTCACTGCGTAGTTTATAATGAAACTGGGCCAAGAAATAGCATTCGTTGACCCAATTACAGCCCAAAAACAAAAATGGCCCAACAAACTATCAAACGACATGCACGAAATAACAAAACGACACGCTATAGTAAAAAACGACATCGTATTGTTGTATTTCCACCCAAAACGGCGTCGTCTGCACACCTAATGTATAATAGAGTATTTCCTAGCAAACATCTTTTATGAGATTTTCCAATAATTTATTAGATAAAAAATAGGGCTAATGTTTTTAAAAGGTATCATACTTGCCACTGAATCTTTTTATATGCATCGAATAAATATTTTTCTTAACGATACACTAATACTGGCTTTTTTGACCTTGTGGATTTGCGAAAATTGCATCCACCTTCCCTATGTAAATTACATAAGCGGTCCTTATCGTTTGGTGAAAATTGCATCCACCGTCCCTAAACTTTTTTTTGATCCATTCCTTAGAAGTATTCGTCCGCTTTTATATGTTTTCATCCGTTTTTATACGTTTTCATCTATTTTTATACGTTTTCGTCCGTTTTTATAAAGTTTTTGTACGTTTTTATCCGATTCGTCCGTTTTTATACGTTTTCATACATTTTATCCGTTTTTATACCTTTTTGTCCATTTTTATCTGTTTTTGTATGTTCTTATATGGACGAAACCTTTTATACGTTTTCGTCTGTTTTTATACATTTTCGTCCATTTTTATATGTTTTCATCCGTTTTTCTAACGTTTTCATACGTATTTAACCGTTTTTGTACGTTCTTTACGTTTTTGTATGGTTTTGTATGTTTTTTACGTATTTATGCGTTTTAGTACCTTTTTATTTGTTTTTGTGCATTTTTATACGCTTTGAACATTTTCATACGTTTTTATCCGTTTTCATACGTACAAAAACGTATAATAAAGGTAAGAAAACGTATAAAAATGGACAAAAACGTAAGTAAACGTACAAAAACGGATAAAAACATATGAAAACGTATAAAAACAGATAAAAAAGTACAAAAACGTAAAAAGACGTATAAAAACGGAAAAAAAGAGGTAAGAAAATGGACGAAAACGTATAAAAACGGACAAAAACATACAAAAATGAACGAAAGCGTATGAAAATGTAAGAAAATGGGCGAAAACGTATAAAAACGCATATAAAAACGTAATAGGTCAAAACCATAATAAGTTGATAAAAAAAAAATAAAAAAAAAAAATAGGGTCGATGGATGCAATTTTTGCTAAATGACTGGGACTATTTATGTAATTTACCTTAGGGCCGGTGGATGCAATTTTCGTAAACTCACAGGGTAAAATGGTCATCAGAGATTTTCACTACCCACAAAAGGTCAAAAAAGTCAATATTAGTGTACTGTTAAGGAAAAAAATTGTATTCAATATCTATAAAAAGATGAATAACAAGTAAAATAACTTTTAAAAACATTAGCCCTAAAAAATAATCAAAATGCTCGTCACTATTTCTTTACGTAAATATTTCGAAACAAAAAAAAATAAACAGTTACTCTTATATATCGAAACACGTACAACTATGAGTGCTTGCTACTTACGATAACTAAAATAGAATATGTAGGGTTTTTTATATTGAGTGATTCCTTATGTTTATGTTTCTTTGATTAAAAGTGTTATCATCATGACACATATTCCCTTTGATTTATGCCATTCGGGCATATTAACTAATGTTAAAATAGTATGATTTATAACATTAGATATTTTAGAACTTAGAACCATATAATTTTTACAAAACAAAATCTACAAAATTAGGTGCCATGTTAATGTGTGGTATTTTTCCTCCTTCTTTTCAAATTATCTCATACTTTAAGCCAATAGTAATCATGACACCTTATTTTGCGGATTTCATTTTGTAAAAATTATAGAGTAAATTGCATTTTTGGTCCCTGTGGTTTGGCCAAATTGCAGATTTGGTCCTTAACTTTTTGAAAGTGCACCAATGGTCCCCATTTTCAAGTTTTCGTTGCATTTTTGGTCCCTGGCCTCAGTCAAAAGACAGAAATACCCCTGTCCTTTTCTTTTAATATATTCCTTTTCAGTTTTTAACACAAATGGTCCTTGTGTTGCGCAAGGCTTTACAAATTTAGTCCTTTTTTTTCACAAATGGTCCTTCTTACACAAAATCGTCCTTGTGTTGCGCAAGACTTACACAAATGGTCCTTGAGTCCGTTTTTCTTCCGTTTTCGTCCGTTTTTCTTACGTTTTTTCCGTTTTGGTCCGTTTTTATCCGTTTTTGTCCGTTTTTCTTACGTTTTTGTCCGTTTTTCTTACGTTTTTTAAGTTTTCGTCCCTTATTCTTACGTTTTTTCCGTTTTCATACGTTTTTGTCAGTTTTTCTTACGTTTTTTCCGTTTTTGTCCGTTTTTATCTGTTTTTGTCCGTTTTTCTTACGTTTTTTCCGTTTTCATACGTTTTTATCCGTTTTTCTTACGTTTTTATCCGTTTTTGTTCGTTTTTTACGTTTTCGTCCGTTATTCTTACGTTTTTTCCGTTTTCATACGTTTTTGTCCGTTTTTCTTACGTTTTTTCCGTTTTTATCCGTTTTTGTCCGTTTTTCTTACGTTTTTTCCGTTTTCATACGTTTTTGTCCGTTTTTCTTACGTTTTTATCCGTTTTTGTCCGTTTTTCTTACGTTTTTTACGTTTTCGTCCGTTATTCTTACGTTTTTTCCGTTTTCATACGTTTTTGTCCGTTTTTTCTTACGTTTTTATCCGTTTTTGTCCGTTTTTCTTACGTTTTTTACGTTTTCGTCCGTTATTCTTACGTTTTTTTTCCGTTTTTATCGTTTTTGTTCATTTTCTTTACGTTTTTGTACCTTTTTTTCCATTTTCTTTTTTTTGTCCGAATTTTTTATATAGTCCAAATTTTTTGTCCGATTTTTTTGACCAAATTTTTTTAAAAAAATAAATAAAATTAAAAAAATTAAAAAAAAATTAAAATTTTTGTCCGATTTTTTTTTCTTTTTTGTCCGAATTTTTTTTTTCTTTTGGACTATATAAAAAATTCGACAAAAAAGAATGGAAAAAGGTACAAACGTAAAGAATAAAAACGATATAAACGGAAAAAACGTAGATACGGACGAAGAAAAAAAAGAAAAATGGAAAAAAAGGATAAAAAACGTAAAGAAAAGAACAAAAACGTATAAAACGAAAAAAACGTAAGAATAACGGACAAAAACGTAAAAACGTAAGAAAAACGGACAAAAACGGATAAAAACGTAAGAAAAACGGACAAAAACGTATGAAAACGGAAAAAAACGTAAGAATAACGGACAAAAACGTAAAAAACGTAAGAAAAACGGACAAAAACGGATAAAAACGTAGAAAAACGGACAAAAACGTATGAAAACGGAAAAAACGTAAGAATAACGGACGAAAACGGTAAAAAACGTAAAAAAACGGACAAAAACGGAAAAACGTAGAAAAACTGACAAAAACGTATGAAAACGGAAAAAACGTAAGAATAACGGACGAAAACGGATAAAAACGACAAAAACGAAAAAACGTAAGAAAAACGGACAAAAACGTATGAAAACGAAAAAACGTAAGAATAACGGACGAAACGTAAAAAACGTAGAAAAAACGGACAAAAACGTAAGAAAAACGGACAAAAACGATAAAACGGAAAAAACGTAAAAACGAAAAAAAAAAACGTAAGAAAAACGGACAAAAACGTAAGAAAAACGGACAAAAACGATAAAAAAAAAAAACGTAAGAAAAACTGACAAAAACGTATGAAAAGAAAAACGTAAGAATAACAGACAAAATGTAAAAACGTAAGAAAAACGGACAAAAACGTAAGAAAAACGGACAAAAACGGATAAAACGACCAAAACGAAAAAACTAAGAAAAACGGACGAAAACGGAAGAAAAACGGACTCAAGGACCATTTGTGTAAGTCTTGCGCAACACAAGGACGATTTTGTGTAAGAAGGACCATTTGTGAAAAAAAAGGACTAAATTTGTAAAGCCTTGCGCAACACAAGGACCATTCTGAAAATGAATATATTAAAAGAAAAGGACAGGGGTATTTCTGTCTTTTGACTGAGGCCAGGGACCAAAAATGCAACGAAAACTTGAAAATAGGGACCATTGGTGCACTTTCAAAAAGTTGGGGACCAAATCTGCAATTTGGCCAAACCACAGGGACCAAAAATGCAATTTACTGTGCGGATTTCATTTTGTAAAAATTATATAGTTCTAGCATATCTCTAGTTATAACATATGGAACTTTCAACGAAATAAAAACTCAATTGCATGAAAAAGATATAAAGATGGTATGTCCATACTCCATATACATATGTGGGTACGTAAAATGAGATATCATTTAAAAGACAAATGCCTTATATAAATGTGTGTTTCTTGATGTTTAATGTTTTGCGAAATTGTTGTTCACTTTTTTCATAAACTCTCATTTTGAATGAGGGCAATAATAGGTGATAGCCACTTAAATATATATTTCACTTTCCATACTGTTTGGGTCAAAAAGATTAATCATATTGTAAGTTGGTTGCTAAACTCATTGATATGCATCATTATTTTTCGCAATCCACTAGCACTAACTCTTCAATGCTGGAAAAAATGTAGAATAAAACAAAATACTTATTAGTGAGATCTTGTAAAAGTTATTAAAACTACAATGCAGACATATTCGTAAACTTTGTTACAAAATATAAACCCGTACATGTATATATTTTTTTCTCAAATCTTTGTTAACAGAATGTTAAAATTTGTCGTACCAAAATATCCAATATATGATTGAAGTGGGAATAATCAGAAAAGAATTGTGGAAGCCTTGAATCAATAAGATTCGCATTGGGTTTTAAGTGTCATTCTAGGTGTCCAATTAGCCACCAATGGGAAGTAGTCTTTGATTTTTTAATTTCTCTCTTTGTGATTCTTTCACTCTTTATTCAAGAATAATATAGTGAAAGGTATTTTTCGAAAATTAGTTATCAGCGTTCTATCTTGGGAATATTGCTATCAAAATTAGAAATGAAATTCGAATAAATGCAAGTCATCGAGATTGAAGATGCAATGTGAGCAAGATAAGAAGTGTGCGCATATGAGGTTAAATATAAAGAAATTATTGATATTCATAATGGAATATATGCGAAATGGTAAAAGATATACATGTTTTTGTTTGGAAATGCCAAACATGTCGTTGCATATGCTTCTTGGAGCGATCACGAATTTTGATAATTATTTATGCATGCGTATTCTAAACTCGTATTCAATGGGAAATCTGATTCTCGAATTAAAGATCATCGTGTTGATAGGAGTTGAAACACCGATGATACTAGTAATCGTAAAAAAGAATCGTAGACGGGGCATGGAAGTGGATATTCATCGGGTCCTCGAACCCTTGACAAATACCCATAGGCGAAGCTGTTAAAGGACTAGAGTAAGTTGTGGGCTTGTGGCCCCCTAAGAATTTTCGTTTTTACTTTATACAACATTATTTTAAGGGGTAATTCTATAAATAGTCTGGAGCTTAAAATGTTGGGTTTTTTTAGCCCCAAAAAAGTCGCTTTCTCAAAATAGCCCAAGGAATAAGCGACTAAATGTGGGAGCGACACGTGACATTTTTTTTTTTTGCCCCTAGCGAAAAGTCGCTTAAAATCTAGCAAAAGTCGCTTAAAAAGTGACTTTTTGGCTGCAAAAGGACACAAATAGTAAGTCGCTTAATTGAAAAAAAAGTCGCTTTAAGCGACTTTTTGAAAGTCGCTTATTTTCTGGGCTATTTTGAGAAAACGACTTTTTTTGGGCCAAAAAAGCCCAACACCTTAAGAGACCGGGCTACTCGTATATTTACCCCTTATTTTAATACACAATCTTTGTTCTGAACATTATATTTTATAAATAAATTATGGTCAAGGCCCGCTTGATGGACGGCTAGGTTGTTGTTGTTTTTTTTTTTTTTTTTTTTTTAGATGATGAAAATGATATCATACTCTACTCTACTAAATCCAAATACTCTACGCTACTCAAAGACTCAAATCAAAGACTTATCCATAAGTTATAAACAGACCTTTACTTGTTTCTGTAATGTTTGAACATTCTCCTACAATACATTTTTTCCCGCAATTGAATACACATTTGTTAATTAACAAATAGGGATAATTCCCTAAATGCCTCAGTTGCATTTGTGATATTTACATCCGAGACCGAAACTTTTCTGCTTCCGAAACTAGACCGGGCAACTGGGCAACTTGAACTACCGAACCACGTGTCGCCATGTGTTCGACATTATTTTACCAAAGTAGACCAGTTGCCCAATTGCTATACCGATGTAGACCAGTTGCCCTATGACTCTATCACCTCGTAATCAGTAAAGTCACACTTGTCACTTACTGGTTTTAGTTGCCCAATTGTACTGGGTTGCCCGGTCTAGTTTCGGAAGAAGAAAAGTTTTGGTCTCGGATGTAAATAGCACAATGGCAATTGGGGTATTTACAGAATTATACCTATGTAGCAACCGGCATTTTTTGGGCAATACTTATTTATAAAACTCGAAAACAGTTGCGGCAGACGATGATTTTTCCAAAATTATTTTAATAATAAGTTTCATTTATTATTGCCTATTATACATTTTCGAGCTTTTGGACATCATTTGAACTGAAAATGTGAGAATTTCTTGTGAAACGTGAAAGTAGAGCACAACGCGAGTCGGCACGAGTCTGAACCTAATAACACGTGACACATTGGGTTTTACTAGATAACACGAACCTAGACATATTTATAGTCAATTTTATTGGAGAAATAGTTTTAAGATTAATGGCATAAATTAAAAATACTCGGGAGAATATTTCGGCACCCAAATTAGCCCCGATAGCGTTTTACTAAAAGTATAGCGAAACCCTACACTAATTTATAGTTTTGGTCCTTGGGGGTCATTAGGGTTTTCACCAATAGTCCTAGGGGGCTATAAAAATCCCACCCCTCCTCATTTGAAACCCTAAAACACTTCTCTCCCTCTCTCTTGTTAACGGCCGCCGCCCCACCTAACAACCACCATCTCCACCGCCGCTCCACCACCGTCTCCCACCACCAAACAAGCACTAACCCACCTCTAAAACACCACTCCCTTCACGATCCCGTGGAACACGCGCTGTTTTGCCACCCACAATCCATCACCGCTGCTATCCTTGTGGGTTATTTCTTGTGTTAAGAGTAGATCCGAAGGTAAATGGGTAAGCCACACCGAATCACACCTTGTGTGGCTCGGTGTGAGTCAAGAACGAGTGGGTTTTGGTTAAAAAAAAAATGGATAACGATTTAAACAAAATAAAAACGAGTATAAAACGTATTGGTATCATCACTTTTGGGTCACGAATTTGTTTTGGTTTTTGTTTGGGTTGCGTACGAACGGGTAAGCTCAAGTCGAGCATATTTTTGAGCATTATTATTAAGCTAACAAAGTTTTTGGTTGTTATTTGGTTTGGTCCATGGTTAGCATGAGTCATGGTTTGGGATCCGAACCCTTGTGGGTCTCGGTCTCCCATGGTATTGTGTTGTTTTGGTTATGTTTTGATAACACTTGGTCCGTTTGCTTGGTTCACTTGCGACGTGGGTTCACGGCCGAGACCTTATGGTCTCGGCGAGGTATGATTTGGTCCGATTGGTTGATTCTCACGGCTTGGATTCTTAGCCGAGATTTTTGGTCTCGGCGAGGTTATTATTTTGGTCCGATTAGTTATGGTGCTAATGTGATTAATTTGATTGATTAAAACTTTGAAAACTCGAGCCTTAGGTTAGTTTTGGCCGAGGGTTTATTATTGATGTGGTGACTTGAGACTTGAAACTTGGATTGGATTTGCTTTACGGCCGATAACCATATTGTTGACATTGTTGGACTTGTGATTGATATTGCGAGCTTATGATTATACTAGTGATGTTATGAGCCAAGTCGAGTGTCACCGAGACTTTTTAGTCTCGGCGTGGCCTCGACAAGCCGAAACAATGCTTATTAGACTTTACTTGGACATTTGGATATTCGGTTGACTAATTGACCCGAGAGTTAATAAAACTCGGAGTCGTAACTCGAAACGGATAATAACTCGAGAAATATTTTTTATAACTAGTAATGGAATATTGATAATAATGATTAGATACGGAGAATATTAATTAACAAAACTTGTTTTGTTATTTAATAGTTGATGGGAACTTTTTATTTAAAACAAGATTGTTAGTGCAAATATTACGATATTTAAACTAAACGTTTTCTTCGGTTTTAATAATGACAAACATGTAACTTGTGATGCATAACGTAAAATGTGCAAGTTACTTGTAAACACAAATCATCAATGCATACTTACATCAACACCTCCCAACGTCTCAAGTATGTTTCAACGAAGTCGTAGATTTCCATCCCGACATAAATCACTCAAGGTATGGACAAACAAATCTACTACTTGACAAATGATCAAAGGATTATATTTTTCTAAACTTCACATTTTTAATGTGACAAAACATTTTTTTCAAAAATATATTTTACAAATTATTTTTGAATTTAAAAGAAATGTTTTATTTTGAAGAATAAGTTTAAAAATCCCAACATTCAATTTTCCCCCCAAAACAGCTCCAAACATTCCCAAATAAACCTTCCCCACTAAAGACAAACGAAGGAGCGTCCACGGTACCATTAAGTACCGACGGCTCCACTAAATTTAGTGGAGCCGTCTGACAATTAGTGGAGCCGTGGGTCTGTAACGGCCAGTTTTTCTCTTGCCTATAAATAGTGGACCATTTCACACTTCCAACTTGATTTTTCCATTCATTTTTCTCTGGTCTAATCCCTCCTCACTTAGAACACTTTCCTCGATCATTTAAAGAGTCTTAGTTTGTTTAAGAGTGATCCAATCATCCATGCAAGTGATCATCTTCATTCCTCTTGATTAGCAAGAGAAGAACATAAAGTATCCAAGTAGATATAGAGTGTTGTCATCCCTCTTGATTAGCAAGAGAAGAACACAAAGTATCCAAGTAGATACAAAGTGTTGTCATCCCTCTTGATTAGCAAGAGAAGAACACAAAGTATCCAAGTAGATACCAAGTTTTATCATTCCTCTTCATTTGCAAGAGAAGAACTCAAGGTATCCAAGAAAATACAAGAGTTGTAGTTGTTAGGTCTTGTAACATTTGTTACACTCTTGATTGTATCATAGCATACATCAAGATCATTTTTCTTTTGAGAGTTTGTGAGGGAAGATCATTGTGATCTTGTCGAGATCTTGGAGATCTCTTGAAGCCATTGGGCTTGTGTGATTGATCAAGTGGATCAAGGGTAGTTCGGGTAGATCGAGTCAAGTGGGAGTAGATTATTGTGATCTTGTCGAGATCTTGGAGATCTCTTGAAGCCATTGGGCTTGTGTGATTGATCATGTGGATCAAGGGTAGATCGGGTAGATCGTGGTAGATTGGTGCTAGCTAAGATTAGCACTCGACATCTAGCTTAGTGTCGGAAATAGGATAAGCGACGTGTAGATTGGTGCTAGCTAAGATTAGCACTCGACATCTAGCTTAGTGTCGGAAAACAAGTTAAGCGACGTGTACGGTTTTCTCCGCCTGAAGGGAGTTTGTTGATTAGTGAAGTAACTCTCGAGTTGGGTACTCGGGGAGTGGAGTAGGGCGAAGAGGAGCTTCGTGACCGAACCACTATAAATCACCATGTCCGGTTTGCGGCTTCTTACTTATCTCTTTACTTTTATTTTATTCTTTATCGCTTTATATTTATATTTGCATTGCGTTTATGTTTATGTGGCTAGTTGCTTATGTTATGTTGATTATGTATGTGTCATGATGTGTTTATGTTTGTGTGGTAGTTTACTATATGACCATAGTTGACACTTTTCATATTACGTCACACTTGATCGGGTGTTTGATACAAAAAGTTTTAAGTTTTTAAATGGAAACGTATTCACCCCCCTCTACGGTTTCCACAATTGGTACCAGAGCCACGTCGCTCAAATTTTTAAAACAAATGGTTTTCAAAATTGAGTACGATCCATGAAATTGGATGTATTCACACTTTCAAGGTGTTGAACTTGATCAAATCTTTGAAATGGGGAGGAAACCAATTCATTGTCAAATAAAATCAAGCTAAGTATACATTGTTATACTTAATACACAAAATGACGATAAGTATTTTTGTGTGTTAACCTAAATGGCTATTTGTTTTTATTTGTGTCTTAGTATTGTTGGTTAATATTTGTGTATGCTTATTGTTGTCTTTAGTTAAGCTAATTTTATCTATAAGCATAAGTGTCTTTATTGCCATGTTGCTATTTGTTTATTATAGCTTTCCGGTTTATGCATTTATAAGGCTCATGCTAATTTACTTGCACTATATTAAGTAATTAGTTTGCATTGCATATAGGCATAGACCATTTTTCTTGCATTTGTTGCAAGTTTTTAAAATGGTTTAGTAACCTTCTTAGGAATAGAAACTAAGTTGGTAGATCATGTGTGTCGAAAGATATTGTCTTACACAATTATCTTTCCAAAGTTTTAAGCGTAAAATGTATATCACCCCAAAATACTTAACACTTTCATAAAATCCGTAACATGATCTTTAAAACATTACATCATTTTGTCTTGTTTGACCATGGGTTGTCTAAACAAGATAAAAGGTCATTTTAATACATTTGTATTTAAGTAAAAGAAAATGTATTAAACTTGCATTGATTTAAAACACATACAAAATGTTTTAAACATTTAGTATTTTACGTATGTTATATAAAAATAGTTAAGATAAATATTTTTATACTAATGAGGTGTCGAAAAACTAAGAATATTATACTTAATAATATAAATAGTTTTTCTCAAATAAAAATAAATGACAATATTGAAGTAGCAACTTAATATGTCATTAACCTCACACATACAACTAGTATTAGAATAAATGGAACACACTCCTTAAATTTTTATTTTCTTTTTAAAAGGAGTGATCGTGAGGGTCAAGAAAGATTTCGAGTACATATCAATTCATTATTCAAATTATGATTGATATCATTATCGAATCTAATTGACAAGTTTTCGAGTGTGGACATGAAATTGGAGTCATTATTTGTCTAGCTTCAAGATAACATCAAAATATGATGAAATATATTATCTTGAATCTACATACTCAATCACACTCGATTGTTATAAAAATAATGACGTCCACTCAAGACGAATATAATTTGCATCGGATCATAACTCACACTTGTGTTGAAGATGCCATATTAAGTCCTCTTGTCCAATGGTTGTGTTCCAAACTTTAAACTAACATGTTTAAAAGATGCATAAAATACACAACTAAGTAGGATTGACAACTTGGATGTTTCAACCGAAATATACAAGTAATATACATTGCAATGCAATTGGTAAATGTGTCATTTCCGAAAAACCAAACACGAGCAAACAAACAACATATGTAAATTTTGCTCATGAACAACTCAACACTCAAAGCCACATATCTAGTAAAAGTGTCACACATAATATGTTATTAACTATTATATAAGTCATCAATCTTTGAGAATATCACATGTATTTCTCTTATCAAAAGATTGACAAAAGATAACCTATATCTCATGCATCTTATTTTCTTTGTAACTTGAATGGTTATGTTACAAGAGAATACATTGCATCCTGTTAACAAATATAGGATATTAGAGTTGAATAATAACCCAATACAACATGTGTCATTGCATAAACAAGTAAAATTGGTCATACACTAAAATACTTGTTTCAAAGAGCATTCGTAAGAGTGATAACTTTCCTCTTAGAAAAGCATATTTGTAGAAATATACAATATGTCTCATTTTTAATATAATGCTCACAAGATCTATTAAGGTATGTAACCTTCACTAGATTCTTTCTCAAGATATGCAATGGAGCATTCTTGAAACACACACAATGTAGTAGGTTCTACATTGTATCACATTAGAGTGTCTCTTGGTTCTAGGAAACCAAATCATGTTAAAATAACATGTAACAACTCAACAAACAAAGATGATGTCCAAGAGATCATAAAATACACCATCTCCATCAAATAACCTCTAAATCTCAAATACGAAATTAAAACATTTCGCTTGCCTTTGTTAGGAGTTGTGTAAGACATGTCATTCTCTTAACCAAATTTCAAAGTGTGGTTAGTTGAGTCATATTAGGCCATATATTAGCAAAACAAGCTAATATCATCTTTGCTATACTTCGAAAGGCAAATATGGGAATTTGAATTTTTCTAACATGAGAATGACTACTGGAGAACCTATCGCACTAGAAATTCAATTTGACCTAACGGTTGAATTGCTTCCAGGAGAGAAGTTGGGTTCGTGTATAACCCGTAAAAATGGTCGTGTTTAGCCTTAAATGAGCACCACTAGTGATAGTCTCATACTCATTCTCTAACTTGAAAATTTTTCATTCCTACATTTGACTAGAGATAGTTTACATCGGTGAACTTTATCTCCCGTTAGGATTTCATTTTAAACAAGTAGTAATTAGGATCTGCCTTAGCAAACCTAGATTGCTTGCATCCCACATACGTGTTTCAAAATGATAGCATGTTCTCATAAGACATGATTAAATGTCTTCATGATATTAAACGCTAAATGATTATCATGTTTTGCATGATGTTTGCATTTATTCCTTATGTGCATTTTACATGATTTTCTTGTAAAGTTTGCACCCACACTATGTCCTTTTGACACATTAGGAATTAGGTATGCCCATCACTATGAACCCTTAGAAGTCATAGAGTCATACACTAGTGTCAAAACCTATAAGTTAGAGTAGTCGCGAAGTTGTCTTAATTCCCTAGTCATCACTTCGCCTTCTTCCAAGTATACACCCTTTTGTCATGGGAAGGTTAGATACAAACCTAGTAGAACTCGGAGTAGGATTGACAACTTAAATATTTCATCCAAAATATTCAAGTAAGCTTAACTTGCGATCGCAATTGTTAAATGTCATATCCGAAACATCATACTCAAGCCTTTTAACAACATATGTTAAAACACTCATCCCAAAGCTAAAAGCTAACATCAACCCTCGGGTGACAAAGGACTCACGAGTTCCTATATAAGTGATTAGTAGTTCCTTTCATCCTCGTGTGAATATACACGTCTTAAGATCCCAAACCCTGCTGCGAATCAGCACCATAGGCCTAGCTTTACATCTTTCAAAACCCCATGAAACACTCACGTGCGAAGCACATCGAAATCCGTAAATCAACCAAACCTCTCAACCGAGAATCCCCTAACCATCTCCGTCTAGGTCTAGGAATGATGGAACATTTTCCATAAATCTTATGACTATTTAAATATTTCACTGGAAATATTAAAGTCATCCCTCGTACCCCTCTTATGATCACTTGAATATTTCACTGGAAATATTGAGATCATCTCTCGTGTCATGACTTTTAGATATTTCACTGGAAATGTCAAGTCATATCTTGTGTCTCGTCTAATGACTTCTTAAATATTTCACTGGAAATATTAAGTCATCCCTCACATCGCTCTAATGTCTACCTATGTATTTCCTCGGAAATATAAAAGTCATCTCTTCTCGTCCAGTACCGTTGAAAGAATTTATTAGGTATAAATTCTCTCCTCGTGTCAAAAAGTCTCACTAAATCAGCGAGATTTATTCGTGAAATCCTCTTAAATTCAAATGAAAACTTAAATATTTCATCCGAAATATTTAAAGTATATTTAATTTGCGAAATGCAATTAAATGTCATCTCTCGTTCTCGATCAACGTTCATCGAATCCCGTTGGATTCATTCATAAAAAGAATTTATTCGGTATAAATTTCTTTAATCCAAGGTTCAGAAAAATCACAACATATGTGAAATTTCTTTGTCAAAAATCTAATTCTGGGTCAAAACTGACCTCAGCAGGTCACGGTACCCTTAAATAGGGGACGGTACCGCTAAATTTAACGGTACCGTCGGACCGTTGTCTGCTGAGACAGTTTATTCTCACTGTTTCAAAACCACTATCGAAACCCACTCGATGTAGTCTTGAACCAGAACCGTATCCTATCAGAACAGATTGTATCTATCTTCTGATTCCTAAGCCTTCTTCCCTTCCATTTCCGCATGGTATTAAACATTACCAATGCTTCCGCATTTCACTCATCTCCCACTCACTTCAAACGAAGAACCATTAGGATACGTTGAGATAACCCTTCTTCATCAACATAGATAACCCTATAACCTTATCACCAACCTCACAACCCTGCAGATTTTATCTTCTTAACCCTTAAGATATCTCCAAGTAATCACATGCCTCATCATATAAATATTCTATGAATATTCACAATGATTGAGAAGAGCTACGTAACTTCAAAGGTGAAGTTTATCGTATGCTATCCACCACTTGTCATGACGTTACTAAGCTCATCGCTTCAGTCAACGTTTGTTTTTCTCTTTATCTTTTACATCCTGTCCGGATGGTCATAGATTAAGGGGGAGTGAAAACACACTCATATAGTCTTTCAACAAACACTCTCAAGAACACACAAATGTGGTTCTTATTCCCTATGAAACTTCCCTTCAGCTGCCCAAAACTAGGCTGCACAGGAAAATTCGTGACTTTCAGGTCACGGTACCATTAAATAGGCCATGGTACCGTTAAATTTAACGGTACCGTGTGGTATTTAGTGGTACCGTGCCTATGATTGACGAATTTTCACTGTTCCCTCCAAATCCCTGCATCCCTAACCTCAAACCTGCAAGATTTTGCAAACTCACTTACACCCTAGGACTCCCTCACTACACCATAAGACACTATCACCAACTTTTAGTTCGAACCCCACAACTCTTGCCTCTATAAGGCATCACCATTGCAAGCTTATCTTGCATCTAAACTTCAAACCTTACATTAACATCATTCCTCATTCCCCATCAACCCCCTTTGAACTTGGCTCTAACTCATCATCCTCATCACTATCACCATCACCACAACCAAAACCTCATCATGTGCCTTAGAAATGAGTTGAGCCTTCAATTCTCCTACCTTGAGCACCTCCTTACACCACCACAAGAATCCCCACATCCTTACCTCTACCAAGTTCACCACAACCTTTAGTTCTCACACTAACCCCATCACACTCAACCCTTATAACTAAACTTCACTTTTGACAGTGATATTTAGTTTCAAAACCCTCAACCCTTATATCAATCCCACTCAAACCTTTTAGCTACACTTCACTCTTGACAATCATCACACTCAAACCTTACAACTATTCCTCACTCACATCACCCAAACACCATGTCATCCACACAAGAATCCACCACCCATATCTCAAAGAAACCTAGGATAACCGTAAGACCACCTTCAAAACCACTCTTTGTGGATCTTACAAAAGAAGATGAAGCAATGACACCACCTTCCCAAGCTACTCCCAACTCCATCACCAACCTTCAATCCTCACAATCACACGAAACCCTTCATACACCAAATTATCTCTAACACACACCTAGGATCATCCAAACTAGAAATCTAGAACTTCATTACCTCAACCCCGTTAGAGATATCCACCCCAAACCTGTTAGGATCACATGCACATTTTTTTTCTTATGAAATATATCATGCATCTCATTGTCAGTGCAAACGATATATTAATCTAAACCATCCCAACACCAATCATCTTAGGTAGATGATTATGTTGTTCAAAAGGTTTATTAGAACTTGCCTTCCCAATGACAACTTGGAAGAAGTCATTTAGTGTGTCAGTCAACGAACGAATCTCGTTCTTGATTAGTGTGATTGATTGAACAATTACACCTTAGGCTGTCGGTCGGGTTGTGACACTTACGTGTTAACATAGTTTAACCCTTGCATGTCTTGCTATGTGTATTCTATCCCTATAATGTTGCCCCTATACTGTTATATATTATGTTGCACGAAGCTAACCCTTGATGTAGGAAAAGCCTTTGTAAGAATTTGATCCATGGATCCGCTAGATACTAAGGTAAATAAACAAGGGGATTAAGTCACCATAGGGGAGCATTGAGCTAGGGGGAGCTCGGGAGTATTTGATTACATAGCACGGAGTCTTTCTAATGGTGGTGATAGAAGACTTCACTTAGATGATGCAAGCTCGCCTTTCTGGGGAGAAAGGAAAGTAGTTCAATAAGGGGGAATAGGGAATGAATTCAAGGGAGCGCTCGAGGCAACTACCTTTTTGATTCGACAAAAAGGGGAGAAGGGAGTATAAACAGGTAACTTTTACATTTTACTATGTGTTACGATTTACATATTTGTCATCATCAAAAGGGGGAGATTGTTAATGCAAATATTACGATATTTAAACTAAACGGTTTCTTCGGTTTTAATAATGACAAACATGTAACTTGTGATGCATAACGTAAAATGTGCAAGTTACTTATAAACACAAATCATCAATGCATACTTACATCAACACCTCCCGACATCTCAAGTATGCTTCAACGAAGTCGTAGATTTCCATCCTGACATAAATCACTCAAGGTATGGACAAACAAATCTACTACTTGACAAATGATCAAAGGATTATATTTTTCTAAACTTCACATTTTTAATGTGACAAAACATTTTTTCAAAAATATATTTTACAAATTATTTTTGAATTAAAAAGAAATATTTTATTTTGAAAAATAAGTTTAAAAATCCCAACAGTCAATTTTCCCCCCAAAACAGCTTTAAACATTCCCAAATAAACCTTCCCCACTAAAGACAAATGAAAGAGCGTCCACGGTACCATTAAGTACCGACGGCTCCACTAAATTTAGTGGAGCCGTCTGACAATTAGTGGAGCCGTGGGTCTGTAACGGCTAGTTTTTCCCTTGCCTATAAATAGTGGACCATTTCACACTTCCAACTTGATTTTTCCAGTCATTTTTCTCTCGTCTAATCCCTCCTCACTTAGAACACTTTCCTTGATCATTTAGAGAGTCTTAGTTTGTTTAAGAGTGATCCAATCATCCATTCAAGTGATCATCTTCATTCCTCTTGATTAGCAAGAGAAGAACACAAAGTATCCAAGTAGATACAAAGTGTTGTCATCCCTCTTGATTAGCAAGAGAAGAACACAAAGTATCCAAGTAGATACAAAGTGTTGTCATCCCTCTTGATTAGCAAGAGAAGCACACAAAGTATCCAAGTAGATACAAAGTGTTATCATTCCTCTTCATTTGCAAGAGAAGAACTCAAGGTATCCAAAAAAAATACAAGAGTTGTAGTTGTTAGGTCTTGTAACATTTGTTACACTCTTGATTGTATCATAGCATACATCAAGATCATTTTTCTTTTGAGAGTTTGTGAGGGAAGATCATTGTGATCTTGTCGAGATCTTGGAGATCTCTTGAAGCCATTGGGCTTGTGTGATTGATCAAGTGGATCAAGGGTAGATCGGGTAGATCGAGTCAAGTGGGAGTAGATTATTGTGATCTTGTCGAGATCTTGGAGATCTCTTGAAGCCATTGGGCTTGTGTGATTGATCATGTGGATCAAGGGTAGATCGTGGTAGATTGGTGCTAGCTAAGATTAGCACTCGACATCTAGCTTAGTGTCGGAAATAGGATAAGCGACGTGTAGATTGGTGCTAGCTAAGATTAGCACTCGACATCTAGCTTAGTGTCGAAAAACAAGTTAAGCGACGTGTACGGTTTTCTCCGCCTGAAGGGAGTTTGTTGATTAGTGAAGTAACTCTCGAGTTGGGTACTCGGGGAGTGGAGTAGGGCGAAGAGGAGCTTCGTGACCGAACCACTATAAATCACCGTGTCCGGTTTGCGCCTTCTTACTTATCTCTTTACTTTCATTTTATTCTTTATCGCTTTATATTTATATTTGCATTGCGTTTATGTTTATGTGGCTAGTTGCTTATGTTATGTTGATTATGTATGTGTCATGATGTGTTTATGTTTGTGTGGTAGTTTACTATATGACCATAGTTGACACTTTTCATATTACCTCACACTTGATCGGATATTTGATACAAAAAGTTTTAAGTTTTTAAATGGAAACGTATTCACCCCCCTCTACGGTTTCCACAAAGATGTTGTAAGTGGAAAGTTTGAAATAAATAAGAGTTATTAAATGTTTCGAGGCCATGTTTATCGAGACACATTACCTTATTATTATAATATTGGGATTATATATATATTGTTTGGATCATATTAGAAGTTACGGATCGGTTTAACATTAATATAGCCGACCGACACGGTTATCAGACTTATTGAATTGACGAGCCCAATAAGAGCCCGACAAGTGTGTCAAATAACTTTATTAGTGAAAGACTTATCTTTATGACTTACCTTTTATCACTTGGTTCTTGTTTGGTTGTTGTGAGTTTTAGTAGTAGAGTTTGTTTGGGGTATTGCAACAACTTGGCGTATTCGTTATTGGGATATTGTTTCATGAGTCATGTTCGTTTTGGTCATTTGTTTTGGCGTGTGTACACTTGAGTCAGCGTTGTGTCACCACTACACCCACGATGATACCAAACACTAGTAAATGGATTTAACAAGGATATTTTAGAACGGAAAGTGGAATATACTTGGGAATAGTTAATTTTGGAAACTTTTACGCTTTATGGGATATATTTTGAGATAGTCTTTATATTATTAGGTCGTGCCGAGACGTTCTAGCTACAGTTGTGCTATACTACTCTTGATCTGTTGTGTTGTGCATTGCTTGACTAAGGTGAGTTCTCGTAGCCCCACTTTTAACGTGTTTTACCTTGGGGTGGAAATGGTACTCAATGCTTTACAAATGTTTTCATGCTGTGAACTACTGTTTTACATGATTTTGGACATATACGTGTGATGATGCGATTATATGCTGTGACATGTTTTGTTTTGTGAGTTCATGACTGCACAACTGTTAACTCTCTGCCGAGGGCCCACAAGTTATAGGTTCAGTTGGTGTAACTGTTAACTCTCTGTTGAGAGCCCACATGTTGATAGATCTATCGGAGTAGCTCCCCACGTGATATTGGTTATGAGTATGATGAACACTATAGGTTCAGTTGGCGCGACACTATTACTATTTGGATAACGTGCTTGTAATTGGTATTCATGTGCACTATTGTCCTACACTATTATTCACAGCTTCGTGGTTTAACTTTCAAACCTACGAGCTCACCAACATTATGTTGACGTTTTTTAGTACCATTTTCAGGTGGATCATTACTAAAGTATTTGAAGGCACATTTATTGGAGTCAGACTATTTAATACTTGCTATTAAGTTGTCAAGATGACAAGATTTCAAAAGAGACATGTTTCCCTTTCAAATTTGGTCGAAGAATGTTTTGTAAACTATTACTATAATAATTGTAAGGTATGAATCTATGATGTTATGAAATGTGCCTTTCTCAGTTACATCCCGTGTTTCCACCTTTGATGGGGTGTGACAGAATGGTATCAGAGCCTAAGGTTATAGAGAATGCCGATTTTTCAAAAATAAAAACCTCAACTATAACCGGACTAAAGTTTTTATTAAAACCCCAAACATGGTACGAGTCGATTAGCCCGAGCATTCCATCATTTTTCCTAAATTACGTATAGCCTGATCAACTATGCTTAATTCAGGAGCGATCATGGGATAATGGGGGTAGTTACCTTGAATCGTGTTTGGTTGGTGTCGGAGTCTAGATCACCTGAAAATGCATTGGTTTATGTGTATGCATCTGCCTTACGTATTATGTGGATCTGTGGTTATGCTGCTTTGCCTTCTGTGTGCTGAAGCTTTTAGCTTCTAGGACAATATATGAGCTTGCAATTGCGTACCTAAGTGCTTTGATTTAATTTGATATTGTGTGACATGATCCGATATGTTATGATGTGTTTTGAGTTGAGTTGATATGACATGGTTTGATTTGGTTGAGCTAGAGTATTTCCCGTACTATTCCCCATACATGTGCGCTTGATGTTAGTTATCCTTATACGCAAACAAAACTCATACTATATATTTTGCTAAATATATATAGCGATACGTTATTTTGAAACCGTTACCTTGGGTAGACTATTTTGGATACGCTATACAATTTTGAATACTATTTTGAAAGGTCAACATTGGTTTCGCTATTTTGAAAAAGCATTATATTGATATGCTATTTTGAGAACTATTTTGGGACATATTATTTTGGAAACACTATTTTGAGAATTTTTTTATCATCAAAGACGTTAAGCCTTTTAACAACACTTAACTTAATTTCATGACTGTTCTTGTTTGATGAGTTGTGAAATTAAGTTAAGTTCAAATCGTTACTCGGTTTAATGTTATAGATGGTTGATAATTTGGTACTATTTGAAAACGATTTTGGATACAAGATTTTCTGGTATTGCCCTATGCCGTTATGTCACATGCCTTGTCTTCCCACACTCCTCCTCTTATTAGCAAGCCTGAACACACCACATTATAATCCGATGAGTCGGTTAACACCATTAGTTGCCTTAGGAACCCACCAATCAAAATGGACACATTCATGGTATAGTCGTATGATTAGGACCTTGGAGACTACAAGTGAGATAATAAGACTCATGAGAAGCAGTGATCTTGTTAGTTGAGTTGTTTGTGTTGACCATGATAGCGATGTTCGCCTTAGTGATCGTGTTCCAGAGATGGTACTGATCTAGATAATTCAAATTCTGATGGTCAAAATTTTGTGCAAATGAAAGATTTTCTTGTGAACTTTATAAAGTATGATGAACTGGTAATTTTCATAGATTGGACCGTGTTATAATGTTTCTTCAAAACTAAAGTTGGTTGATAGTCGAAATCGTTTTAAAAATGTTTTAAAATAAATTTGTGGTTCCAAACGATTGGATTGTTTTAGTATAAAATTCTTCTCATGTGTTTGTCCAAACATCAATTTTCTTGAAAATCAAAAATCCAAACCATATATGAAGAATCGCTATTACAAATTTCAAAATTTTCAGACATATCTTTTCACATGACTATAACCATCGAAAAATTTCATACAAGGTTACTCCAAACTACATTCATGGTCAAAATTTTATAATGTCTTACTTAAATAAATGCTGCTAACGGTTTTAAAAACCATGTCCCTAAGAGGGAACACGCACCATTCATGAACAAACCTCGAGAACAATCACAATGCCTACAAAACTATGCGACCTTAGAAGTAAACCGAACACCTCTTACTGAGACTGTCAGTAGCAGTGTGCCGTGCCTTGACACTATTCTTTCGAAGCGCAACTTTCCTACTCATCCTAGAAAATAAGACTCTCGTGATGATCGAAGCGAGTTAGATTAAACAGTCAGTGTGCAATTACTTAAGAGACAACGTGGCCTTTCGGAGTCCTAGTTACAATGGGACATGACATCGCTCTTACCTTTGGATATCAAGAAGTTGCACCGGACCATAAGACCTTTGCGTTTCACTTGTAACAAGATCTCTCGACGTAGTATTTACTTGGCAACAATTTTGAGTCATTATATACCTTAGTCCTGCCTAGAGGAATTGAGCACTTAGACATAAGAGTTTCGCCTAATAATGATCTTCGAGCGTTTCAGATCATTGACACCAGGTTCTGCCCATAGACCTTTTGATTCATAGACCATCGTCTTCAACTATTCGTGCGTACCTGACGACACGTTCTTCCCTGATGTTTTCACACCAAGGATTTTTCCCTTAGAAGCCATTTATCAGCTGTGAGGCTATTAATGATCTCTGTCCTCATTGATTGAACTCTATTGGATTCTACTCTTTCTTTTCGGATGAGTACGTCAACAAATCTTTCCTACATGATAAGGACACCAACATCGAAACTCTTCACTAACCCCGTTCACACTTTTGCCTGAGTATGATAACCTCCTCACGAAACATGTACATAAGACTCTTGTGATCTGTGCGGATAAGACACTGCGTACCATACAAACACCGCCTTTTATGATATTACTTCGGAACCACGACTGCCAACTCCTTGTCACGAGTGGGATATTCCTCCCCATTTCCTTCAATTGCCTTGGAACAACTTTCTTCACATTAGAAAGCCTTCATTTTTACTTCTTTAACCTTCGTGGACGTCGGATGTTCCTTCATTCGGAGACACAGCCTTGATGATTTTTCTAGCACATATGATTTTCTCCCCATCGACTGTTGGTCAACAACTCCCTCCCAATAGCCACAACAAATTCACTTAACTACGCTGTTAATTTATTTCACCAGATTTTCTCCTCATCAATGCCCCTGAGAATACCATCAATGATTCCTTCAGCAATAAAATTCCTCTCCATCCACAAAATTTTCAGCTAGCGTTCCATTTAATTCCTTCGAGCCACGACTCATGCGACGACATGAAGAAGAAATCGCAAAGCATTTTTTGGCACTAGGCGTCGGACGGAAGCAAGTATGTTATAGACAAAGAAGATACCAGACACAACACCGGTGCTACCCTTACTTTTTCATCAATCGTCTTAAAAGCTCATCCTTTCCTTAGATTCTCCAATTTTCTTATCATGTTGATCTTGCCGATAGCGACTCATATCACATTTCGCCCATTTGACGAATACATCGACTCTTGTGAGTCCACAGAGACCGCGATCTCACAATTAAACTAGGTAGGTGCAGCCTTACGTAAAGCGACCTGCATGGCTACACTAGTATCAAGTGCTCGTGCCAAATCTATGACGTGCCATCCTCATACACCATTTCTCGTCGGTAGGTCTAAACTTCAAGTGACTTGTTTTCATTGTTACGACGTTAGAGATCTCTGCTACTTGTACGAAACCTTTAGAACTACAAATTCTTCAACCATTTTGAATCTTGATTAAGGCTAGTTAAATAATGACTGATTTCCCTTTCCTCATGGATACTCGACGTTCTGCAAAGCGTCGTGACTTGACGATAATTCTTTATACACACCATGGCTACTTCAGCCTTTCTTTTCAAGTTTGGGAAACCTCCTTCAAGCCTACCTATGTAGTCTCATAAACAAAGTTTCTTTCCCTGTCGCCTCTACCAATATTCTCTGAGTGACAAAAAATTCCTCAACGGTACCCTTGATTTTCTTCGCTAATCCCACTAATTTTTTTCCGTAAGTACCTATTCGTTGTTTTGAGCAAGTCCTTAACTGAGCCAAATCATCGAAGACGTTAAATTCCTCTTTCTTAATGACTTGATTAGTAGCCTAATCTCGTGACAGTTCTTGTTTGATGAGTTGCGAGATTTAGCTTAAATCAAGTTGATACTTAGTTTAAGGTTTCAATGATTTTGCTTGAAGACGGAAAGGCTTATTCCATCGAATTTAGTCACCCGATAGTTACCTTCGAATGCCTGTTACATTTCATTCAGAAGTACGAATTTGGACTAAGACGACATAAGTTAAAACTTTTAGTAGTATTTGCCTTTGTCACATAAGTTACAACCGCGACATTGGGTCCCTGATTCGAATTCTAGTGTTCTTGTCATAACTTTGACCTTCGTTAGGTTCTATGTACATGCGCTAGCCTATTTCAGTAAGAGTAGGCAGAATCGTTGATTCTAATATAGGTGGCTAGATCGTTTACAACAGACTAGCAGTTTCGTTAACAGAAATCGGTCATATGGATTTACGAGCAACCCATGAATTTTAGTGATTAACGTGTGAGGAACCATAAGTAAGGCCTAACTGGTGACCAGCCAGTTATCATTCCATAAGATTTCAGCTTGGTGATCGATTTCGTGTTGTGAAAGAGCCAACCAGAACCCTTGATAGAGAAGTGAGCAACTTAGATGAGACAAGATTCTAATTATAAGTCGTTAGAACTTAAACTGTGGACATGAGTTACTAGGGAACGTAAGGACCAGGCGAGAATTGAGTACCCACACTTTTTGGCAGTGGTACTAGCTGAATTTTGGGGACAAAATTCCTATAACGGGGATGTACTGTAGCAACCAGCATTTTTTGGGCAATACTTATTTATAAAACTCGAAATCAGTTGCGGCAGACGATGATTTTTACAAACTTATTTTAATAATAAGTTTCATTTATTATTGCCTATTATACATTTTCGAGCTTTTGGACATCATTTGAACTGAAAATGTGAGAATTTCTTGTGAAACGTGAAAGTAGAGTACAACGCGAGTCGGCACAAGTCTGAACCTAATAACACATGAAACATTGGGTTTTACTAGATAACACGAACCTAGACATATTTATAGTCAATTCTATTGGAGAAATAGTTTTAATATTAATGGCATAAATTAAAAATACTCGGGAGAATATTTCGGCACCCAAATTAGCCCTGATAGCGTTTTACTAAAAGTATAGCGAAATAACCCTTTCCACCCCTACACTAATTTTCAGTTTTGGTCCTTGTGGATCATTAGGGTTTTCACCAATAGTCCTAGGGGGCTATAAAAACCCCACCCCTCCTCATTTGAAACCCTGAAACACTTCTCTCCCTCTCTCTTGTTAACAGCCGCCGCCCCACCTAACAACCACCATCTCCACCGCCGCTCCACCACCGTCTCCACCACCAAACAAGCACTAACCTACCTCTAAAACACCACTCCCTTCACGATCCCGTGGTACACGCGCTGTTTTGCCACCCACAATCCATCACCACTGCCATCCTTGTGGGTTATTTCTTGTGTTAAGAGTAGATCCGAAAGTAAATGGGCAAGCCACACCGAATCACACCTTGTGTGACTCAGTGTGAGTCAAGAACGAGTGGGTTTTGGTTAAAAACAAATGGATAACGATTTAAACAAAATAAAAACGAGTATAAAACGTATTGGTATCATCACTTTTGGGTCACGAATTTGTTTTGGTTTTTGTTTGGGTTGCGTACGAACGGGTAAGCTCAATTCGAGCTTATTTTTTAGCATTATTGTTAAGCTAACAAGGTTTTTGGTTGTTATTTGGTTTGGTCCACGGTTAGCACGAGTCACGGTTTGGGAGCCGAACCCTTGTGGGTTTCGGTCTCCCATGGTATTGTGTTGTTTTTGTTATGTTTTGATAACACTTGGTCCGTTTGCTTGGTTCACTTGCGACGTGGGTTCACGGCCGAGACCTTATGGTCTCGGCGAGGTATGATTTGGTCCGACTGGTTGATCCTCACAACTTGGATTCTTAGCCGAGACTTTTGGTCTCGGCGAGGTTATTATTTTGGTCCGATTAGTTATGGTGCTAATGTGATTAATTTGATTGATTAAAACTTTGAAAACTTGAGTTGTAGGTTAGTTTTGGCCAAGGGTTTATTATTGATGTGGTGACTTGAGACTTGAAACTTGGATTGGATTTGGTTTATTAGTTATCGAGCCGTAGGTTTAAGGCCGATAACCATATTGTTGACATTTTTGGACTTGTGATTGATATTGCGAGCTTATGATTATACTAGTGATGTTATGAGCCAAGTCGAGTGTCACGGAGACTTTTTAGTCTCGGCGTGGCCTCGACAAGCCGAAACAATGCTTATTAGACTTTACTTGGACATTTGGATATTCGGTTGACTAATTGACCCGAGAGTTAATAAAACTCGGAGTTGTAACTCGAAACGGATAATAACTCGAGAAATATTGTTTATAACTAGTAATGGAATATTGATAATAATGACTAGATACGGGGAATATTAATTAGCAAAACTTGTTTTGTTATTTAATATTTGACGGGAACTTTTTATTTAAAACAAGACGTTGTAAATGGAAAGTTTGAAATAAATAAGAGTTATTAAATGTTTCGAGGCCACGTTTATCGAGACACATTACCTTATTATTATAATATTGGGATTATGTATATTGTTTGGATCATATTAGAAGTTACGGATCGGTTTAACATTAATATAGCCGACCGACACGGTTATCGGACTTATTGAACTGACGAGCCCAATAAGAGCCCGACAAGTGTGTCGAAGAACTTTATTAGTGAAAGACTTATCCTTATGACTTACCTTTTATCACTTGGTTCTTGTTTGGTTGTTGTGAGTTTTAGTAGTAGAGTTTGTTTGGGGTATTGCAACAACTTGGCGTATTCGTTATTGGGATATTGTTTCATGAGTCATGTTCGTTTTGGTCATTTGTTTTGGCGTGTGTACACTTGAGTCAGCGTTGTGTCACCACTACACCCACGATGATACCAAACACTAGTAAATGGATTTAACAAGGATATTTTAGAACGGAAAGTGGAATATACTAGGGAATAGTTAATTTTGGAAACTTTTACGCTTTATGGGATATTTTTGAGATGAGTCTTTATATTATTAGGTCGTGCCGAGTCCGTTGTGCCGAGACGTTCTAGCTACAGTTGTGCTATACTACTCTTGATCTGTTGTGTTGTGCATTGCTTGACTAAGGTGAGTTCTCGTAGCCCCACTTTTAACGTGTTTTACCTTGGGGTGGAAATGGTACTCAATGCTTTACAAATGTTTTCATGCTGTGAACTACTGTTTTACATGATTTTGGACATATACGTGTGATAATGCGATTATATGCTGTGACATGTTTTGTTTTGTGAGTTCATGACTGCATAACTGTTAACTCTCTGCTGAGGGCCCACAAGTTATAGTTTCAATTGGTGTAACTGTTAACTCTCTGTTGAGAGACCACATGTTGATAGATCTATCGGGGTAGCTCCCCACGTGATATTGGTTATGAGTATGATGAACACTATAGGTTCAGTTGGCGCGACACTATTACTGTTTGGATAACGTGCTTGTAATTGGTACTCATGTGCACTATTGTCCTACTATATTATTCACAGCTTCGTGGTTTAACTTTCAAACCTACGAGCTCACCAAAATTATGTTGACGTTTTCTAGTACCATTTTCAGGTGGATCATTACTAAAGTATTTGAAGGCACATTTATTGGAGTCGGACTATTTGATACTTGCTATTAATTTGTCAAGATGACAAGATTTCAAAAGAGACATGTTTCCCTTTCAAATTTGGTCTAAGAATGTTTTGTAAACTATTACTATAATAATTGTAAGGTATGAATCTATGATGTTTTGCCTTTCTCAGTTACATCCTGTGTTTCCGCCTTTGACGGGGTGTGACACCCTAACATATACAACTTATAAACTACAAACACTAAAAGTTAAGAACGAATTTGTTTACATACTTTGAATGTTTTTCCTGGTTGTTAAGAATTTCTGCAACACATCTGCTTCTTTTCTTGGTTGGAGGCATTATATATCAATATCACTTTGAGAAATATTTTTAACCACTTACTAAAATCGATTGTAATATGTAATCAAGTTTTTAAATATAACTAATCTAATCTAATCTAAAGAATATACATAGTATTAACTTACACGGTCAGAGTCACGTATATTTCCGACCATCTTTTTAACAACACCTTTCAAAAACTCAAATGGACTGACAATTTTTCTTGCTGGAGAGAATACAGTAATTGTGCGATATTTAGGATCATACCCATCAATCTCTGCATACCTATAATAACAGTGTATATAATAGAATTAGATATTCGCTACCAAATATTGAATAAAATGAATTATTTATAGATACATGTAAATAATGTATGTATTTTTTGATAAAATTAGAAAATGACAAATATTGTGTTACATTTTTCTGAAGACAACAATCTCTGGAATATTCTCATTGATGTATATTATTGTTGAAAAGAGAGCAGGGCATACAAAATGTTTTTCAGTAATATTAAAAAAAAAGTCAACATTTTAAAATTTTAAAAGCAACCAAATCACAAGGTACAATGTAAGTGAACAATTACCATTAAAATGCTTCGCTTTCGCCAAATGAAGTATCAACACAACATGACCAAGCGACTCACGGTTATCAGCATACTTTGTGAATTTATCCGCCCAACCATCAAAGAAATAACACTCAAGCTTGAAGCCACTAATAAATAACAACATATAAGTACATTAAAAATTAAAACGAAATGAATGTTAAATGTAATGGCGTTGAAGATTCTTACTCAGCATCCTCCAATATGACAATTCTTCTTATCTTGTCAACACCAAAATTGTTAAACGGGATCGGGTCTGAAATGGATACAATTATTCCAATCACATATGCGTATAAATAAACAAATAATTAAGAACTATAACAGGTTATATGCATGTACGGATTTATTTTATAAAAAGGTATACTAATAAATAATAATTCACCAACAACATCAGTGTCTTTAAATTGTTTAGTGGTAAAGTTTGGGAAAGGTTCAAACTTAAATCCACGACTGTTGTCAACGATGACCACCCTTGTCACAACAGTGTTTTTAAAGAAATCAATTTTAAATCGATGATTCAACAATGGAAACTTGCCTCCATTCTCACCAATGCCAAAGTTACCAATACAATAACAGGATTTTTCATCAATCAATAGTTGAAACTTAGGGTGTGTTTGGTAAAAGTAGCAGTGAGCTGTGAGCAGTGAGCGGTGAGCAGTAGCTGTGAGCAGTAGCCACAACTCACAGCCCACCGCTCACAGCTTCTTAAAGAAGCATTGAAAAAATGAGCATTCCTAAAAATTCGCAAAGCTCACCACTCATTTGCCATACGAACAATAAAAATCAAAAAGCTCATTGCTCACCGCTCATCGCCCCAAAAAGCTCCGCGCCAAACATAGCCTTATTAATATGTTCCTTTGTCTTAACTGTTGCTTGGATACGATTCCCCTGAAATAAATATATATAACTTATATACATGAGTATATTGTTTCTGTAAATTAGCTATTGACAAAACAATATTGCAAAGTTATATAAACTGTGTATAAAAATACTTGTGGATCTTGGAAAACCATGTCTAAGCTCCAAACTTCATTAGGCTTTCCTGCAGGGTGGGATTTCTAGATGCTAATGCAGCGAGCCAAGATTTCACAATTAAGTCATATTCTGTTCCATTTCTTTATCTACAAAAATAGACATTGATCAATGATGTAGAGTCACAATCTATTTGAATATAAAAGCTATTAATATGAAATAAGATTATCACACTTTCATGTCTAGTCATAGACAAAATTACCTTATTGTTTAACGGAATAAGAGACAGTGGGAGATGGAAGAGATAAGTGATGATATCTGCATATGACATACCAATTTATAGATCACTTATTAAGTTAAAATGTCATTCAAATTTTAAAAAATTAGGTGGATAAGTAAGGAAACAATTTGAAAAATCAAAGTCTAACCCAAAAATCATGGAAGATTGTTACATAATAATAAATGAGTGGCGTTTTTTATTGACATTTCTTAAAACTTTCCCATATAAAAATTGTTATATTTTTCAAACTTTGATACGCTATATCAACATAATTAACACAAAATTAACATTGTACACTATATCAAATCGTGCATTATGATACAAACTATAAAAATAGATTATTTACATGGTTGAATTCATCAAAAACATATTAAGACCTAAAGCATACAGTGTGATTAAAATTATAAAAATCATTAATTTACATGACTAGGTCTTAATATGTTTTTGATTTTTATAACGACCTAATGATTGTTTTAATCAACACTTTTAAAATTGTTATAGTGACCATTGAATTTGTTTTCGTGTAATTTGATTAGTCGATTTTATTGATAAGTGCTTTGTAGGCAAAAATTAGGGATTAAGTGATTTTGGGGAGTTTTTTGTTTGAAGGGATTTGTTGATATTGATTGAGGAGGGGTTATTTGTTGACCGGGTTAATTGTTTAAAGGGTGAAATGAATAAGGGCCATTAGATCCAAAAAATACCACGTGGAGGTTGTTTAGAATTTTGGGAGGAGGATTAGCTTTTCAAAACCTTGCTTATATAGGTAGTAGATTATGGTTTGGCCGTCCTATGTTTTATAATTTAAACTTTGGCCCTCCTAGTAATATTATTCAAGCTCTGCCATTGCCAATACCTGGATATTTATATAGCATAAACATGATTTGTATGTATAATACTATATTAGAAGGAAAGATATTATATAGTATATTACTGCCGCCAGTGAGTGAGAAAGAGATTTTCAAAATCAATCTTCAACTGTTAGATCATTTTAAGAATTGATCACAGCCGTCATAATTGCACATTTAGGTAATGTTTGGTATAACGTTTAAGCATTTAGGAGCGATAAGCGGTAAGGTTTTTAATCTTGTTTGGCAACAAAGCAACAAGAGTTGCATATTAACTGCTTCCACTTAAAATGCTTGATGAGGAAATGTTCAATCTATGAGGAGAGTTATTTTTCATACCTAACATTCCTAGTATACGAACATGAGTCCATCTAAAAAGAAATCAACGGTTGAAATTAAAAGCATTTTAATATTTCACCTATTTTTTGTAATTTAAATATCTCATGAACCGTTAATCGTTAGACAAAACAAATTATACATTCACGACCATCATTTAATTATCTTTCTATACAGGGGCACTTTGATATTCTAATAAAATCACATGTGAATTTATAGATTTTAGTAGTTTATTTATGAAAATCACATGTGATTGAGATTAGGTGTGGGAACAATCACATGTGATTGAGATACGTGTTGGAAAAATCACATGTGATTTTACTAGAAATATTCAAATTAGTGTTTAATCACATGTGATTTCTAATGCAAGTTTGAACAAAGAGAAAAAAAAGAAAAACTAAGACGAAAAAACGTAAAAAAACGAAAAAAAAAAACGCAAAAAAAAGTAAAAAAAAAAAAGTTTGTCGAAAGTATATGAAAGTGCATATCTATAGAAAGATAATTAAATGCTCGTCGTGATTGTATATTTATTTTCGCTTAACGATTAACTGTTTAAGAGATATTAATATTTGAAAAAAAAGTTTGTTATAATGTTGGGTTTAATCTCATCCATTAGATCAAATGGAGATGAAGGGTGAGGATTAGTCCATTGGTATGTAGATAAAGTTTGGCATACAAATGATTTTAAATCCCAATCTATTCTCTAGAAACCATCCACTCAATTTCACTTCCCCTAACCCATGAACACGTGAAAACGACACTCCTAATGCACCAACAAACTAAATTTTTTACGAAATAGCCTTATGTTTTTTGTTTTTTTTTTGGTTATTACTGTTAGCCAAATAAAAACAACAACTGAAAGCAACCAAATGATAATAACATTCTGCATTTCTGAGCCTATATCCACCATGGATGCAAACTCTGTAAGGCTGCCCCGCCACGATGCAAATAATATACAGACGCTTATGTGTTCCTTTAATTTTGTTGCTAAACACAATTGTCATCTCTTCATCTCATAAAGAAATGGGAAGAAACCGCCATGACTGCATTAAAATAAATGCCGCGGCAAAATACCATTATTACTATTAGCTAGATAAACTCAGTCAAGAAAGACGATTTAAATATAAAACCATTAATGGAAACTGAAATGATTAACCATCCCACAAATCATGAACAGTTACACTGTTGGAGTTGATGCTCAAAATGGGAAGACAGATGGACTTCTTCCTCGAGACTCTATACATTCCCCAGGACTCCATGCAACCAAGAGTGTTACTATAGACAAATAACAACAACACTTCATTCGCAACGAATGAATTTGAGGTTGGGGCATTCTGCCTTGTTATAAAAAAGGGGGTTTGGAGGCTCAGATTTGTAAACAATTGAAAAAAGAGTATCGATCCACCATGGCAGCAAACTTAGTATGTTGCTCTGCCAAGACGCAGATAATCTCAACTTTACTCGATTCATATTGTATCAACACAACCTCTTAAAAACTGCTTCAAAAAGCAATAATCAGATTTTAAACAATATTAGGCACTATTTGGAATTTATTTTTAAGCAGCTTATAAGCAGTCATTCTTAAGCATAAACATAAGAAGTCATTCTTAAGCATAAACATAAGCAAAAAATAATAAATCTGTATCTACTTAATTTTAAGTAGAAACGATAAAAACAACCTTAACAGCAACACCAACATATAGAACCGACACATATATATATCTAGAAAATCATAGGCATTATAAAATGACTTGGTTGATGTAACACCCCAACCCGACATTGGTCAGGATGCCACATTATGGTGTCAATCATAACATACAAACGCAAGCGGAAGACTTATAAACATAATAGTTACAAAGGTAGTCTAAGGTAATAATGAAATGCTAACATCTATACATAATCAGTTCCAAAGCCAAATACAAATCCAAACTAATCTAACTGAAAATGAATCCAAATCTAATCCAGAAGCAAATGGGTGCCTATCGTCAGGGTAGTCCACTAAGAGCTCCTATGCACTCTTCACTCAAACCCAGCTTCCAAACCTAAAACCTGCCGCAGGAAAAGAAATGCGGCTGAGCTTAAAAAGCCCAGTGAACAGATATATATATACAAAGCAGAAAGGTAATAAGCATAAGTAAACGAATATGAATCAAATGAATCAAATGCATAAATATCATGAGTCAGAATAGCTCTAAGAGTCAAATAATAATAATAAGGCAACGAACGCGTCCAAACGAGCCACTCGAACGGACCAAAGATACCTAACAGATAGCCACGAGCCTGTCTAAACAAGCCACTCGAATAGACCACATAATCACATAAACATATCATATCCAAAGTGTACGGAGAGGGGAGGCCTCTAAGTACCAAATAGTGAGTGGGGTGTAGGGCACACACAGCCAGTCACCAAACAGATCATATCATATAAGCCTAGGATGCATCCATACGCCCCCTGCAAAACAAAATACATATGCCAGTTCGAGACTGTACATACATATACATAATGGCCAAAGTGCACAAATATCATATCATAACAGAAGGGGACGCCGCGGATCAATCACACCTTCACAGAAAGTGTCATCCCATCGGTGCCTCAATGACATGGCCATGGTACCTCCATGGCTAGTTAGCTCGGGCGACAAAACAGAACAAAGCATATCATATCATAGCATCATATCAGAGGGAATCATAGCAGTGGCATATATCAACTGAATCATAACAAAGGATCATATAACCGAGATCATATCAAAGCTCATATCAAAAGGAATCATATCAAAGGATCATAGCAAAGGGATCATATCATATCAAAGCAAACGAATCAAGGTCAAGGATCAAAAGTCATGAGAAAGGCACCCTTACTGAGAAAGGGTAGAATATATGTACCTTAATCCGCAAATGAAACCATATCACAAAGATCGGAAGTTACTCCTTCTTCAACGAATCTACACGAATTAATGACCGTCTTATTCTTTAAGAATTATTTCATAAGTTATTACTGATTCATCACTTGTTGTTGAGCAGAGTAACATATTAGGGTTTCCTTTTATTTTTAGAAACTTTCCATTTTTAGTAACCTTCCATATTTAGTAACTTTCCATAATTAGTAACTTTCCGAAATAAGTGAGTTTTCCGAATTGAGTAACTTTCCCAAATTAGTAACTTTTCATAATTAGCAAGTTTCCATCATTAGTAAGTTTCCAGATTCAGTAAGTTTCCAACCTCCGGTCACAATTCACAATTTAACAACTTAGGGTTTCATTATCGAAAATTAGATTAACATATGACCAAAAGTATCCGCATTAACATTACAAAGTAGGTTAACACATGTGTTAAGAGTATCTGAATTAATGTTACAAAGTAGGTTAACACATGTGTTAAAATTTTTGGATTCCCTCTCTTTGACTTATGAGGTGACGCCAAGAAACACCAACAAACAAAGAAGATCAAGCTTTTTTTTAACCTATTATGACATTATATATTTGTAATTTACCTAATTAAGTGTCACATACCAAAACACACATACAACTTCCACCCAAGAACTTTCTTAGATCATTTTTTCACTTCTCCTAGTCGAACCATCAATAAACTCAAGATCCACAAAAATTGGTTGAAGTTAAAACAAATTGGGTTGTACTTTCAAGAGTTTTGGGTTAATCGGAATGTGTCTTGGGTAAATTTGGTGCATTTTGGGTTGTTCTTTGGTCTTCTACCTCTCGAATCTTTCAAGAAACATTGTAAGGATCCTCAAAACTTATTAATCTTGTTCATATCATGTTATCTTGATGTCTAAAGAAGTTACCAAATGCTAAATGTATATGTTTTGCTAAAATAAAAAATCTAGGGTTTAGTGTTTATATATATAGTGCTCGACTTTTTTTGAAGTTTATATACAAATTATGATATTTCTTGCTTGTGTGGTAAATCTTGTTACTTGTGGTACTAGTTTGATGATACAAATGTGATTAGTGTTAATTACGCGAGTTTAAAATGAAATATACACTTATGTGTAAAAATACACTAATCGGCTACATTTTTAAGGAAATAAAAATTGAGGTTTTGAAAAACATAAAATTTTGGCTCTAGTGTTGAAATGGTGAAATTAGTGCTTAATAGCTTATTTTGAATAGCTTATTGAATAAGTTATAGCTTATTGTGTTTGGCTTATATTATTTGAGTTTTGGGTCGTACGGTTCTAAATGGGTCGAACCCGTTGAGATTTGACCATGTTTGACTTTTTGACTAATTTGCTTACTTATAAGAGCTCATTTGGTTAATTTAAATATCGTTACGTAACTAATTTAATTAAAAAGGACTTTGGGCTAAACTTTGTTTTTGGGCTTGGATAGAGTCTCGACACTGTTGGGCCGAGCCCAACCCAAAACCGGTCACATTTGACTTTTTGACCAAATGAGGTGATGAACGTGTTAAATTGATTTTTAGAAACTTAACGATATATATATCGTAACTTAAAAAGGTTATATGGTTTTTGGGCTAAACTTGGACTATTGGGCCCATTATGGACTTTTCGGCCCAATATATCTTTCGGGTGACAAAATGAGTTTTGAACAATTTTCAACTCACTATAATTATTTTTACGTAATAAAACGTTATATAACGATTTAAAACTATTTTAAACTCGTTTGGACACTTTAAGCCCAATAAGGCTAATAAATGGACTTTTCGGCCCAAATATTATAGTTGTTGACTTTTGAAAGTATTTTGACTAAACGTTGACTTTTGTATCGAAACCCATAATTAAGAAGTAAACGTAACGATAAATATAGTTATAACGATGAATATATATTTTGGACTAGTTTTGCAAATATCGTTAACGTACGGGATTATTTGAGGAAATTACAACACTTGGGAAAAATGGAAAAAATTTGAATAAACGAATGGGTCATGCCCGATTTTTCTAAAATTCTAACACTTAGAATATTTTTGGGTAAAAACCGACTAAAAGACGAGATGAACTATTTTTATTATTAAAAATATTAATTTTTCCAAATTAATATTTTTAGACTTTATAAGACTTATAAATATATTTTATATATACATTTACACTTATTTAATTTCTCAAAATTAAATATTTATCATAATTTTTCTTTATAATTATAATTATATTATAAATAAACATAATATTTATAATATAATATTAACCCACTATCACTATTATAATATTAATTTTTAAATACCTATTTAATTAATTATAAGCCTTAATTAATTAAATACTTAATTATTAAACTTTATTTAATATATATATACGATAATATATATATATTACTTGTGTATTTTCCGACTACGAGTACTAAGCACGGATGTTTTCGTCGCACGTATTTTCACCGTACACTTTCACCATGAGCCATCACCAAAGAGTCTTGTACGATAAACCACTTTTAAAATGTACCTTACCACACAACAAGCAAGAAATGCACGAGCACTTGACACACGTAAACCTTTCAAATGAGTTAAAACGTTTAAAACACGAATATTGCGCTAAGACTTACCATACTGATCTAGGTCGCGTGTCGGAGTGGTTGCACTGTGTTATTTGTTGACTAGCTGATTGCTATTGTTAAGGTGAATTTATAGCCCCATTTTTATACGTATTGTTTTTATAAACCTTGGGGTGAGAAACATGAAAAACTGTTTTCATGGACCAAAAATAGAACTCTTGTTTTTACACACTAGTATAGGGATAACCTAAGTATGTATGAATCCCATTACGCCCACTATGGGCAACATAATAGGCATAGTACATGCAATCTAATGATAAGGGATAATTATAAATTATCCAACTCAGATAATAGCTATATGAATAGAATATAGCATTAAACGAATAATCAAACGAATACTGAACAAATATGGATCAAAGCATATCAAATAACAAATATTAGGGAATCAATGAGTCATGAGAAATCTTTAAGGAATAGATGGAGTACAAATAGGTTAAGTAATTGTGAAAATCATTTAAACACTGTTTTCATAAACGTATTCTTTTAAAAGCAGACTTCATAAAAGTCATTAAACCTTCATATAAAAGTGGTATCGCCTCGGTTTCATAGCAATCATTTTAAAGTAGTTTTTCTCAAAACATTATCATGATATATTTAAGAAAGGTTTTCACATGAAGTTATAATATTAAATGGGTTACAAAGTATCAAAGGATTCTAATACGGATATTGAAGTCACAAGAGAGAACGGATGAATCAAACCATATCAGACAGAATAACCAAACGAATATCAAATGAATCATAACTCAGAATAGCAAATATCAAGGAATCAAAAGTCATGAGGTACCCTTACTGAAATAGGGTGGAATATATGTACCTTAACGCGAATGAAAGGAAAGCAAACGACTGAATGAACACTTGGAAACAACATCGCGCCTCTTCAAATGATCTACACGAATTAGGGATTATTTAATACTTATATGTTTATTTCATAAGTTACAAATGGTTTTAATGATTTATACTTATAGTTATACTCATAACTTATTTTAGGTTTATTTTACAAATCTGGGTCAGTTTCTTATGAATTTTAAGACACATTAAATTAACTCCTGATACTCTCCTAATTTTTCCTAAGGTTCCCACATGAGTTAAGTAATTGATCAAATTTTTACAGATTTTATTAATAAGTGTAAGTACCCCTTTAAAATTCATCTTTCCAGACCTACCCAGAAAAATAACTGCACAGACACCCAGAAAGTTTTCCCTTGACTAATCCATTTCGACACTTTAGAAAAATCCACCAAAATTCCAGGAAGCCGCACATATCCTAAATATTACCCTTATCGAATTATAGCTCTTAACCCCTCACGGTTTGGAAATTAAAATTCAAAAACACCAGCTGAATTTTCAGACTCCTAAACTCAGGATTGACACTTAATCTTCCAAAATTCAAAAGACTACTCTCCCCACCTCTAACGACTACCAAATTTGATATACAGCAAGTATACTTCATGAACTCAGTTTTAGACTCAAAATTTATGCAAAAACATATTGGTATCATTAATTTAGACACTCATCAATCCAACCCAAATTCTGGACAGCTTGCAACTATATTTTTAACGAGACCAAACCCTTCCCAAAATGACCAAACGTTTAACCAAACCAACACTATGACTTCTTAACCATTAATTCAGATTATATGTTTTTAAGGACATAATACGACCCACACAAATCATCCACACAATCACACACACACGACACGAATTTAACGAAACAAGTATACCTATATCGGGATCAAACAATCACCTATGTCTAACCCCTTTTAGATTCGATCACAAAACATGTTTCATAGGTTATATTAGCCAAGATTACACATGTTTACAGCCCCTAAGATCGACATACATATCATACACACACACACACACAAATTAACGAGACACAAGACCACATAAAATGACACAAAACCAAACCCTAATCCATCTCATTAATTATGTACGCCCCATTATTAATTATTCTAGGGTTTATCCCAAATTTAGTAGTTAATAAACATGCGTTAAAAGGTCTAATTAGGGGTTCACGATCAGGTCTAGGGTCGAGTGATAATGTGTCGGATCAAGACAGAAAGTACGGGTCGAATTCACAAGGTGTTAGCCAAGTTAGGTTATGATTTCATGTGATTGCATAACGAGGCATACAAAGACACTCAAACATGATTCTTAAGGATTTCTAAAACATGTTATTAGTCTTGATTTCCATGTGTATGTGTTGAATAAAAGTGAGCAGCTATTAGCAAACAGAATTACCTAGTATCGACTGAAAATCAAACCGAATGGAAAAAGAATTAGGGCTCGGATTGGCACCACCAAAACACTAATGATAAGTACTTCTTCTTTGGTCACCAGCCTTCCTCTTCTCCTTCTTTTTCTTGGCAGTAAAAAGGGAAAAGGTGTATGTTTTATTCGGTGTAGGAGAGAAAGACCACAAGGAGATATACGATTATAGGAGAGCAGAAGGAAAGGCGTGTATCAAATTTTGAAAACCATTTAATACTGATTGGTATTGTTTTAAGAATGGGTCGTGATTTTAGGCCATGAATGGGGGAGGGAATCGGTTTGGAGTTTAGGATAGAATTTTATTTTATTTTATTTTATTTTATTTTATTTTTTTTAACAAATTAATATGTAAATTGACTTAGTTTATTTCATGTAATGTAATATGAACTCATAACATATAGTTTTTAGGCATTTTCATAACTATTATTACAAAAATTAGATTAAAATTCAAATTAGATGGAAAAATGCGAAATCAGAATTTAAGGTTTTACAACTCTTCCCCTCTAAAAAGAAAATTTCGTCCACGAAATTGAAATGAATTGATTAAACGAAAACGTACCAGATTACGAAAGGAAATGAAAACGATTACTCACTCAGAATGATTTTTCTAAAAGATTTTATTGAACGAAATTGTTGGGTTTTTCATGACTTGATCCAAACAAAGTAGGATAGCCCCAGGCTCTCCAATAAAACACAAATTATAACAAATCTGATCCAACGGATATGAAACAACGTGTAACGGATGATAGTCGAGAAATCTCAAATGAGATACATGAACTGAAGCATGATACGAACATGAGATAATTACGAAGGCAATGCTAGATGGTAGGAATTTTCACAATCCTATTCTAAAATTCCGACGAACCAAGGAAACGTACAAATGATCAACGAAGTGATTATCGAATTATCGAAC
The DNA here is from genome assembly GCA_021014915.2 of Artemisia tridentata subsp. tridentata. Taxonomy (NCBI): domain Eukaryota; kingdom Viridiplantae; phylum Streptophyta; class Magnoliopsida; order Asterales; family Asteraceae; genus Artemisia; species Artemisia tridentata. Next base: position 269,758,662 of record CP139506.1, on the reverse strand, counting down.
GTATAAAATGCATAAGGATAAGGTTAGAATATCCGTAATGATAAGAAAGAACTTAAGGACTAACAAATCACTCAATAAATCTCTATATTATGTCAGAACGTCTAACCCTTCGGTACGGAAATACCCCAAGAACACACAACCACCGGTCTAAAATTTTAAAGTTCCTCTACCACGGTAACTATTCTTTCAGTCACTATAATCAACTCCAGATCTTCAATAAGCAGCTATCAATCCCCCTTCCAACAAAAGATGTTCTATACTTTCATCCCTACCAAAGTACAGGATCCTAACATATCCTCTAAAGTCCGAATATTTCATTCCTTCTATCCATTTATCTGAGGGTGAAAAGAAATCTTAACTTGAGTCTGACTCCTCAAGCCTTCTGTAGTTCTCCTTGGAAATGTGAGGTAAAACGCGAATCTCTAACACGATCACTGCTGCCAACTCCAAGTTATGTGTTGTATATTCCGCCTCCTACAGTTCTAGTTGTCTTGATGCATAAGCGATATCCTTCCCGTGCTGCACAAGTGTATAACCAAGTCTTTTCTTGAAATCATTCCCAGAATTGGTACCCACCTAGAAGCAAATTCCTGTTTCAGCTCTTCAAACTTAGTTCCCGTTCCTCATCCCAACTAAACTTCTCCTCTCTTCTCATACGCTTCATTAACGATAACGCCAATCGTGAACATCTTCCACAATCCTTCTACATGACTCAAAGGTTCTACCCCAGTAACTGTCGTCGGTCTTGACCATTTAGTGATAATCTCAATCTTAGCAGGATCCAAAATGATACCATCTGCTAAGAACGTCTCTTGTCCCAACCACAATATCACCATTCGAGAATTTTTGTTTAAAGCTTCTTCTAACGCAACATTTCTAACACAATACGCAAATGATCCTCATGTTTCTCCTTCGTCTCTAAATACAACAAGATGTCATACTATGACAAATTTGTCCCAGTACTCACGAAAGACACGATTCATCAAGTCCATAAACAGTCAGAGCATTAACCAATACTGTTGGCATCACTAAGACTCGTAGTGGCCGTAACGAATATGAAAGGCAGTTCTAGGAATATCTTCAAGCCATAAATCCATCTAAAGGAAATCTTCGCGTCCTAAAATTGATCAGATACATCATCGATTTGAGGTAGTGGATAACGGTTTCTAACAGTAATACAGTTCAGCTTACAGAAGTCAACACATAATCTCCTACTACTATCCTTCCTCTTTACGAATAAAAACGGGGTAGTCCACGGAGGTGTACTTGGACAATTAAAACCACTTACAAGTTGTTCCTTCAGTTCTTCCCATCTAAATGGTGTCATTCAATATAGAGTTTCAGATTCATGTAAAACGTCGTTCCATACAGATAGAGTCCTGTCTCATTAGACCTTACTGTTTCGGCACTTCTCAAGATATCCTATGCTCCCAATAAGTTCAAGTTATATGATGTTTGTATTATCACGTTGATCAGGCATCATAATACTTGCATCATATAATCATTTCTTTATTGGTATCATATTCCACCTCGAGTCGAGACTAAACAATCTCTTAGTACCATGTCATATTAACTTCACATTCTGGTGGAAATCATGGTGGTTCGTTCAGGAATTACATCGAGAAAATTCAGATTGCAAAATGACTCTCAAGGGAAGATCCATCCAACAGTGTGTTAAATAGGTGCTAGGAAAACTTTCACGACCGCGAAAAGATAACGTACGAGTTTTCAGGGTAGTAATGATAACAACGGTTAATCAGTCAAAAATCATGGTAAGGAATTCAGGATTGTTCAAAACGCCAAAGGTGGGACGTAGTATGACAGTAGTTAGCATCCAAATGCTCAATCCACCGGTCCATACCAGAATGACATCGAAACCCTATACTTCCAAAGGAAACAATTTAGCAGAACGAATCCTATTGTCAGAACGAAATGGACAATTTCCTATACTCGTGGTTACTCACCACCAGATTTCTCATAGGAATGGAAAGGGTTAAGGCATAACTTAATAGTGTAGAGGGGACCTTAATATGCTTAACAAAAGCAAGGGAAATCACCGAATGTGTTAAACACATCATGGTCATCAGAATCCTCAGAATGGTCGAAGAGGCATCTAAATGATTAACAATCGAATCAGAGGCTAAGGTCAGAATCAGAAAATTAAACTCATATAGTGTATGGCATAACCATAAAATTCTCAAGGAATTCTAAACTTACTTGGTCACTAAACTCATGCTGAGCAATATGATAAGTTTCCTAAATCTCCAGATAGAATGATCTTAAATGGGGCTTAACTAAAAGGTAGGGGTACGAATCAGAGTGATGCGGAAGCAATATACCTAACAAATGTCTTATCACATAGTCTACCCAATCCTCACCGGTCATATCTTAAGTTCCTCCAGAGAGGAAATCCTAAGGCAAATTCTCCAAGGTTGTTTCATAAGCTCCTATAGTGCAAACCTAAGGGCCTAATATTTACAGGTCATGATTTTATGTACTACAAGTCGAAGCCTTTGCTCTGATACCATAATTGTAACACCCCCATCCGAGAACGGGTCAAATGTCACATTTATGGCGTCAAACAGAACATACACAAGCGGAAGACTTTAATAATACAATGTTTACAAAGGTATTCTAAGAAAAAGATAAAGTACTTGTTAATACAAATATCGTCCTAAAAACGTTATTTATATTTTACGATCTATGCTTAGTTTTGTTAAAGACAATTACAAAGTTTATCTTTAAGCAAAGAATAAATAAGATTAAGTCTTTTACATTTATAGTGATATGCATTTTACAAACACATTTCATATCACAATGTTTTCTAGAAATGACATATACAAGTTTACATGTTTATTTCTTAAAATGGAAACTTTATTAGTTAAATATTAGGATGACATCATAGCATGCATCATCTACACAATCTTGGTAAGATTTTGTGATATTTTGTTTAGATCTTCAAGCCAAAGAGTTGACATTTGAATATATGGAAAGATATGGCAAGATTTGGAAAGATTTGGAGATATCTTAGCTGGCCTGACACGGTGGTACCAAAGTGGTACACGGACAGATCCCTTTTGAGGGATCCGCCGGATCCGTGGCCTGTTCATCAGCTTGCCTATAAATAGCAAGCTGATCATTTGGCCAAATCATCACTCATATAGCTTAAAACTCATACTCATTCATTTGCATATCACTAACCCTTAGCTTACTAACATTTCATAGATCTTTCCTTTTGTAGCAAAGAAGATCTCAACATACAAGGAGTAACAGTCTGTTATCTTCCTTCTAACATAGAGTCTGTGTGTTCTTGTTTTAGTCACACATCATAGTTAGTATCATTCATACAGTAAAGTCCGGTTAGTGTTTTAGTCCTCAAAACACAATAGAGTGAACGGGAGTGGTTGTACCCTTGTGAAAGAACCAACGGGAGTAGTTGTACCCTTGTAAAGAACTCGGTGTTTAGCTTAGTACTGGAAAAATATTAAGCGACGTGTAAAGGTTTTCTCCGCCTACAAGGAAGCTTGTTTCTTAGTGAAGATAAACTCTCGAGTTAGGGGCTCGCGGAGTGGAGTAGGGCAAGGAAGAGAGTCCTTGTAGCCGAACCACTATAAACGACTGTGTTGTGTGGTTTGATCTTTCCTCTCTTTACTTATTTACTTATATTACTTGTTTGTGTGAATGTTTGTTTACTTGACTTTGAAATCACGATAAGTAACAAAGCGAATTAATTTTAAACGGTAAAACTATTCAACCCCCCTTCTAGTTTTCCACAATTGGTACCAGAGCGGTGTTACTCAAGATTTTCAAAATATATTGTATTTTAAAAACTTGAAACGATCATGGATTTTGAAAACTTTAAAGAAGGGCAATCTATGCAAAGACCACCACTATTTGAACCAAATTGTTTCATATATTGGAAAAATCGCTTTGAGACATATGTGAAGTCAAAGGACATAGATCTGTGGTATATTATTGTAGAGGGTGATTACAAACCCATAAGTAGTGATATTTCAGATGGTCGGGATATAGGTAACTCTTTTATTCGTCACAGTGATGAACAAAAGAGATTGATTGCCAAAAACAATGAAGCCAAAATGATGCTTTACAATGCCTTACCTAAAAAGGAATATGAAAGAGTTTTTTATGTGTAAAACGGCTAAAGATATTTGGCAATCACTAATCATCACTCATCCAGGGAACTCACAAGTCAAAGATAACAAAATTGATCTTCTTGTTCAACAATATGAACAATTTGTTATCTCTGAAGATGAGACCATTGATAGTGCTTTTGCTAGATTTAATACTATCATTACATCTCTTAAAGCACTTGATGAATCTTTTTCTAGTAAGAATTTTGTCAGAAAATTTCTAAGAGCACTCCATCCGAAGTGAAGAGCAAAGGTGACAACTATTGAAGAATCTAAGGATCTTTCTAGTATGACACTGGATGAGCTCATAGGAAACCTCAAAGTTCACGAAATGGTGATGGAAAAAGACTCAGAAATAGTTAAAGGCAAGAATGAGAAAATGAAGTCCATTGCCTTGAAAGCTAGAGTAGAGTCAAGTGATGAAGAGTCTTGTTCTAGTAGTGAAGATGAAGAATATGCCATGGTGGTTAGAGATTTCAAGAAATTCTTCAGGAGACGAGGAAAGTTCGTTAGACCACCTCGTGAAGAAAAGAAATCTTCTCGAAAAGACCGTGATGATAGAAAAGGAAAGGTAGATAGGAAGTGTTATAGATGTGGTGATTCTAGTCACTTAATAGGTGAATGTCCAAAGCCTCCAAAGACCAAGTCTCAAAGAGCCTTCGTCAGTGGAGCTTGGAGTGATAGTGACGGAGATGATGACGAGCCTAAGAACGACGAAGTTGCTCTCATGGCTCACGACACAGAAGAGGTACATTCTGACTCATCATACTCCTCTATAGATGATGAAACCTTAGAAGTAGAATATAGCAAACTGTGTGAAATCACTCTAAAAATCATAAGCAAAAATAAGTTCTTAAAAACCAAAAAGGAATTTTTAGAAAACGAGATTCATCAGTTAAAAGAGATAGCCATAAGGTTAGAAAGAGGTAGAGGCATTAGAGAAACATGTGTTTCATGTCAAAAACTAAAACTTGAAATAGACACATTAAAATCCACTCAAGAAAGTCTTGTCAGACAAAACTCCAAATTCAAAAGGTTTGACAAACACTTAAGTTGTACTGATGACACAATGAAAATGCAAAGAATACCTCATGGTAGTTTCAAACCAGATTTTATGAGAAATGGAAACTTAAGTGACTTTCAGGAATAAACGGTAAAAGAAAAGGAAATTGTTTCAACTATGTCAGAAGCCGACGGATCCAAAGTTTTGGATCCGCCAGTTGTGCCAAAGGGATCCGCCGGTACAGATTATGAACAGAAGGTTCCAAAAACTGACCGTACTGAATTTGGTAAAATCTCTAGAAAACCTAGCACAAGTACAACTAATAACAAACAAAAATCATCAGTCTCTATAGGAAAAGGTAAATGTAAGTGTAGAATCAAAACAGCTGTAGATGAAAGAACCATGCTTAGGAAACAATTTACGGCAATTTCCTTCGACTATATGCTAGATATGAGTTAACCATGGTAATGTTGTATCTAATCCAAATGGTCACATGAGATATTGGGAACCAAACGTTTGAGCTTTTCTTGAATTGAGGTATGCTCAAAAGTCAAGTTAGAGTAAGTGTTCAAGATACTTGATGAGAAGCAAAAGGCTGTTTCTCAACCTACTAAGTGTACAACGGAGATAGCGTCACATTCAGTAGCAAACTTGATGGAAAAATCATCAGAAAAGGTACAACATCTCATAACCTTCTCTCTATTGATAATATAACTCTTGTAGACATCTTAGGATTTAACTTTCTTAGTGTCAGTTAACTATGCCATAATAAGTATAATCTCCTTTTAGTGTAAATAGAAGTAAAATACTTAAGGATGGCATAACCGCAGGAAAAGGTGTTTTGAATAACGTCTACATTATCAAACTGGATAAAACACCTAAAGACAAACGTTGTCTCACTTCTTTGAACGATAACTCAAATCTGTGACATCAACGCTTAGGTCACGTCATTATGAAGTTAATTCAATCCTTATCATCAAAGGAACTTGTTAGGACTCTACGAGATGCTTTTGACCCGTATCTATAAAGCCTTCAAACCCATTCCTAGAAATGCCTTAGGTTGTGTTTCCGGCTTTGCCCATTTTGAAAAACCAAAACCATGTTTACAAACTCAAGAGAATACTATTCTCTTAGTAGACAATACCCTCTTCACCAAGAAAAAAGGATCACATGTTATCATAGTCCAGATAAATGTGAATGACATTATGTTCGGATCAACCTGTCAGGAGCTATGCACCGATTTCTCAAAAAATCATGCATGATAAGTTTGAAATGAGTATAATGAGGGAACTAAACTTTTTCTTAGGTCCCCAAATCAAACGATTAGATGATGAGACACTCTTCAAACCAACTCAAGTATATCAAGGATATGCTTAAGAAATTTGGTCTTGAAGACTCAAAACACCCATGTTCTCCTAAACCAAAAGGATGAAGAAAGTAAATCCGTAGATAGCACTAAATATAAAGGCATGATTGGTAGTTTACTCTACCTAATGGCTAGTAGACCGGACATTATGTTTAGTGTTTGTCTACGTGCATGCTTTCAAGAAGATCCCAAAATATCTCATCTTGAAGCCGTTAAATGGATAATTAAGTTAATTGAAGGCACTACACATTCAGGATTATGGTATCCCAAAGGGACAGGTATAGAAACCATAGTGTATGCCAATTTAGATCATCTCAGTAGTCATAGGAAGTACAAGCAGTGTGAGACACTGTTACACTTCATGGTTCACTAAGAAACAAACAGCCTTCGTCATTTCAACAACCGAAGCCGAGTACGTGTCAGCAGGAAAAGCTTGCCAACAAGCACTGTGGATGAAACAAGCTCTCGTCGACTACGGAATTGTACTCAACGACATCCCCATTCTTTGTGACAACAAAGGAGCTATCGATCTTAGCAGAATCTCAGTCCAACATGCTAGAACCAAACATCACTTCCTTTGTGTCAATGTTCAGAAGGGAAACATCTCATTTGAGAAAGTTTCCTCAGAGGACAACATTGCCGAAATCCTCACAAATCCTCTCAAGAGAGAACCTTTAAATTACCTTAGAATTAGTTATAATAAAACCTTGTAAGTAGAATAAACGTCAGTTCAAACCTTAGACTAACCAAAACACGGCAATAGCCAAAACCATGCTCTGATCCGACGGATCCAAACGACAACAAGGGCGGAACCTTGTTTTGGGATCCGCCGGATCCGTGGGTTACTGAGACAGTTTTAAAATTATTAAAACAAACACCCTTACTGTACACCATATTCCCCAAAACACACATCTCACTGGAACTCGACCCACAACTCACCAAACTCAAAAATTAGGTCATTCTCCACAACCAATTTGTGCTTAATCCATCACTGTAAGTATCTAATCCTATCTAATATCTAATCTGAGTCTAGGATTCCTATTTGTTGCACAAAATCAAAACTTGGGGTTTAGTCATTTATCTTGTAAAACCATGAGGCATGCCAAAACAGCTTAACAAATCATTTTCTTTGTAAATTAGGAATTAGATATCAAAATGTATCATCATTAAACACCCCATGAGAAATTTTCATAAATCTTCTCACAATTAGGAAAAACAATTTTTCAACCATTGTTCATACAAATACAAAAACGTTATGCTTTGAACATCACTTGCATAATGTCTCTTGAATGCTAAAGGGAATACATAATTAATATGTATTTTCGGGTACATTCAATCGTAGTTACATTGAAGTAGGAGCATCTGGGTTATCTCTTGTTTTATCATAAAACTTGCATAAGCATAATTTTCATGCATAAAAAAGGAGTCGAGATAACCGCACCTCCACATAGTCCCCATGTAGGCACACACTAGACATATATATGTATTTTTGATAATTTCAACTAAACTATATATATTTTTTTCGTGTCTAGGATAATCATGCCTCCCGCAAAAAATTACGATCACAAAAAGACTCTTAATTACCTCCCAAAACACCACAAAACCAAAGGTCTAACCGATGCCCAAGTCAACATCTTTAAGGCACTAGAAAAACATTATGTCCATGAGGGTAGGATAGTAGATCCCTCAATCTATGAAGACACAAACCTCCGCGAGCAATTAGCCACGATTCATTTTGATGGTCTCCTAGATATTGATGAGCCTATAGTACCTAGGTTCATTCTTGAGTTCTATGCCACCATAGGACTTAGTTCAAGTGACAATGGTCTTATGAGCATTCACTTTTGCGTTAATGGAACCTTGTTCAATATTCCCCTAGATCAATTCGGTGAAGTCTTAGGAGTTCCTAATAGAGGAACATGTGTGTATTCGGATAAGTGGTCATTAACCATCTTAGACTCCAACTTTGATAGAACGGCACCTTATGCCACTCCCTTGATCGATAAAGAAACCATTAGGGAACATCTCTTCCTTCCTAGGAACAACCCCACTAGAGTACACCGAGGTAAGCAAGTGGCTAGAGATCCATTTGCTATGGAGCTAAATGAACTCAAGCCCGAGTTTAGGAAGTTGGAGGAAGTTTTGAGAGCTAATGTCATTAGCACGGTAGGGAATCGAGATCACATCAATGCTTGTCTATGTTACATGATGTATAGTGTGTCCACCCGTCAACCCTTCAATCTTTCCTTCTATATCGCCAAACGAATGGCAGATATTCCTGTTCAAGGAAAGATGGCAATGCCATATGGGATGCTCTTAACTCGTCTATATAAAGCGTTTGTACCCATTCCTAGAAATGCCCTAGGTTTTGTCCCCGATTATGATGAAATTCAACACACCTTCGTTCCTTTGAGCGACTTTAGGGTAGCGGTTGACAAGGGCAAACGTCCTCGTTCTCAAACATCATCATCATCATCATCATCCTTGAGTGAAGATGATGGGTTGTGATGAACTCAAATAAGTACATTTTATTACTATCATTTATCCTATTAATTTGACTTGTTTTACTATATTATGTATGAGGATTGATACTTAATCGTTTACTTTTGTAATTCTCAGGTAAAAACAAGCATTTGGTGAAACTTAGCGATTTTGGACTAATAATGGAGCAAAACGTGCATAAAGTTGAAAGTCTACTGACATGGACAAGATCAAGTCAATTCTGCTCCAGATGCGCCGCATCTCACTCATGACATGCGCCGCATCTCTATCAAGATATCACCAGATACGATCCAAGATACAAGAGGACATGCGCCGCATCTAATCATGGAGTTACGCCGCATCTTCTGGCGGTGTACGAATATTCCTGAATATTATAATCTTGGACCCCACGCGAAGTTAAGTACATGCGCCGCATCTACTTACTAGATGCGCCGCATCTTCCCTCAGACAGAAACTATAAATACCCCGTAGACCAGACGAATTAAAAGTCCCGAAAAACCTAAAACCGAAGTCCGAACAGGAGAAACAAAGGACGAATTCAGTCAAGGAGGCAGCACAAGACACACCCAAATCAAAGATACAAGAGCTGTAAGAAGGTGCTGCATGTGTTTAATTCATTAAGTAGTTTTGTTTTATTGTGTTAGCAAACTTTAATTCATCAGGATTGGTGGCTTGTGTAATGTGACAACGAAAGATTGCACTCCCTTTAATACTTGCTTTCCCATCAATTAAAGTTTATATGATGATGTCTTTGGTTACTACTTATTAGTGCATTGATAACCTCTGTGTTTATTAGTGGCTTGCGGGCATTTGACTGCGGGACATAATGTGGCTCCCACGGTTATTACTAAATTGATCACTTAGGAATAACTTTTAGACATAAGTAATCATTAAGGGTTTACTCGCCGATAAGATTAGGACCAACGAGAAAGGGTTAACTACATACACTTCATATAAAGCTATCAATAAAACAAGTGACAATCTACTTAATCATAAGGACAGCCCTCTTATTGTCTCGAGTATTTATCTGTGTACGTGTGTGCTACTTGCTGATTCGTGCCTATTGGTTTATTTTATTATTTAATTGCAAACAAACCGTGCCAGTCTCTCAGGCTGAAACCCCCTTGCGTTAGGATATTAAAATACTGATTAGAATAACGAGATAATACGTTCCACTCTTAGTGATCGACACTCTACTTACCATTATCTTCATACTGACCGGGTACACTGCTCGTCAAGTGTGTGTGTTATTGATAAGTCGGCTAAATATAAATTTAAAACTTGAGTAGGCATTAAAACTGCTAAACCGCAACGACACATCACGCGCATCAGGTTGCCAAACTCTAGGATTTCTCCACCGGATTATTTGCATCTACTTCCACCAATTGCCAATGAATCACCGGAGTTCAAACAAACCAAGGGGATGATGAAGAACTTGGGGCGTTGGATAATGAAGCTTCACAAGGGGTACAAGAAGTTGAGTAAGAAGTTCAAGTAGAAGGAGCGTTTGGGTCTAGACATTATGTGACAATTATGTGTTAAACATGTATAGTTCTTAACTTACTGTGATAGTACTTGTCTTGAATTTGAACTAACTGATATTTACAGGGCGATAACACCTTGTGTTATCAATTTTCCGAGTTTAAGCCCACGTTTGGCTTAACTCTCTAAATGGTTGATTATGATGATCGAATTTATTTATATGCAAACGTGTGTTAGAATATATATATTTAGTATATTTATACTATATATTAGCTATTACATACGTTATAGGAGAAATTTCGGGTTTTGGTCGAGAAACGCAAAATTTGCACATCTCTCTGTTAGAATTAGCACCTTCGGGCGACGGATCCGGCGGATCCCAGAAATTGGATCCGCCTAGTGTTAGACTTGGTTCCGCCAGTCCATGACCCACGGATCCGACGGATCCCCAACTTTGGCTCCGCCTTTGTTGTCGATTGGATCCGTGGGTACAACAGTCATTATTCAAAAATTCCCGACTCATCCCGAAACTTAGATTTTTGGTTGTAGCTTTCTTTAGATTATGATCACTGATCATTAAACACCTTAGAATGCTTTAGGAAACTCTTAGAACATTAGGAACTCAATTTCCCACCAAAATTTGATTTTTCAAAATTTTCTTGTGAGTTACCTTTCCTATACAAGCAAGGAACCCTTTTTAGGGATCCGTCAAATCCGTGGAAACATCTTATCATCAGAATTTCCACTATCTCCTTGCATTTACTGCAAATCCTTCACATATCACTCAACTCCATTTCAATGGATTGACCTTAGGATGTGACAAGCTTCATTTTTTGTTCCAAATCATTAGAAACCAACATTCTCCATTGGATTCACATCCAATCCAAACACACAGACTCACAAATCTTCTGCCTATAAATTAGTGCTTTAGGATCATCACTAAACTCACACAACAACCATTACCTCTCCTGTACATCTTAGCTATCATACTTCACAATGACAAAGTCAAACAACTCTTCCACCTCCAGACCTCCAAGAAGAACAGCTAGGATTAGTGTTAAACCATGCTGTTTCATCAACCTAGCTAACTCATCATCTGAGGAATCATCTCCTCTTAATATCTCTTCACCCATTGCTAGTGAGAATTTTCTCACACTTTCCACTCCTACACCATCCAATGTGGTCATTCAAACACCACCACCAACCATAACTCCCATAGCCACTACTCCACCACCGGCTCCATCACAGCCTGCTCGATCACCATCACCACCAAAATCACCAAAACTCCAACTCATGGAGCTATTTAGGACTTCACTAACATCACCACATCCATACCTTGATGACTTGGAAGACCTTCCACCAAGGTCAACCAATCCTCCACCCATGACCTTTGAAGGTCAACAACCCATGCTTTTTCATCCGGTTTACCCGGATATCCATGGTCCTCTATACCATGATGTACCACCACCTCAACCTCAAACACAACCTTTATCATCCACATCCACACTAGTTGCCATTGATGAGGCAATGTGGATTAATCTACCACAAACCCAAGAAGAGATTAGTGAGGAACTCACCCGCCTCTACTCTCTCTCTAATATGGTTAGATCTCGCCTTGATGAAGCAATGGATCTCCAAACCATCTTGATGAACTCCATCCCCACTCCACCATCATCAAACCAACAACAACAACAACCATCCAACAACAACAACCAACCGCCACCACCACCACCACCACAAAACCTTGAGACTACTCTTCCTCCCGGTTTTTCGAGTCATGATTGCTCACATTGTGAGAGAATGGCTCACTTGGCCCAAAGGACCAACATTTTGGTCCATGAGCTCCAAAATGAGATGAGGTTCATCTTAAACCATGTTCTCGAGCGTCTCAATGCAATCTCTCATCCACTTCAATAGGACCCTTGTTAGTTTCCTCTTATAGGAACTTTTTAGGATGATGTTGTAGTATTTGACTTTTTAGAATTTATCTTTATTGTTGTAATGTAACATCATTTTTGTGACTTTTGTTCACATATTTTCAATGGATGATTGTTATGTGTTTATGCTTGTGGGTGATCAACATTAAGCATATTATTTCATTTTAGAATACTAACATCATTGTGTGGTTGTTTTAAACTCCACATATTGCATTGATCAAAGGTACATTAGGTACAAAAATTTGATCAGACACTTAAATTTTGACTTTCTAGAAGTCAAATGGGTTGGCATTTCTTGCTTGACTATTGCATATGCATATTGCTTCTTGATTGAAGTAACTAACTTTTCTTTTGTAGCTTTTCTCAACCTTGATTCATATACGTTGGTACCCTAGCAACGGGGAGTATAGATCGAGGGGGAGTATATCATATACTAACTCATCATTTTTAGAATTTCTCATCCTTGAAACATATACGTTGGTACTCTAGCAATGAGGAGTATACATCAAGGAGAAGCATATCATAGTCTAACCGTTTGTTTTGTAGGAGCATTCATCATATCATACTCTTGAAATGTATACGTTGGTACTCTAGCAATGGGAAGTATACATCAAAGAGGAGCATAACATATTCTAACAATTTATTTTGTAGGTTCATACATCATATCCTTGTTACTCCATTAAGGGGGAGTATAAATCAAGGGGGAGCTTTAAAGTTCTCAAAATCACATTCCGCTACGTATATCTTCTTTTTGTTTCGACAAAAAGGGGGAGATAGGATTAAGTTGCATCAACTGTGAAACATCACAGTACATTCATTTTAGCTTAAAATAGTTTTTAAAACTTGCATAAACTAACTTAATCTATATTTTTAAAAGACTCATCCTTTATTTAAGCTCTCTACTTAAAAATACACTTTATGTTTTGTCATCAACAAAAAGGGGGAGATTGTTAATACAAATATCGTCCTAAAAACGTTATTTATATTTTACGATCTTTGCTTTGTTTTGTTAATGACAATTACAAAGTTTATCTTTAAGCAAAGCATAAATAAGATTAAGTCTTTTACATTTATAGTGATATGCATTTTAAAAACACATTTCATATCACAAAGTTTTCTAGAAATGACATATACAAGTTTACATGTTTATTTCTTAAAATGGAAACTTTATTAGTTAAATATTAGGATGACATCATGGCATGCATCATCTACACAATCTTGGTAAGATTTTGTAATATTTTGTTTAGATCTTCAAGCCAAAGTATTGACATTTGAAGATATGGAAAGAAATGGCAAGATTTGGAAAGATTTGGAGATATCTTAGCTGGCCTGACACGGCGGTACCAAAGTGGTACACGGACGGATCCCTTTTGAGGGATCCGTCGGATCCGTGGCCTGTTCATCAGCTTGCCTATAAATAGCAAGCTGATCATTTGGCCAAATCATCACTCATATAGCTTAAAACTCATACTCATTCATTTGCATATCACTAACCCTTAGCTTACTAACATTTCATAGATCTTTCCTTTTGTAGCAAAGAAGATCTCAATATACAAGGAGTAACAGTCTGTTATCTTCCTTCTAACATAGAGTTTGTGTGTTCTTGTTTTAGTCACACATCATATTTAGTATCATTCATACAGTAAAGTCCGGTTAGTGTTTTAGTCCTCAAAACACAATAGAGTGAACGGGAGTGGTTGTACCCTTGTGAAAGAACCAACAGGAGTAGTTGTACCCTTGTAAAGAACTCGGTGTTTAGCTTAGTACCGGAAAAAGATTAAGCGACGTGTAAATGTTTTCTCCGCCTAGAAGGGAGCTTGTTTCTTAGTGAAGATAAACTCTCGAGTTAAAGGCTTGAGGAGTGAAGTAGGGCAAGGAAGAGAGTCCTTGTAGCCGAACCACTATAAACGACTGTGTTGTGTGGTTTGATCTTTCCTCTCTTTACTTATTTACTTATATTACTTGTTTGTGTGAATGTTTGTTTACTTGACATTGAAATCACGATAAGTAACAAAGCGAATTAATATTAAACGGTAAAACTATTCAACCCCCCTTCTAGTTTTCCAAGAAAAAGATACAACACTAAATCTGAACATTACAACTTCTAAAACTAAAATACAAACTAAGTCCAAAAGAAAACTCTAAATGCATCTCTAATCCATGGGAAGCTATCAAGGTGTTCCACTAAGAGCTCCTAAGCACTCGTCACTCGAATCCCAGCCTCCCTCTTAGAACCTGCCGCAGGAAAAGAAAATGCGGCTGAGCTTAACAATATACCATAAGTCATGAGAAAATAAATGAATGAATAAGGAATCAGAAATAACAAAGGAATGCCCACGAGTCCTAAACAGATATGTCTAGACATGATACATGAATAGACCTAAAACAGATAAACATAATCATAATCATAATCATAGCAAAGTGTACATGGAGTAGCTAGCTCGCAATGTACCAGAAGTGAAATGGGGTGTATAGCACACACACAATCCATTCACTAAATAATTGAACTGAACAAAGTACCTAGGATGCATCCATACGCTCCCTGCAAAACAGATATACATATACAAGTTCAAGACTGTGCATACGTATGTTAATATAATAATAATAAGTATGGCGGCCATGGTTGCTATATAGCATAAGTGGGAACGCTGTGGACTAAATCCCACCTCCACAGATAGTGTCAATACCATTGGTGCATCAATGGCACGACCATGGACTCCCCATGACTGGCTACAAATATGGGCAACATAATAGGCATAGTACATGCAATCTAATGATAAGGGATAATTATAAATTATCCAACTCAGATAATAGCTATATGAATAGAATATAGCATGAAACGAATAATCAAACGAATACTTAACAAATATGGATCAAAGCATATCAAATAACAAATATTAGGGAATCAATGAGTCATGAGAAATCTTTAAGGAATAGATAGAGTACAAATAGGTTAAGTAATTATGAAAATCATTTAAACACTGTTTTCATAAACGTATTCTTTTAAAAGTAGACTTCATAAAAGTCATTAAACCTTCATATAAAAGTGGTATCGCCTCGGTTTCATAGCAATCATTTTAAAGCAATTTTTCTCAAAACATTATCATGATATATTTAAGAAAGGTTTTCACACGAAGTTATAATATTAAATGGGTTACAAAGTATCAAATGATTCTAATACGGATATTGAAGTCACAAGAGAGAACGGATGAATCAAACCATATCAGACAGAATAACCAAACGAATATCAAATGAATCATAACTCAGAATAGCAAATATCAAGGAATCAAAAGTCATGAGGTACCCTTACTGAAAAAGGGTGGAATATATGTACCTTAACGCGAATGAAAGGAAAGCAAACGACTGAATGAACACAAGGAAACAACGTCGCGCCTCTTCAAATGATCTACACGAATTAGGGATCATTTAATACTTATATGTTTATTTCATAAGTTACAAATGGTTTTAATGATTTATACTTATAGTTATACTCATAACTTATTTTAGGTTTATTTTACAAATCTGGGTAAGTTTCTTATGAATTTTAAGATAAATCAAATGAACTCCTGATACTCTCCTAATTTTTTCTGAGGTTTCCACATGAGTTAAGTAATTACTCAAATTTTTTCAGATTTTATTAATAAGTGTAAGTACCCCTTTAAAATTCATCTTTCCAGACCTACCCAGAAAAATAACTGCACAGACACCCAGAAAGTTTTCCCTTCACTAACCCATTTTGACACTTCAGAAAAATCCACCAAAATTCCAGGAAGCCAATAATATCCTAAATATTTGATTGTAAAATTATAGCTCTTATCCCCTCACGGTTTGGAAATTAAAATTCAAAAACACCAGCTGAATTTTCAGACTCCTAAACTCAGGATTGACACTTAATCTTCCAAAATTCAAAAGACTACTCTCCCCACCTCTAACGACTACCAAATTTGATATACAGCAAGTATACTTCATGAACTCAGTTTTAGACTCAAAAATTATGCAAAAATATATTGGTATCATTAATTTAGACACTCATCAATCCAACCCAAATTCTGGACAGCTTGCAACTATATGTTTAACGAGACCAAACCCTTCCCAAAATGACCAAACGTTTAACCAAACCAACACATTGGCTTCTTAACCATTTATTCAAATTATAACATGTTTTTAAGGACATAATACGACCCACACAAATCGTCCACACAATCACACACACACGACACCAATTTAACGAAACAAGTATACCTATATCGGGATCAAACAACCACCTATGTCTAACCCCTATTAGATACGATTACAAAACATGTTTCATAGGTTATATTAGCCAAGATTACACATGTTTACAGCCCCTAAGATCGACATACATATCATACACACACACAAACGAATTAACGAGACACAAGACCACATAAAATGACACAATACCAAACCCTAATCCATCTCATTAATTATGTACGCCCCATTATTAATTATTCTAGGGTTTTGCCCAGATTTAGTAGTTAATAAACATGCGTTAATAGGTCTAATTAGGGGTTCATGATCAGGTCTAGGGTCTAGTGATAATGTGTCGGATCAAGACAGAAAGTATGGGTTGAATTCACAAGGTTTTAGCCAAGTTAGGTTATGATTTCATGTGGTTGCTTAACGAGGCATACAAAGACACTCAAACCTGATTCTTAACGATTTGTAAAACATGTTATTAGTTTTGATTTCCATGTGTATGTGTTGAATAAAAGTGAGCAGCAATTAGCAAACAGAATTACCTAGTCTCGACTGAAAATCAAACCGAATTGAAAAAGAATTAGGGCTCGGATTGGCACCACCAAAACACTAACGATAAGTACTTCTTTGGTCACCAGCCTTCCTCTTCTCCTTCTTTTTCTTGGCAGTAAAAAGGGAAAAGGTGTGTGTTTTATTCGGTGTAGGAGAGAAAGACCACAAGGAGATATACGTTTATAAGAGAGTAGATGGAAAGGCGTGTATCAAATTTTGGAAACCATTTAATACTGGTTGGTTTTGTTTTAAGAATGGGTCGTGATTATAGGCCATGAATGGGGGAGGGAATCGGTTTGGAGTTTAGGATAGGATTTTATTTTTTATTTTTTATTATTTTTAACAAATTAATATGTAAATTGACTTAGGTTATTTCATGTAATGTAATATTAACTCATAACATATAGTTTTTAGGCATTTATTAACTATTATTACAAAACTTAGATTAAAATTTAAATTAGATTGAAAAATGCGAAATCAAAATTTAGGGTTTTACAGTGTTAATGCAGAGAGAGAAGGTGATAGCATACGCCTCTCAACAACTGAAAACCCATGAGAAGAACTACACAACCCATAACCGAGAGTTAGGCTCAGTCGTGTTTGCACTTCGAATCTGGAGACACTATCTCTATGGCACAAAGTGTGTGGTGTACACCGACCACAAAAACCTACAACATATTCTGAACCAAAAGGAGCTGAACATGAGACAGCGCCGATAGTTGGAATTGCTCAGTGACTACGATCGTGAGATCCGTTATCACCCAGGCAAGGCAAATGTAGTTTCCGATGCCCTCAGCAGAAAAGAGCGGATCAAACCTCTCAGAGTCAGATCGTTAGGAATGACGATCAGTTCACCGCTTCCAGCGAAAATTCTTGAGGCTCAGGTCGAGGCACTCAAGGAAGAGAACCGACCGCGTGAGAAGATTTACGGAATGCCAGAGAGTGAGAATGGCTTCGTAAAGAGATCCACTGGAGTTTCGTGTTATGGGGACAGAAGTTGGATCCCGCTATACGGAGGAATTCGTGATTTGATCATGCACGAATCCACAAGTCGAAATACTCCATCCATCCAGGATCCGACAAGATGTACATGGATTTGAAGAAGCTATACTGGTGGCCAAACATGAAGGCCGATATAGCCAAGTACGCCAGTAAATGTTTAACGTGTTCGAAGGTCAAGGCTGAACACTAGAGACCGTCCGGTCTACTTGTACAGCCTGAAATTCCAGAATGGAAGTGGGAACGCATAACTATGGACTTCATCACCAAACTGCCAAAGACATTGAGCGGTTACGACATGATCTGGGTAATCGTGGACCGTCTCACTAAATCTGCTCATTTCCTTCCTATAAAAGAGAATGATAGCATGGACAAACTTGCCCGGCTATACGTGAAGGAAATTGTCGCAAGGCATGGTGTGCCTATTTTTATCATCTCTGATCGAGACAATCATTTCACGTCAAACTTCTGGAAGTCGCTCCAGGACGCATTAGGAACAGATCTCAACATGAGTACAGCTTACCACCCTCAGACTGATGGTCAAAGTGAAAGGACCATTCAGACGTTAGAGAACACGCTGAGAGCTTGTGTGGTTGACTTCGGGAATGGTTGGGATAGGTATTTGACTTTAGCCGAGTTTTCCTACAATAACAGCTACCACACCAGCATCAAGGCTGTACCTTATGAAGCACTTTATGGTCGTAAGTGCAGATCGCCAATATGTTGGGCTGAAGTCGGAGAAAGCCAACTTACCGGACCAGACCTAGTCCACGAGACTACCAAGAAAATTGTGCAGATCAAGAGCTGAATGCAAGCGGCCCGTGACCGTCAGAAGAGCTATGCCGACAAGAGGCGAAAACCCCTTGAGTTCCAAGTGGGTGATAAAGTGATGTTAAAGGTCTTGCTATGGAAAGGCGTGATAAGATTTGGTAAACGTGGGAAGTTGAACCCTCGTTATATTGGACCTTTTGAGATCCTTGCCAGAGTCAGGCCGGTAGCCTATCGACTCGCATTACCATCCGAGCTCAGCGCTGTGCACGATGTTTTTCATGTAAGCAACTTGAAAAAGTGTTTATCTGACGATAATGTTGCCATTCCTTTGGAGGAAATTCAGCTTGATGAGAAACTGAACTTCATCGAGGAACTGACTGAAATCATGGACCGAGAAGTTAAACTTCTAAAGCAGAGTCGTATCCCAATCGTGAAGGTCCGTTGGAACTCTCGCAGAGGTCCCGAGTACACTTGGGAGCGAGAGGATGAAATCAAGCAAAAGTATCCTCGTCTTTTTTCGAATTTATCGAGTGACACAAATTGAAATCCGGGACGGATTTCCCCATTAGCTGGGGAGACTGTGACAAATGGTAATTTTCACACTTTAAGTTAATAATAAATATTTATTTATTATTTTTAAACCGAGCATTTCTATGCATAACTGCATGTTTCTGTGAATTTCTGAGCATTTCTGAACATTTTTGGAGAGTTGTCCCGCATACTGTAGCTTACAGTCACTGCTGAAAAAGTCTATTTTTGTCAGTAAGTGTAAATTATTCTATTTCTGATAGTTACTGACCAGTTTCGTATTTAACCGAGAAGCTTTCTCGTATTTACTGAAAACCAACCCCACACGCGAACCGACACTACAGTATATATGGTAGCAGTCAAATAAATACATTTTTGAGCAAATAATAATATTTTATTATTATTTTGACGAAAACGTTGATAAAAACTTTATTTTACGTATACGTGTCCAAAAACGTCAAACCGGGACTTTACGGTAACATTTAAGCTCACACCGACACACAATATATCCATAGTGTTAAAATTTTTGGATTCCCTCTCTTTGACTTATGAGGTGACGCCAAGAAACACCAACAAACAAAGAAGATCAAGCTTTTTTTTAACCTATTACGACATTATATATTTGTAACTTACCTAAATAAGTGTCACATACCAAAACACACATACAACTTCCACCCAAGAACTTACTTAGATCATTTTTTCACTTCTCCTAGTCGAACCATCAATAAACTCAAGATCCACAAAAATTGGTTGAAGTTATAACAAATTGGGTTGTACTTTCAAGAGTTTTGGGTTAATCGGAATGTGTCTTGGGTAAATTTGGTGCATTTTGGGTTGTTCTTTGGTCTTCTACCTCTCGAATTTTTCAAGAAACATTGTAAGGATCCTCAAAACTTATTAATCTTGTTCATATCATGTTATCTTGATGTCTAAAGAAGTTACCAAATGCTAAATGTATATGTTTTGCTAAAATAAAAAATCTAGGGTTTGGTGTTTATATATATAGTGCTCGACTTTTTTTGAAGTTTATATACAAATTATGATATTTCTTGCTTGTGTGGTAAATCTTGTTACTTGTGGTACTAGTTTGATGATACAAATGTGATTAGTGTTAATTACGCGAGTTTAAAATGAAATATACACTTATGTGTAAAAATACACTAATCGGCTACATTTTTAAGGAAATAAAAATTGAGGTTTTGAAAAACATAAAATTTTGGCTCTAGTGTTGAAATGGTGAAATTAGTGCTTAATAGCTTATTTTGAATAGCTTATTGAATAAGTTATAGCTTATTGTGTTTGGCTTATATTATTTGAGTTTTGGGTCGTACGGTTCTAAATGGGTCGAACCCGTTGAGATTTGACCATGTTTGACTTTTTGACTAATTTGCTTACTTATAAGAGCTCATTTGGTTAATTTAAATATCGTTACGTAACTAATTTAATTAAAAAGGACTTTGGGCTAAACTTTGTTTTTAGGCTTGGATAGAGTCTCGACACTGTTGGGCCGAGCCCAACCCAAAACCGGTCACATTTGACTTTTTGACCAAATGAGGTGATGAACGTGTTAAATTGATTTTTAGAAACTTAACGATATATATATCGTAACTTAAAAAGGTTATATGGTTTTTGGGCTAAACTTGGACTATTGGGCCCATTATGGACTTTTCGGCCCAATATACCTTTCGGGTGACAAAAATGAGTTTTGAACAATTTTCAACTCACTATAATTATTTTTACGTAATAAAACGTTATATAACGATTTAAAACTATTTTAAACTCGTTTGGACACTTTAAGCCCAATAAGGCTAATAAATGGACTTTTCGGCCCAAATATTATAGTTGTAAACTTTTGAAAGTATTTTGACTAAACGTTGACTTTTGTATCGAAACCCATAATTAAGAAGTAAACGTAACGATAAATATAGTTATAACGATGAATATATATTTTGGACTAGTTTTGCAAATATAGTTAACGTAAGGGATTATTTGAGGAAATTGCAACACTTGGGAAAAATGGAAAAGTTTGAATAAACGAATGGGTCATGCCCGATTTTTCTAAAATTCTAACACTTAGAATATTTTTGGGTAAAAACCGACTAAAAGACGAGATGAACTATTTTTATTATTAAAAATATTAATTTTTCCAAATTAATATTTTTAGACTTTATAAGACTTATAAATATATTTTATATATTTATACATTTACACTTATTTAATTTCTCAAAATTAAATACTTATCATAATTTTTCTTTATAATTATAATTATATTATAAATAATCATAATATTTATAATATAATATTACCCCACTATCATTATTATAATATTAATTTTTCAATACCTATTTAATTAATTATAAGCCTAATTAATTAAATACTTAATTATTAAACTTTATTGATAGTATATATATATTACTTGTGTATTTTCCGATTACGAGTACTAAGCATGGATGTTTCCGTCGCATGTATTTTCACCGTACACTTTCACCATGAGCCATCACCAAAGAGTCTTGTATGATAAACCACTTTTGAAATGTACCTTACCATACAACAAGCAAGAAATACACGAGCACTTGACACACGTAAACCTTTCAAATGAGTTAAAACGTTTAAAACACGAATATTGCGCTAAGACTTACCATACTGATCTAGGTCGCGTGTCGGAGCGGTTGCACTGTGTTATTTGTTGACTAGCTGATTGCTATTGTTAAGGTGAGTTTATAGCCCCATTTTTATACGTATTGTTTTTATAAACCTTGGGGTGAGAAACATGCAAAACTGTTTTCATGGACCAAAAATGGAACTCTTGTTTTTACACACTAGTATGCGGATAACCTAAGTATGTATGAATCCCATTGCGCCCACTATCATCAACCGTCAATTCCTGCGGGAAGCGCGTATGATATAAATAGATCTATTGGGGGTGACTCCCCCGTTCGGTTGACCCGGCAGGTCAACGCGAACGTATACCATGTCGGATTTTTTCCGAGTGTCTGGGGATTAACACTCGCGGGCACCCTTGTTTGCTATGCCGTTTGGCATATTGTTTGTCTAGTTTCGATTGGATGAGCTTAGTGTTAGCATGCGGTTAGTGTGTGCATGTTGATTATTTGCTATGGTCCATATGTGCTTATTTAATTTAAATTTTAGCATGTTTTTCTCAGGTGTTTGAGAATGTATTTGTTGAAGGCAGGGCATGGCATCGGTCATAATTACCAGAAGTGTTTTTACACATGCGTTAAACTCTGATTTGGGACAGTCATGTTAAATGGGTCTTGTTTTTTTTAAATTGAACTTGATGTATGACGTTTAACTTTGGAAATGTAAACTATTTTTAAAACGGATTTTTTTAATCCGTTCTCTATATCTTTGTGTTGTGATTACCAATTTAGTAGCATCCAAACATGTATGTTTCCGCAAATCTAGATTTTTGGGGGTGTTACACAATTCGATTCAAATTCTGTCATCACAACCTCTTATAATCAATCTCATCATCATTTATACACATCTTTGGGGCTAGTTTCATGTTGATTAAAAAAGAGAGACTCATAATTCCCGCCGATTTTTTAGTGGGTTTTTCCCCCAGACTGCCATTTAAGCGCTTATGACCACAACTTATACACACGTTGTAGCAATTCTGAAATCACCAGCAGCTTATACAAAGTTTATACACTTATGACCACAACTTATAAAATTAGAGCTTACTGAGCTCCCGAACCTCGAAGACAATTAAAAGCTACATTGAAGAAAGTTATTAGCTAGATCTTGAAGAATATCAAGAACCTTAAGCACAAAAGATCGTAAGGGTGCACAACTTATACACAGTTTATAGCAGCTTATACAGATTTTATACACTTATGACCATAACTTATACACACCTTATAAAATCAACACTTATGACTACAACTTATACACAGCTTATGATCACAACTTATAAAAAAAGCACTAAGAAAATTCAAACCATTATACTTTTATTTCAAATTGATCCAGTATTTTAATAAAGCATCAAATTTTTAATGAATACGCAACTAAACGAAAAACGCAACCATTATACTTCATACATAATCTCACTAAAAAATACCCAAAAAAAAAAGAAGTAATTTTTATGCATGCATTAAACAGTTTTTTCAAACCATTATACTTCATACATTTGCCCTAAATTATGTAAAAATTTTGTAATTTCTTTTCAGAACAATTGCCCTAAACATGTAAAAATCATTTACGAAAAACCCATATACATTTTTCCCTAAACATTTTTCATAACATCAATACTATGATCAATAGTGTTACATGGAAAGCATAAATTATATAAAAATCATTCTTTACGCTTAAGGTTCTTGATATTCTTCAAGATGTAGCTAATAACTTATGACCACAGCTTATACACACCTTATAAAATCAACACTTGAGACCACAGTTTATACACCACTTATGACCACAACTCTTTTAGTTGTGGTCATAAGTGTTGTGGTCATAAGAGATAAGATTTGGGTTTGGATAGTGTTTGGTGTGGTGGGCTGTCTAAACAAAAGATACGTACCCCTCGGCTCGGCGTGTAAACAATGTGGCTCAAGCTACTGGCTCCATAATACAGGGGGTCACACTCCTAGTTCCAGCCACCCTCTCCCGCTGGCGGCTTGGGAAGAGTATGACACCTCATTTTTAGTTTACCAAATGTAAAATATTATAATTTAGTCATATGCTACCGCTAGACAGTGAGACTCTACCATATTTTTGACAAGTGTCCAGTGAGTAGGTAGATGTTTTTGTTTGACTGAAGTGGCATTTTGTGCGGTCATGGTGTATTTTGTGCGACTGTTTGTCTTTTTCGAAAAAGAAAAAAATTTCTCAAAAAAAACAAACTTTTGATTATCTTTTTTGTTTTTCTGGAGAAATTTGTTCTTTTTTCGTAAAAGACAAAACAGTCGCAAAAAAAACCATGATCACAGAAAATGCCACTTCTGTCGAACAAAAACTTTTACTACCCATTGGACACTTGTCAAAAATATTGTGGAGTCGCAAAGTCTAGCGGTCGCATAAAAATAAATTTGAAAAGCCAAAACAAAGTGACGATTCAGTAGAATAGCAACTATTTTTTAGCTTATTTTTTAAATTGATTTAAAAAAAATCAATAACTCTAATATACAGTAAATTCAAATTTTGACACTACAATATATTAAACTTTTTTAGTAGGTTAAATACAATAAAATTATTATCCAACCAAAATAACACCATTTAAATAAGATTTAGAAAGTCATTGTACACATAATAAAATAACAAATTACAAATACAAAGTCTTCTTTATATATATCACCATGATATCTTTTGGAAACATCATCTATAAAAGTTATTGTCACAAAAAACGTATAATTGAAAAACATTTACACGCGAGAAATAAAATCACACGGGTATTCGGTGCGACAACGTGTTGGTGCCAGACTAGTAAACTAATTTACATAAGGTAACAACACTAGAAAGAAAAAAATGAAAGATAATTAGAAAAATTCAAACTATGCATACCTTCCAACATTCGGTCCATTTATCTTTCGCGCCGCCATTGGAGTGCTTGACATTCTTGAAAGAACTCGTAGGTGATTCTTCTGTCATTTTAAGGAACTCTAATGTTACTTTTTGGATAAGATGGTCAGATATCCTTTGTTGTAAGGGCGAAAGTGGCCTTGGAATTGGTAGTATCCAGGCAAAAAACCTTAGCCTACAAGGAAAGTGGCATTGGAGGTTTTAAAATGAAGGTGATGCTCTGTGCTGCAAGGTTATTAAAAATATTAAGACTCAAATGGTGGCTTCGGTACTCACTCCCTTGCCAACTAACATCCTGGACTTTGGCATGACATTCTAAAAGGTATTCATGATATTCAAACGGTTGGGATCCTCTTCCGTGATTCTTTCTCCAGATTTTGTTGGAAATGAGGTTTTAGAAAGATACATGGCATGATTCCAGGTGTTGTTTTATAATTGCTCTAGAAAATAATAAAGACTGCAAGATCATAGATAGGTAGAAGTGAGCAGGTTTCTTCGTGGAATTCTTGGGTGCCTGATGGTTGTAATACGTCTAGTTTTAAATTTATAATATACCGAAAACTTTATACAGTCACCAACACTCACGAGCAGTGTACCCGTTCGTATAGTATAGTGAGTCGGCAAGACCGGGTCGTATGCGAGGAGCGAGGGATCCTAAGTGTCTAACTCGTAATTTTATTTATCACCTACGTTTTAAATCAGTCGATTATGTTTTTAAGCTAATAAATAAGAACATAAATAAAATAAAATAAAAGTAAAGTAAAATGACGACAGTTCTGTGATGAAAAGATCAAGAGATAAAGGCATTCTTGCCATGCTAATCCTCTAATTTCATCAATGACAACAATTAAGTGCAATGTTCATCGAGTGTGCTTTCGTGAATCAAAGGTAGAGGAGGTCACTTAGTTATCGCATTTGCTACTAACTTCTTTCTAAAAGATGGTAGGCCTGGTCAGGTCATCTACCCTAACTAATTATCAAAGCATTAAGTACCATAAACTAAACTATATAACCTAAGTTTTTGTGTGGGTGTCAAACAACTTAGTTTTCTTGAAAAATGTTAGAAAGCCTTGGTTATCGGAAATCGCCAGTGCCGCTACTAAATCTCAAACCCTATTGTCTACCACTTTTAACCAAGTGGCGACCTTAGTTATAGGAAAATCGCGCACACCATTACCATTACTTGCCAAGGTAATATAATGATTCATATAGGTGTCTTTCACTTGGTTATCGCATAATAAACAACTATAATCAATGGGTAGCCATGGTCTACGCAAAGGCATAAGTCTATAACAGTACATAAATCATCCAAAACACACATATAATAAACTAAAGAACATATGTCATTGAATTAAATAGGTTCATAACAAGGCAAGCACAAAAGGCTTAGCCTTTCATAACAAATGATAAGCAAATATTATTTAGAGTAAACAAGATAATCAAAATCATGTTGAAAAACTGATAATCAATGAATTATGATGTGTAAAACCTTCATTCTTGGTGTCTTCCTTCGTTCTTCAGCCTCCCAAAATGAACTAGGGTTTCAACTATTCAGAACACTCCAGAACTCTTTAAAAAATATGGAATAGATGTGTATTTATAGGCTAAAAATGCTTGGGCCCGTTTGGTGATACGGCGTATGCCTATAGATGGACATACGCCGTATGCTTCTAAAATAACACATACGAATCTACTAGAAATTAGGTCCATACAGCGTATGGTCGGATGGGTCATACGGCGTATGGTCTTCAACGTTTGGGAAATTAAATCATGATGAGAGCTGAGACGTCGTATGCAATAGGAGTGGGCATATGGCGTATTGATCTTTAAACTTGGATAATTCTTGACAAGATGACCACATGCCTAAGGAGTGGCATACGGCATATGTAAATTGCTAGAAATGGGCTTTGTCATACTTTGGCTGTTTTGGCTCGTTTTCCGGTCTTTTCCACGAGAATTATCCTTTTGCTTAAGATAAACACGAAAATACAAATTTATAGCAAATATGTAAAATATGTCGTAAAAGTAAGGCATAAAGAAGCAATTATCAATGTGTGTGTGGGTTGGGGGGTCGGGGGGTGGGGGGGGGGGGTTACTCGTGATCGATTACCCCATATTTTCTAATCTTACGACCAATGTGTGAAGAAGATATTGAGGACCTTACTCATGATGGTAAATTGCCCCAAAGCGGTAGGTGTTTGGGCAAAAAAAATTCTTGGTGGCAATTTCTTTGGCAACCTTCATGTATATCTACTAAAGACTTGGTTTTCTCAACTTTTTTTTTTTTTCCTGAAATTGTAGTTTTAGTTTCCTCTCTAAGGTCTCCTTCGTGGAGTCCGTGTTTTGGGTGTATCTTTTGCCCCAACTTTTTTATTGAGGCTTGTTGTCAAAGTTTTGCATTTCCAAGAAAAAGGAAAAAGAAAAAAACTAAGGGTGTGTTTAGTTAAAAGGAAACCCTTTTACTTTCCACAAAATGTTTTATACAAAACAAGGAAAATAGAGATTACGTTCAAATCAAATGTTTCCTATCAAATTCTCTACAAAACAGAAAATTTGTATTTATTACTTTAATAAGGGAAACGACAAAACATATATTTTTTATTTTTATTTTCTTGTTTCCCTCATTGTTTTATTGAAAATATAAAACAATATCATATAAAAGCGTTTTCTATGTTTTGTAGAAAATTAAATACCTTTTTTTTCTTTTTCTTTTTTAATCTGAAAATAGAAAATTAAGAATTCTTTTCTCTAACCCTAAATATCAGCGACCAAATATCTTCAAAGCTTAGTCACAAAATACAGTATTTAGTTTATTTCTCACTGTTCGATACTACACATTTGCATTGTTGTGAACTTTCAAATCAAGAATGTTCAAGTTTGTAAATTATTGCTACTTTTTTTTCTTTCTATAATGCCCACCTTATACTTTTTACTCTGTTTTATCATCATTTCCCAATATCAACAACTGGTTTGCATTCATTTAATTTCAGAAACTTTATTTTCGATATAATTATGGAGCATCATAATGCTAATATTGTCAAACGTGATAGGCTTAGAAAGCACAATTAATTGATTAAACAACATATTATTATTACTACCTACGCTCTAGGTTTGGAATTTCTTTGACTAATGCATTTTAATAGTGGCTTTTAGTTGAAGATGTTAGATGACAAAGTTTTGTGCTACTTTTAGGTTATTCTTCAGCATATTATTTGAGAGTTTTTGTGCTACATATTTGGTAATTTACTTTAGAGAAATTTCCAAAATTAGTCCATTTTTTATTTTCTTGTTCACATTCTAGTCAAAAAAAAAAAAAAATTCCCAACTTTAGTAATGTGCGCTTGTTAGACTGCGCGACTTCATTGAAAATTTGACACGTGTTCAAAAGTTGGTAGAGGTTTTTCTAGATCGAAGTGATATTTTGTGCGACCAAGGTTATGTTTTGTTAGACTATTTTTTTATTCAAAAAGTCAACTGTGAGTCCCACTTTTTTTATTCAAAGTCAACTGTGGGTCTCATTTTTTATTTATTTATTATATAATCTAGCAAAAAAATAACCTTGATCGCACAAAACGTCACTTTGTTCTAGGAAAAAAAACCCTACATACTTTTGAACACCTATCAAGTTTTCTATGGAGTCGCAGGTGTAACACAAAGCTAAATTTGAAAAACTATCATTTACTATAGTGTGGACCATGAAGCGAAAAATGAACCAATTTTGAAATTTCCTCTATACATAATTACCTTTTAAATTCATTTTATTCTTGTGTTGCCTTTTTTTTTCCTCAACTATTTTTTACCTCTGCTTATTATCACTGATCATACTTTTTGGCTAGAATAGCATTAACAAATCAATTACTATTGTACTTTTGGTGCATTTTTTGTTAAAATGATACGTATTAGAGCATTTATAATGTATTGTCCATCTTCATGCTATCTTTGATTCTCACTAAATAAGTTAATTCATTATCCATATTTTCAATGCATGAATCATGTTTGGTAGCGTATGAGAGTTTTAGCTCAATAGCTAAAGCCCGTACGACCATAGATGGCCACAAGGCTAGAGGCCCAATACACTTCGCCTGGAGGATCAATCTCCAGTCAAATGTTAACGAAGGTTCAACAAGTCTTGCCTAGGTCAACAACCGGCATGACGGTTTGCCCTACAGGTAGTTATTTTACTATTGCGAGGTGTAGATACCTCATTGTTGCAAAGGTAGTGTCGCGGACATTTCGCTTTGACATGTTGTAGGATCCCAAACGATATCAAGAACACACAATAATGATCAAACAAGGAGGTTTTTAGAGAAAGAGTAGAGAGAGGAACTTGGTGATCTTATTAGAGAGAACCTAAGTGCAAAACACACACAATACACACTCTAAAATGAAGACACACACCTTCTACATGTGTAGATAGGGGTTTATATCTCGACTCATGATCGAATGGGCCAAATAGGTCAGGTCTTGGACCTTGTCTTAGGCTTCGATTTGGAATTATTCCTTTGTTACATAAGTACTTATCCTAACACATGCTAAAGCCCATAAGACTATTACAAACATATCACAACTATTACATGACTTGTATATTCGGTAATGATCGCCACTACAATTTATAACAATCTCCCCCTAAGGGTGATCATTCAACATATGATGATTCCTTGTGGCCTTGATCTTCCATCTTCATTTCTTTAGTCTTGTTGTGTAATAGTCTTGCTTTTCCATTTGTTCCATTTATGCAGTTTGATCTTTTTCTTGAGCTCTTCTTTTCTTCTAATCTTTGTCTTAGCCTTGAATCCTTTCGTATTGCCTTTGACAACTAATCATCTTCAAGTCTTCACTCATTAGTCTTGACCAACATACTCATTTCATAATCTTTAGTCAATGTAATTCTTGTGAATGTTGCCAATTAAAAATAATAATAATAAACAAAATAAAAATAAAATAAAATAAAAAATCTTCTCCTAAATATAGTTAATGCAATTTTCATAATCGTAGTTACTCGTAAGCACTATTATTCATTTATTGAGTAGATTGTGTGTAGGAAAATACATGTGAATATGAGTATGTGGTGCTGAAGATGTTGTCGTTGCTTGTGAATGTTAGGGTTGAAAGTGGCGATCTTACTTTTGTATTGGACTCACTTAACATGTAATAGTTAGTATGTAAACTAGTCCATGTACATGGCCTATTTGTGGCCCAAACCATCCACTTGTGGAATATATAAACCCTCTCCATGTAAGGAGAGGGTGGGTGAAATCATTTGGTAAGCTTTTGATATAATAAAATTCCACCACATGTCTCTACATCTCTCTAGCTTTCTCTCTCTAGAAATCATATTGATCTCATCATATGCGTGCTTGATTCTAGATACTAAGGGTTCCTACAATTGGTATCAGAGCTTGTACATGATGACAGATTGATTTTGCTGTCTAAAACGTGAAAAATGTGTTTATTTTTTCAAAACCGTAACTTTCAAACCACGCCGAGAACTTTCTTCATCAAAACGTGAAATTTTTGTGGTTAAAAAGTTCAAAGTTGTCATTTTTATAGCACCTTAGGTCTAATAGATAAGTTCTATCAAAACAAAAACTGATTAAAAACACTAAAATGGTAATTTTGTTAATTTTTGACGAAAAGGTACACTTGCGTATTTTTAGATAAAAAATTTGTTTTCACGGATTAAAGTGGTAAAGTTTGTGTTTTTATGATAGATTAGGACTTATAACTTAGATCTATTGTGGAGAAAAATGGTTAAGGAACACTACGATTGTAGTTTGGATTGTTTTTAGTGAAAATGTACGACTTGTACTTTTTCTCGGTAGCTTTGAAATTAGTCGGTACATTATATTTTTCTCGGTACATTCTGTGATTTTCGGAAAAGTAGTCGGTAGTATTGCTCGGTTGTTTACTTGGTAGGACACGTGGCACCTAGATATTTTTCACATTCTCTTTTCATTTTGTAACTCGTTTTTTATTTTCGCTTGCATTGTTCTGTTTAGTGTGCACCGGTGTGACCCTTCGGCACACACAAATCCTTTTTGTGAAAGCTATTGTGCACCGGTGTGACCCTTATATGCACACAAATCCTTTCAGGGAATAGATCAATGCTACAGCTGAAGAAATCAGTCATATTTGTGAAGTCCATGAGAAGAAAAAATTGAATTGGCATAAAGACGTGAAGTTATGAAGTTTGCCACTGAAGAAGCTCAGGCCTCTGAACAGCCAATTAAGACTACCCAAGAATTCAAGGAAATTCAACACAAACAACTGAGTGTTGCACAAGAAAGATAAAAAATCCAAGGCTAGGAAGAAGAAAAAGATTCAGGAAGAGTACAATAGAAATATGACCTTCACAAGAAAGGAAGGCATCATAACTGACATAAAGATCCATCCCAGAACCAAGCCCCTTAGTGTAATTATCATCAAGGAAAATGATGATACAAACTATGAAACAATAAGGGAGTTCAAATGGAACATGTTAGGGGGTTAAGGAATGGGATATGATGCTTCCAATCCAGAAGAAGAAGAGTGGTGTGAATGCAGATGAGTTGCTCAAAACTCTTGGGAAACGATATGAAGAAGTAAGGAATGTTGGAAAGTTCTTGGAGATTGACTCAAGAAATCCACTGACACTTCAGAATCCCATAAAACCATCTTCTATGCAAAAGAAAAGAAAAAGACCCACTGGAACTGAGCCTGAACAATTCATTTCTGGTCTTTACTACAACAGGACTCTTCCTCTGGGAGTCAAGTTCAGGGATGGTGTAGTTATTGAAAACCTGAACACGGAATCTTCTTCATAGATTCCTTCGATGAGTATGCATTTCAGAGAGTCTCAGACCTTGAGATTGTGGACACTCAGACCTTTTCTTTTACAAGATTAAAGCTATTGCAAACGGAGCCCTTGAGGGAGATAGGTTTGTTGAGATACTTGACAAACTGATTCATCAAAGAGAGGATAGGCATGAACTCTTGTCAAAGAAGGCTAAACGGGAACTAATAGGAATGGAAGCTGTGGATAAATAAATGGATAGATATTGTAATGTCTTTTTGTAATATGTAACTCTGAATAATATCTCTCTTTTAAGTATCAGTATCAACCCAGTATTTATTTTTACTTTGTTGTAAGAGGAAATATTCTTCTATCCGAATAAGGGGAGATTGTTGGGCCAATTCAATAACCACTAATCCATTGTATAGATTTGGATGAAAAATAACCTAAGTGTAAAACAAATTCCTTAATGTAAGAAAACATATAGAGAGTCTCTTTAAGAAGTTCTTCAGAGTCTGAAGGAAGACTCATCACAACCTGAGGCGGATCTTAGAGAGTGAAGACATGAACCAAGATCAAGATGATTGAGTCAGTGAGGATGACAATAACTCTCTGACTCCCTGAAGATTTATCAAAAGTAAAGATGTACTATAGTTGGTAAAAAGGTACAATCAGTTGTCAACAATGTTCCTTCAAGTATATATGGTAGCACACTAGGCATAGAAGCATTGTGCTAACAAGTAAATTGTTGACACGTGTCTTTTACCCACGGGTATCCACATTGGTATTCGCCTATAAATAGGATGTTGTAAATGAGTAATGTGCATCTCTTGTATTAAAAGTTTCTAACACTTTTAAGAGCTCAAATTACTTCTCTAAATAGAACTAAGTCCCAAATATTGAAATCTGTTGGTTTAGAATAGTTCTTACTTAAACACTAACTAAGGCTTGTGTTTAAGTTTCCTGAGGAGATCACTACAAATTTTGTCATTCAATCTAGATTGTTATTCCGCGACCAATCTAGTATAAATTATTTGATATATATCTAAGAAGAGTTTAAACGTTGAAAATTATTGTGTGTTTATCTTACCCATATTTAAACTGTTATAAAGTGTAAACTAATATTTTTAGACATGTTACTTGATTAGCTTACATAGACATAGTTTTGTAAGCAAGTAAACGGGAACAACAAACTCCCCTTTTTTCTCAATTGGAAAATGAGTTGTTGAGATTTGTCAATTGATGAAACTTTTGGTATGTAAATGATTTCTCCTTTATTATTATATATAATATAAGATTTTTAAGAGAACCCGGTGTCACAAGTTATAGGGCGTTTTATAGCTCTATAACGCAGACCTATAACTCCACTCCCCCTCCCCCGGGGGGTTATAAGACTTGGCGCCATCCTTACCAGCTAAGCAAAAGGCTTTTCTTTTTCTGTTTTTGTTTTTTTGTGTTGTGTTTTTGTTTTTTTGTGTGTGTTGTGTTTTTGTTTTATTGAGTTATGTGTAGGCCAGAGGGCGTCCTATAACTTGAGTGATGGAAGGAAGGTGTTTTTGGGTTAAGTTATATGTTCTACTTTATAGAGGAAAAAGCTGAGGTGACAACATAAAGTGCCATAACACGAGCTTATGGTTCTAAGACACCTGGTGCTCCAGTGATTAAAGTAAATCGATTACTCATATTTTAATGTTTGATACAGTCAGTGTTTAGACAGGGGATATAAAGTTTGATTTAGTAAATCTTACTTGCGCACAAAGAGTCAAAGATTCCATTTACTTGTTCGTTTTAACATTTTTAATCGTTTATATGCTTTCAAATAGCCATTATCAAACTTTAAGCCAAAGTTTATAGTTCATACTAGTATTGATTAAGTGTTAGAATTTAATAATCTAGACAAGTTCATATTATTAATCAAGTAATCATGTTACTTATGCGGAAGCGTATGATCATGTTTAACATATAAAAGATTAACCGAATATTAAAGAAGCGTACCTTGTGATTCTAGCAAGAACAAGAATCAACTTCAATATTCTTCAAATCTTTAATAAACGGATTAGCGAGATATCCCTTACCTTTTTGTATCTCAATCCAAGATATATAAACTATAGTGAGTTTATACCACAATCTTGTACATACATACTATAACCGAATTAAATATTATGCTAGTAATTGAACACAAATAAACCAAACACTTTTTGTTTATGAAAAAACTTTGATCGACCAACCCTAAGGGTTATGGTTCGATCGGTTCAAGCAAAAGGAAGAAGAAGAAAAGACTTAGGGTTATAGCAAGAGTGCAAAGATCAAGAAACAATAACCCCTAGCCTTTGTATTTATAGTGTGTAAACTTAGAGAGCAAGTTTGGCATGGATTGGGTTTAGGAAACCCCCTAGCCGATCGGTTGTGTAATCCCCAAGGGATTCCGGAACCTTCTTGATCCTCTAATTTCACCTATAGTCCTTCCTTTATTCCCTAACGGTCGTTAGTCAATTCCCGTTAATTACTTAACGTCCGTTAGTCGTTATTTTGTGTTCTAATAATTAAATACATAACGGTTTATATATTAATTATTATTACATTAATTCTTCATACGTAATGTGTGCAATCCCGTGGTCCCGAGTTCGATTCTAGTCATACACATTAATATTTGTCCATTAAAACTAACCTTAAGGGGGGAATTTAGATATCAGGAATCACCCCTTAGGGCATCCATTATAGTGGGTTTATAAAAAGGTCTAAGAAAGATGAAAATGTTTATGTTTATTTCAACAATAGTGGAAGCTCATTTCATGTCTCCGTGGCATGAAAATGTCCTAATTCTTGAACCTCTTTATGAATTCAATACATTTAATGCATTTGTTAAAAAAGACATTTTATAAAGTTGCAAAGGTTTATACTATAGTGAATGTAGGTTTATAAAATCAAAAGGTCTAAAATTTATTGATGTGTTATTGTATAAACCTTTGTAAAAGGTTTATCATAGTAGATGCTCTTATACCCTTTGGATTCCATGGAACGTCTAGCAACACCCTTCACAAACCATCATTGAAGCTTTTGAACACTTTGGTGTGATTAAATGCGAGCTAAACTGAGCTGAAACTTCTAAAAGATAGGTTATAAAGTAAGTATTGCTTGTCACATAAGTCTATTGGTGTTTGGATGTGAGCTTAAAGAGCTTGATTTTTTAGATTAAGCAAGTTTATATATGAATCTTTGTTTGACATACAAGATTAATGAAAACTTTTATAAGTTATAACTTATAAACTTCCATAAGCTTAAGCTAATGGAAACAAAATATAGCTTGTATATAGTTAAATTACTAAATACAATTCAAATTATTATGAATATATGGATAAATATATAAAAGCTTGAAATTTATGTGATTTAACTTGATATATTTTTATGTAATTTCTCAATTACAAGCTTTAGCTTATAACTAATTTGTCAAACATTTTTATAAAATTAAAAGAGAACTTCATCTTCTAGCTTATAATATAAGCTCAAGCTCCAGCTCCAGCTCATTCCAACTTCACCTCCAGTTCCAACTAATATAGCCAAACACACCCAAGCTTCTATAAGTTCGATCAAGCTAATAGAGTTGAGCTTTTGATAAATGAATAGAGCTTGTATTTTATCGAATTACTTAAATACATTTCAATATATAGACGAGTACCAGTGCATTGTAATGAGATTTTATTGCGGCAAATAGTTGTAGTGATAAAAAAAAGTTTATGGGTTATAAACGAAAAATAATAAAAGTTTAAGAATTTGGGGATTAAACATGATTTAAACTGAATAAAAATAATATGAGTTATAGGTTATAAACGAAAATAATAATAAAAGTTTATGGTTTCCATATATAGTTTTCTTGATTTTTCGATTTTAAGAATATGGGTTTTTCCTTTATATATATTATAGATTATGGATGAACACGAATAAGCTTGACATTTATATAAATTTTATGTTGTCGTTTTATGTAATTTTACAATAATAAGCTCTGGCTACAACTAGTTCGTCAAACATTTTACAAAATTAAAAACTCGAGCACCAGTCTATAATATAAGCTCAAGCTCAAGTACTAGCTACATATATAA
Source organism: Artemisia tridentata subsp. tridentata (assembly GCA_021014915.2). Lineage (NCBI taxonomy): Eukaryota > Viridiplantae > Streptophyta > Magnoliopsida > Asterales > Asteraceae > Artemisia > Artemisia tridentata. The sequence continues at coordinate 269,722,746 of CP139506.1, read as the reverse complement.
ATAATTTCACAAAACATACTCCCTCATCAATTGAGAATAATATTATTTATTTACTTATTTTTGTGCTAAAACTAACTTTTATTTATGCAAGAGTACCAAAAACACACACACAAAATGCCCTAACGGAGGGAGATCAAATAAAAAGATACAACTAATGTTAGTGCAAGCAGTCTCGTTGGTGAGATTGTTAGTGCAAGCAATCTCGTTTGTTTTGATTGATGACAAACATGTAACTTGATACATAACGTAAAATGTACAAGTTACTTGTAATCTTATTTGTCTCAACATACATTCAACACCTCTCGAGTCCTCGTATGATACAACACAAGGTTCGTACATGTTTGTTATGTAGCATTATGATCAAACCCTTAACAAACCATTTAGAATGTTTAAAATACGGTTAGGTTATTAAGTATTTTAAAAGGCTAATCATTCTACTTAGAACCTCATTTTACACCTTTGCATAAACAAGTATTTTTACTTGTACATCATGTTTCCTAAGTTTAATAGGATAAGTACACTTTAGGTGTCAAACTAACATGATACATCTTGGTAAACATATATTAGTTAAGCTAGTATATACATGCTACATGATCACTAGGATACATGTTACATACATATATACATTTACATGTTTATGTTTACTTCTTAAGTTAGAAATATTTAACATGACATCATGGCATGCATCACTTACATATCTTGGAAGATTTGTAATATATTTTGTATAGATCTTCAAGCTAACAAGTTGACTTTTGAAGATATGGCAAGATATGGTAAGATATAGTAAGATTTGCTAGCTGTCAGGTTCGGCGGATCCCGCGGATCCCTTTGCTATCCCGCGGATCCCTTTTGATACAAAGGGCGGATCCCTTTGGTATAAAGGGCGGATCCCGACGGATCCCGCGGATCCCTTTTTCAGGATCCGCCAAATCTGCCAACTGTTTAAACAATTTCCCTATAAATAGAAGCCCATTGTTTGCCCATAGTTTCAAGCAACTAGAACACACATTCCCTTCATCATTTCACACACTTAGATCAGTAGCAAACCATGTAGATTCATAGATTAATCACCCTTTACATAATGATCATAATGTTACTAACTTTCATTATGTTGTAAGCATACACTTGTTATGATCCTGTGAAGCAAGCTCAAGATCATGAGTCATCATCCATAGCATACTTCCTGATCCACCATGAAGGTTAGAAGATCTTGAAGTCATTATCCATCATAGCATTCCAACATATGAAGATTCAAGAGCACTTGACATCCTCAATGATTGAAGACTTCTTATTCAAGAAGTTCATGTAGATTCCACTTGCATATATGAAGATCCATCACAACAAGTCTAGGGAGCTTGTGATCTTCATTCATTGAAGACTTCCGAACAATGGAAGTTCATTTAGAATAGTCATTCATATCCATGATACACTTATGTCATGGATCATTGTTGATCATTGTAAACATCATACTAGATTAGATGGTTTATGTGTTTGTGCCATAAAACACAAGGTTTCTATGTTGGGCCATAAAACATAGTGGGAGTGGTTGTACCCTTGTAAAGAACTCGGTATCTAGCTTAGTACCGGAAAAAGGATAAGCGAAGACGGGAGTGGTTGTACCCATGTAAAAGAACTCGACATCTAGCTTAGTGTCGGTAATTGTATAAGCGACGTTAGGTTGGTTCTACCTCGAACTAGAACCCGGTATTTAGCTTTGTACCGGAAAAAGTGTAAGCGACGTATGTAAGGTTTTCTCCGCCGAGAAGGGAGCTTGTTGATCTAGTGAAGTAACTCTCGAGTTGGGTACTCGGGGAGTGGAGTAGGGCGGAGAGGAGCTCCGTGACCGAACCACTATAAATCTTCGTGTTCGGTTTGCGCTTTCTTTTACTTATCTCTTTACTTTTATATTTGCATTATTTGTTTCATATTAGAACAAGCTTAAACAGATATTTGATACAACAAGTTTCAAGATTTTAAAACGATAACGTATTCACCCCCCCCCCTCCACGTTTTCACAAAAAGATACAACTAATATAAAAAGTCTAAAAAGCCCTCATGTGTTGTAACATAACTTATCCTTTTTCACTCCATCTTTTTCCCTCTTTACTCTCTCATGGTCCATTTAATTTCTTCATTTCTAATTTTTTAAATCTTGATCAAATAGTTCGATTCAACATTTGATTACTTCAATTCCCGATTTAACTACATCAATTCAAGATTTCATTCTTTTCATTCGGGATCCAGTATCTTCAATTTCACGGTAGGTTTTTTCATTTTTTCTCAAGTTTTTCTTTCAAATTAAGACCAGTAGACCTAAAATCATTGTCAATTCTTCACCTTTTGTGGTTCTCTTAAGTTTTTCTTCCAAAAGTTCAAACAATTGAAGTGTTCATGAAAATGCCTACAAGGTATTTGATAAAATTTCTCAACGAGTTGTTTTCCTTAATTTTGAACTTATAAGGTTTATTATCAAAAGTAAATATTTATTCGTTTATGAAAAAAATAGTTCTTGATATTTAATCTTTAAAATCACGGATAAACAACCTTTTGAAATATGATGAACACCGTATTATTGATGAACAACAATTTAATATTCGGTGAAATTATATTTTGGGATCATATTTATGCTTTTTTAATTTATCTTTTTGTTAAAAAAATATTAAAAAAAAAACTTAATAAAGAAGATTTTTACGTAATATAAATAAGATGTTCATCTTAGGTGTTATTCATCAATAAAAAAAGTTGTTTATCAATAAAAATTGTTTATCAGTAAAAAGAGTTGTTCATCAAATAAAAAAGTGATTTATCAATAAAAAAAAATCATTTATCAATAAAAAGAGTGTTCAACATAGATATTGTTCATCAATAAAAAGAGATGAAAACTAGAGAGAGAAAGAGAGGAAATAGTGATGTCTTACACATAGGAGAGAGAAGGAAAATGAACAAGACACACACCCTCTCCAAGTGTGAAGAGCGGTTTATAAAAATCCACATAACTGGACTAGGCTACTAATGAGCCGAGCCAACTACTACTATGGACTATTAATCGATTAGCTTAACGGACTAACTATTACACGCTTATACATATCGAACTATTACAAGACCCGTAGACTCGAGAATGGTTGCCACTTTTATAATCCTAACAGAATATTTCACACAAATATTACGGACAGTACTTGAACACACAACCACTTAATTACGATCATTTAACAATGGATAGGCGAATCAATAACTCAAATGAAAGTTGGAGTAAGACAGTCACTTGAAGAGCTAGCATGAACAATTAGGAAGAGATATTCGAATGGCAGAAGAACAATGATTTTTTATTATAGAATTACTTAGCTCTTACATCCTAAGTGTACATAAATTTGTCAGTAGTGTCAAGTTATTTTTCTGATTTGTATGTAATGGTACGTTTAAATTTCACACTACTAGCAAACAACATATCTAAGCAACCTATAATGCATCTTTGACCCTCTCTCTTCTAATTTTTTAAGATCTCCATATATAGATTTTATGCAAATACAAATAATTAAGCTATATGTACAATTAATTTATGCATCAACACTTACATATTGATGGTACAATAAACTGCACCTTATGGATCAGAGCTTGTGATGGACGCAAGCTAAGTACTTCAACGGGCTTCTAGAGATCTGCAATAAGACAAAGAACACACTTGGGTTAGATGGAGTGCAGGGTTGGACCCTGCGAACCGGCTTCGGCGTGAGAATGAGTCATTCGGTATGAAATGAATAAGTTCTAGAGAGAGACAGTAGAAAGTTGGTGAATGACCTACCTCAAAATGGATAATGGAGTCGGCTATTCATAGGTAAACGTTAGGAAGGCTCTAGGTTTGCCACATGTCTTGTTTGGATTGGCTGAAAGGGAGCATATTCTCTTTGGCCAATGAGGAGGCTACTTGAATAAGCTCCGAGATCGTGCCCATGTGCGACTGTCTATATGCGCGACAATAAAGGATGACCGTTATTGAGTGGGCACCATAAGATTTTCTGTTTGTCTCGTAGTGTCGGAGCCTCGATCTTGTCGGAGGCTATGGCTCTTTGGAGCGCTAGGGCTCTGAAGACTATGTTTTTGTGTATTAGCGGGTTCCCTTACGGTAGCCTAGTAGGCTTTACGCCAATAATCACTTTTGGGGTGCTACGTATGTGTTATCGGAGGTTAGATTCCAAACCGTGAAATGGGGTACACCATCACATATATTGACTGGTCAACACTTGTAATTAATATAGTATTACACCCTTTAATAACTACATTTTTGGTCCTCGTGGTTTACCAGGTGCAACGATTTTGGTCCAATAGTTTCAAAAGTAACGGATCTTGTCCTGTTTTCGCTGACCCGTAACGGGTTTGGTCCATTTTTCGTTGACCGTAGGTTTGACTAGTTTAAAAAACGTGATATGACTAAAATACCCTAGAATTTACACACAGAAATTGCACCATTCGTCCCTGAGCTAACGGCCGTCAGTTCTGTTAGTTATCATGTGGCAACTTTAGTCCCTTTAGCCAACGATTATTTGCAACGTTAGTCCTTTATACATTTTTGTCCGTTTTTCTTACGTTTTCATACGGTTTTGTCCGTTTTTATACGTTTTCGTCCGTTTTTAGTCGTTTTCATCCGTTTTTCTTACGTTTTCATACGGTTTTGTCCGTTTTTATACGTTTTCGTCTGTTTTTAAGACATGTCATACGTTTTTTTTCCGTTTTCATACGTTTTTATCCGTTTTCGTCCCTTTTTTTCGTTTTTTGTCCATTTTTCTTACGGTTTTGTCCGTTTTTATTCGTTTTCGTCTGTTTTTCTTACGTATAATCATTTCATGTTTGGTCCTTCGTTAGTAAAATTTAAAAATCAAAAATTTTTTTTTTCAAAATTTTTTTTTCCGAAAATATTTTTTCGAAAACAAATTTTAGAAAAAATAAATTCGAAAAAAAAGTTATAGAAAAAAATTTCAAAGAAAATATTTTTGAAAAAAAAATTCAAAAAAATATTTTTGCTAAAAAAGGTTTAAAAAAAATATTTTCGAAACTAAAAATTTAGAAAAAAAAATTTCTAAAACTTTTTTTGAAAAAAAAAATTAAAAAAAAAAATTCTAAAATTTTTTTTTAAAAAAATTAAAAAAAAAATCTAAAAATTTTATTTTCTAAAAATATTTTTTCGAAAACAAATTTTAGAAAAAAAAATTTCTAAAAAAAAGTTATAGAAAAAAATTTCAAAGAAAATATTTTTGAAAAAAAAAGTTATAAAAAAAAATTGAAAATTTTCGAAAAAAAAAGTTATAAAAAAAATTTTGAATTTTTTTTTCTTCTAAAACTTGTTTTCGAAAAAATATTTTTAGAAAATTTTATTTTTAAAATTTTTAGAATTTTTTTTTTAATTTTTTAGAAAACATTTTTTTTAATTTTTTTTTTCAAAAAAAGCTTTAGAAATATCTTTTTCGAAAATATTTTTTTTTGAAACCTTTTTTTAGCAAAAATATGTTTTTGAAATTTCTTTTTTTCAAAAATAGTTTCTTTGAAAATTTTTTTCTATAACTTTTTTTTCGAAATTTTTTTTTCTAAATTTTTTTCTTTCTAAAATTTGTTTTCAAAAAAATATTTTCGGAAAAAAAATTTTGAAAAAAAAAGTCTTTGAAAAAAAAATTTCAAAAAAAATTTTACTAACGAAGGACCAAACATGAAATGATTATACGTAAGAAAAACGGACGAAAACGAATAAAAACGGACAAAACCGTAAGAAAAATGGACAAAAACGAAAAAACGGACGAAAACGGATAAAAACGTATGAAAACGGACAAAAACGTATGAAACGTAAGAAAAACGGAAGAAAACGTATAAAAACGGACAAAACCGTATGAAAACGGACGAAAAACGGATGAAAACGCCTAAAAACGAACGAAAACGTATAAAAACGGACAAAACCGTATGAAAACGTAAGAAAAACGGACAAAAATGTATAAAGGACTAACGTTGCAAATAATCGTTGGCTAAATGGACTAACGTTGTCACATGATAACTAACAGAACTGACGGCCGTTAGCTCAGGGACGAATGGTGCAATTTCTGTGTGTAAATTCTAGGGTATTTTAGTCATATCACGTTTTTTTAACTAGTCAAACCTACGGTCAACGAAAAATGGACCAAACCCGTTACGGGTCAGAGAAAACAGGATAAGATCCGTTACTTTTGAAACTATTGGATCAAAATCGTTACACCCTGTAAACCACGAGGACCAAAAATGTAGTTAACTCTTGTAATTAATATAATATTACACCCTTTAATAAAAAGCATCATTTATAAACTACAATGTACAAACAAAGCAAGTTGCTAAACACTTTCTTCCTAAAATTTGTAAGACATTCCATGAGCAAGGTTTTTTATTATTATTATTATTATTATTATTATTATTATGATGTAATAAAATACCTTTTAATTACATATAGTATAAACTTATGAAACACAAAAAGTAACGCATTCATATATTTCGAGAGTTCTTAGGCCGCAAAAATAACCAAACTACTTCCAAATTACATGAAAATGGTTTCTTACGTTCGAAATTTCAAAAAAAAAAAAAAAAAAAAAAAAAAAAAAAAAAAAAAAGGTTGGAAGTGGACTCTGATAAGATATGATCAAAAAATATGTTCGTTATCTGTAAAGTAATTGTATCGTAAATAATTACTAATAGAAAAACTTTGTTCGTGAAAAACTTCAATTACATGGTACCCGCCGCCGCAACGCGCGAGTACCCTGCTAGTCTATATATATTCTCTTTAGTATAGGTTCTTTTCCAGGGAACTGTTTTTTCACAACTATATGGCTCAAACTTCTGCTTTATAAATTAAAGTTAATAAGCACATAATCTCTTCAAGCTACTCGCTCTCACCCGGCATGGCGGCATCCACAGCCGAACGCGGTCACCCTATACCAGTAGTGATAAAAAAGACAATAATCTTTTATAAAATTTACGTATGATTTCAAGTATTAGTTAACTTTTATTTGACGCTAAACTCAACCTTTTTAGGGCACTAAAGGGTCAAGTTGTATGGATGATTTAGCTAGGTACATTGAACTTTTAAGTGTTAGTAAGAGTAATACAAGAAATTTGCATTTGCCGCAACTTGTAACCCAAAAATGAATATTACCTAACTTTTCCTAGACTCTAGAGATGTCAATTATCAAATAGTTGCTTAAAGGCTGCAAGTAGATTTGGTGAGTCGAATGTGTCATTCCGGCCATGTGTTTCTTGTTTAGTTGCAAAAAGATTATGCTTTTAGAAGGAAAAAGCTAGATAATGAATTTTATTTATTGAAAAAAGAAAATATTATTTGTAAAATGCAGAAATGGTCCCTGTGGTTTGCCCAAATTGCAGGTTTAGTCTCTGACTTTTTGAAAGTGCAGGCGGCCTCCCTATGGGGAAACCTTGGTTCCGTTTTGGTCCCTGGCCGTTCCGTTTTGGTCCCTGACCAGGGACTAAACGTGCAATTATGAGCAAACCACAGGGACCATTTTTGCAACGGCCAGGACCAAAACGGAACCAAGATTTCCCCACAGGGAGGCCGCCTGCACTTTCGAAAAGTCAGGGACTAAACCTGCAATTTGGGCAAACCACAGGGACCATTTCTGCATTTTACTCTTGAAAAAAAAAAGATTATTTGTATAAGTTATTTACTATTGTGTATATCTATTTCTTTTCTACTTGTCTTTTGTACTTATGCGACTAAGATGTATTTGATTTAGATGCATACATGTATTTGGTTTAGATATATAATTGCCATTAATAAGAAAAGGTGACAATAAAACAAGAGTTAGGGCACTCCCAACGGTTGCGTTAAGCTTGCTTTAAAGATCCTAAAGGGTGCGTTAAAGTGCCGTTAAGGGTTGGAGGGGTGCTGCGTTAACGTAGCGTTAAGGGACTGAGTTAAACCCTTAACGCTGCGTTAAGGGTGCGTTGGGTAAAAAAAAATCACTTTTGGCCCCTAAAACGGCTGAACTAGCTGTTAAATTCAAAAAAAAAAATTACATATTCGTCCCTTATGTTTTATATCCGTTAAGGTGAAACGGCTAGTTGTAAAAAAAAAAAAAAAAAAAAAAAAAAAAAAAAATAAAAACCATTTTCACTCTCCTATAAATACCCATTTAACACCACATTTTTTTCACACTTCCACAAATCAATATACTAAATCATATACTTTCATCTTCAACCTTCCACACAAAAAAAAATGTCCGGCTTCAACCTAAACGACGACGAGGATACCTTCTTTAATCTCCTAAACACCGGGTGGAATAACCCAAACGCCGGGTCATCTTCAAACCCAAACGCCGGGTCATCTTCAAACCCGAACCCACTTGGCTTGTCGAGCCAACAAGTTTACGAACAACATCAACAAATGCTATATTACGAACAACAACAACAATCGAACCTAAACACCAATTTCTCCAATCTTCAATTCACCCAACATTCACAACAATTTCAAACCGCAACCCATGATGTTCCCGATACTCCAATGTCTCCTCCAAAGCCACACAAGCCGCGTATCAAATGAAAGGCCAAAAAAACAAAAAACTCGAATCTTTGGAGGATGATGAAGAAAACACTGGCATCATCAAACGTTGGAACCCACAAGAGGAAAAATTACTTGCGTCGTGTTATGTTGCCGCGACGGAGGATTCACAAGTGGGTCGAAATCAAAGCAAGGATACATTTTGGCAACGGGTGAAAAATGAATTTAATAGAGTCAATTTTCAAAAGAGAAACAATGATATGATCCAAAGTAAATGGAAAACGTTGAACCGTGATTGCTCAAAGTTCAACGCCTACTACAAACGTTCCCAACGCCAAGAAAAAAGTGGGGAAAGTGAATTGGATATCCTGAGACGTGCCAGACAAATGTATCGGGACGAGCACAGAACCGCTCCTTTTAGCAACGAGGAGGCTTAGGAGGTTTTACGGGGTCATATGAAATGGGACGCGTCGGAAGGGATTGATTTAACCGGCGATGTCCCAAGCCAAACAAACGAGACGTTGTTTGGTCGTGATGAACAACCAAGACCAATGGGAACAAAGCGTGCTTCAAAGAAAGCTCGATCCGAAAGCACGGGAGGAACGAGCACGGGAGCGAGTACGGGAGGAACGAGCACGGGAGCGAGTACGGGAGGAACGACCTCGTCTAGCCAATTCGGGGAGGCTATAACATCCGAGTATCATTTGAAAAGGGAAACGGCCCAAGCCGCGTATCGGGCGGCCCAAATAAAAGACGAGACGATAACAAGGTTGGAGGAAATGAAAATTTTGATGGTTGAAACTGACGGGAAGGATCCAGACGTGGTGTATTGGATCAACGAAGAAAAAGCTCGAATCAAGAAAAAATACAACCTCCAACGTCCTCAGCAGATTTAGGATTGTGTTTATTTTTATTTTGTAGTTTTTTTTTTTTTTTTTTTTTTTTTTTTTTTTTTTTTTTTTTTTTATTTCGTTGTAATTTTTTTTTATTAAGTATGTAATGTTATGTTTTTTAATGAATGTTATATTTTTAAAAAATGAAGTATTATTATAAGTTTAGGGGTTGAATTTGAAAATATTTGATATAAAGGTGAGTTATGGTTGGGAGTGTTAAAGTTGAGTTAAAGGTGAGTATATTAAAGCTGACGTGACAGTGTGTTAAAGTTTAACCCTGAGTTATGGTTGAGAGTGCCCTTAGTTTAAATTTTAATTAATTCAAATTAGGACAGACAGTTTCAAGATGTGAGAAAAACTGAAGCGGAAAATTTGTCAGGGTACACATGATATATTGATATATACTACTACTAGTAGTATAGTAGTATATGATACATGAGTGTTTAAAGAATTAGGCTGGTCACAGTAAGGGGATTCAATCCCCTCCCCCCCCCCTCCCATTTTCTCTGCCACGTCAGCTTTCTCTCTCCAGCGACCTTCAGACGATTGAGTGCTCCAGTAAGGGCGACCTACACTATAAAAAACATACCCCACAAAAATAACTTTTATATTAATTTAAACACTAAAAAGCACACACAAATAAATAAATGCACATGAAATGGGAATTGTATATCGATCGGATACATGACCAAGTAGGGATGATCGAGTGTGGGGATCTAATCACCACAGAAGGGAGATCGAAATGAAATCGATCAACCAAATGCAGCGATCGATGCTACTGTGAGTAGCCTTAAAGGTGCATTTAGTTAGAGAATAAATTTCTTAATTTTTTTTATTTTTTATTTTTTTATTTTTTTATTTTTAATTATTTTCAGATTTGTAAAGAGAAAAAAGAGGATTTAATTTTCAAAAAAAAAAAAAAAAAAAAAACAAAAAAAAAATGATAATAATATTCATATGGTATTGTTTTCTATTCTCAAGAAAACGAGGATGGTTATAAGGGAAACAATGAAAACAAGGAAAACGAAAACAATATGTTTTGTAGTTTCCTTTGTTATATATAATTACCATTAATAAGAAAAGGTGACAATAAAACAAGAGTTAGTTTGGAATTTAATTAATTCAAATTAGGACAGACAGTTTCAAGATGTGAGAAAAACTGAAGCGGGAAATTCGTCAGGGTACACATGATATATTGATATATACTACTAGTAGTATAGTAGTATGATACATGAGTGTTTAAAGGGGCATTTAGTTAGAGAATAAATTTATTAACTTTTTATTTATTTATTTAACTTTTTAATTTTTTTTTCCAGATTTGTAAAGAGAAAAAAAAAAGGATTTAATTTTCCATTAAAAAAAAAAAAAAAAAAAAAACACATTCATATGGTATTGTTTTCTATTTTCAAGAAAACGAGGAGGGTTATATGGGAAACAATGAAAACAAGGAAAACGAAAACAATATGTTTTGTAGTTTCCTTTGTTATAGTGAGAAATGCAAATTTTCTATCTTTGTAGAGAATTTGAAGGGAAATATTTGATTTGAATGCAATCTTTATTTTCCTTTTTGTACAAAACAGTTTGTGAAAAACAATGGTGTTTCCTTTTAACTAAACGCAACCTAAGCTAGCGTTTAGTTGTATATATATATATTATTTTTTCGTTTCTAGATTCCTGGACAAGGGAATGATTTTTCATCTCTAGAGAAGAGTAGAATTTTAAAAACCCGTTTATATAGAGTTATATTTTTCCCTTTTAAAAAGATTACCTCGGATTTCGACAGTGAGCGGCGATAGCGAGTATGGAAGGTGAAGATGTTACCAATGGTGATTAGGTTTAGAATAAGATACTTGAATGATAGATTGAGAAATTTTTTCTTTTTTGTTAAAGAGAAAAAAGTGGAGATGGGTAGATTGAGGTTTTCATTTATCTATACTATATATAATGGAAAAACCAAATTTTCTTGAAAGTGAAAAGTGAAAACTCAATATATTTAAGGAAACAAACTAATACGCGGCTGGAAACTTAATTATGTACCTATTAGCGGAAACTATTTAATCATTATAATCTCGGAAAGTATTCAATCATATAATGTACACGACCGAAAACTTATGTCGTTATAAAATTTCGTTGTTGTGTACGGGCACTCGTCTAATCTAATTAAAATTTGGAAAGTTGGGATTTCACTTTTTTGAAAATTGTTAGGGAAAAAACGTGACTAAATGGCTTTTCAGTTTTTTCATATTTTTTATAAAAACTTCTTTAAATAATAAAATATTTTTCACCAACTACACACCCCTAAGTTTTTTTTGTCTTATAATTCACAAACTTGTTAGGGAGTTTAATGCTTGTGTTGGGGTTATGCTTAAGAAGCCAAACCAATAAAATCGCTGTGTTTCGTTAAACATTATCGTTTAAGTGCTGATCTTCTGTTGTAGTTCAATCTCAAGTTGCCAACAAGAGAAAAGTTTATTTGCTTACTCTTATATTGGTGCTTACTGAGGCCCATCCATTTATTTTGATCTAATGGTGGGGATTAAACATAAGATTTAATATGCTTAACCTTAATTATCCCAACTATATAAAGCCTTTTTTCTTCTTCTTTTTTTCATTTGCTTCATTTTTTACACACACTTCGTGTGTATTTTCCTCTGCTCTCATTCCTTCCCTCCAAAAATTAGTTATCCCGATCCACAATTACCGTTCCGATGATCATCACCGTTCCGATCACCATCACCATCACCATCACCATCACCATTCCGATCATCATCTCACCATCACCTCCCGATCATTATCATCCTTTTTTATGTCTTCTTTTGATTTGAATAAACCGTTTTTTCAGAAGCTAATTTGATTGATATTGTTGCGGTTGTTAATGCTATTGAATCGGTTGTTAATTATGTGGATCAAGTTGTTTAACATTCATTCAGATCAAGTTGCACACCACGTGTTTGATGAAATGTGTGAGTGAAAAATATTTGATAATCTTGTTATCTGCTCCTGTATTTTTGCTTATTAATTAAGCTGTTAGTTGAATTTTTTTTAACTGCATTGGAATGCTATTTTTATGTCTGATTTCTGTTTTGAATCTGCTCTCTATCATATGTGTAGTATCACCAGTGATATCTGAAGTTGATGATATTATAATTTTGTTGTTTTATGTGGTTCTCAAGATACAACCATTAGAAGCACACAGGAAATGAACCTAGGGTAAGACATGTGTCTTTGCCTGGATTTCCCTGATAGCTTCACTATGAGGTCCTTGAAGATCATCTCTCCAATATCTATTTTTCTACCCTCCAGGAGGCTGAACACTATCATTTGTTGAGCAGTGTTCAATTGCTCCGTGGAGGACTTATTCCCACTAAGGACCTGAATGACAAAGGTCATCAGGATCCTCCAGACTGCAAGAAACCAGGTTTTGATTATTGGGGCTTTGGCCAATAAAGTCCCTGGGGCCACATCAGGGTGTTTGTCATCATGTGGCCCAAGTAAAAGCAATTTGGCCTTTACTTCAGCTTCAGTGGGCTGAGGGTCAAAGTTCTCAGCGAAATCAAGGCCTGTGGCTTTGATAAAGGTTTGGTAATTAAGGGAGAGGGTCTTTCTCCCATTCTTCACTGAGAACGTGATGATGGTGTCCTTGATGACATCAGGGCTTGTGGCCACTGCTGTGCACCAGAACTCCCTCAGGTAGTCATGGTAGATGACTGGGGGTGTCTTGGTGAATGCCTTAGAAAGGAAGCAATTTTGCAAATATTTCACCATATCCTTATAGGCCGGAAATTTTTCCGGGTAAGCAAAATTCCCTACGACATTATTCTTGGTCAAATCCACGCCTTCTAGTTGGAATTCCACATTAGGGGCATAGGTAATAGCTCTAGAAGCAGCCATTTTAAAGAAGGTCTTGGTTTTGCCAGAAGAAAATGGTCTGAGTTTAGAGGTCAAGAACACACACTAGTTTTTTTAAAAGAAAAGAAATAGTTTGATTAAGATTTCTAAAACGTGTGTGTGTTATTTTCTTTGAGGGTATTTATAGGGAAGTGGAGAGGAGAGGTGGTTTTGCCACTAATGCGAATTTTTCTCAAAAATTTAAAAAACGTTTTGTATAAACGTTTGATATCCGCATTAAATGCCACCACTTCCACTATCCCGGGTTTTGCGCAACTGTCAAGGTGAACAGTTGTACCGTCTGCAAAAGTGTATTTTGCAGTGTGACATCACCATATATAATATCAAAGGATATTATTTGTGAGTAGAGGCATTAAATGCCAAAAGAACATATATTCCTATATTAAATAGGTATTCAGTTACCAACCTCGGACATTTACTAACTAAATACTTAGAACATTAAGTATAGCATTGAATGTCATCTTGAGGCTCCTGAGTGACTTTTCATTCAGTGTTAGGGGTTCAGGGAAGGTTATTCAGTGATCTTATTCACTGAGAGACACATTGAGTCAGGGACCTGAGGTTTTCAGAATTTACACTTAGTTGGATGGATTCAATCAGTGGACTGATTCTCAATATCCAACATTCCCAATTCAGCTTTCAGTCTTGTGAAAGTTGGTTCATCCAATGGTTTAGTGAATATATCAACTAGCTGATATTCAGTGGGAATGAAGTGTAATTCAATGTCACCATTCATGACATGGTCCCTGATGAAATGATATCTGATATCAGTGTGTTTGGTTCTCTGATAAAGAACAGGGTTGTTTGAGATAGCAATTGCACTTGTGTTATCACAAAAGATGGGAACCATCTTATAATTGATGTCATAGTCACTGAGTTGACTTTTCATCCATAGCACATTTGCACAACAACTGGCTGCTACAACATATTCAGCTTCTGCTGAGGACAAGGCAACTGATTGTTGCTTCTTAGCACTCCAACAGACTAGTTTTCCACCAAGGAATTGGTAGGAGCCTGAGGTGCTTTTCCTATCCATGTTGCAGCCAGCATAGTCAGAGTCTGAGTACCCTTTGAGATCAAAGCCTGAACATTTAGGATAGTACAATCCAAGACTTGGAGTACCCTTCAGGTACCTGAGGATCCTTTTCACAACTGTGAGATGTGGTTCTTTTGGGTCAGACTGATATCTGGCACACAAGCAGACTGAGAATTGGATATCAGGCCTTGATGCAAGTAGGTACATCAGTGACCCAATCAGTCCTCTAAATAGAGTTTGATTGACTGGTTTACCAGCAAGGTCAGGACCAAGGTTGTTTGGAGGAACCATGGGAGTTTTCACTGAGGCACAGTCACTGAGCTCATACTTTTTCAGTAGGCTTCTAGTGTACTTCTCTTGACTGATAGAGGTACCTTTATTAGTCTGGTTGATTTATAGTCCAAGGAAGTAAGTGAGTTCTCCCATCATGCTCATTTCAAATTTCTTTGCCATCAGTTTTTCAAACTGTTTGCAAAGTTTATAACTTGTTGAGCCAAATATGATGTCATCCACATACACTTGAACAAGAATGACATCTCCATTTGTCCTATAGATAAACAATGTGTTGTCTATCTTCCCTCTGACAAATTTGTTTTGGATGAGGAAGGCTGAAAGAGTTTCATACCATGCCCTAGGAGCTTGTTTTAGTCCATAAAGGGCTTTGTCAAGCTTGCAGACATAGTCAGGAAACTCACTGCTTTCAAATCCAAGAGGTTGTTGAACATAAACTTCTTCTTTCAGTGATCCATTTAAGAATGCACTTTTTACATCCATTTGGTACACTTTGAAGTTCATGTAGGTTGCAAATGCAAGGAAGATCCTGATGGCTTCCATCCTTGCCACTGGTGCAAATGTCTCTTCATAGTCAATGCCTTCTTGTTTATTGTAGCCTTTGGCAACAAGTCTGCCCTTGTTTTTAATGACTGTGCCATTTTCATCAGTTTTGTTTTTGAACACCCATTTCATGCCAATGACTGAAACATCTTGAGGACATTTGACCAAGGTCATTACCTTGTTTCTGTCAAATTGTTCCAGTTCATCATGCATAGCCTGAACCCAACTTGGATGTTTAAGTGCTTCTTTGACACTTTTAGGTTCAATGGTGGAAATGAAGTCCACAAACAGGCATTCATTGGCTGAGGCTGCCTTTTGTTTAGCAGTCATGCTTCTAGTAAGCATACCTTCAGTAGGCTCTCCAATTATGTTAACAAGTTCTATATCTTTAGACCTAGTCCAACTGTCCTTTTGGTCTTGAATATTGATTAGAACTTGTGTAGGCCTGATTGGGTGGAGGTGTAGGTTCAGGTGCAGACACTTGATGATCTTCAAGATCTTGAGTGTCTGACTGACTTGGCTGATCACTGAGATTGATAGGTTCCTGAGCACTTTGTTCAGACTGATTGACTACATCAGTACATGTCTGTGCTTCAACAAACTCAGTGATGGTTGGGTAAGGAAGGTTGTGAGGGACTATGTAGTAAGAAATATCAGCATCTGCTTGATATTGAGTGGAAGGATTATTGTCAGGATGATATTCATCAGGAGGATATCTTGATGAATCATTAATTCCTATCTCTTCCACTGAGGTGTTTGAGAATCTGATTGCTTCAGCACTCTCATCAAAGGTGACATGGAATGTTTCCTCAGTTTGTTGTCTCCTTGTATTGAATGCCCTGAAGGCTTTAGAGACAAGAGAGTATCCTAGGAAGTATCCATCATCAGCCTTAGCATCAAATTTCCCTAAGTGATCCTTGTGATTATGAATAAACACAGGACACCCAAAGACATGAAAATAGCTGATGTCAGGGATTCTTCCCTTGAATAACTCATAAGGAGTTTTGCTATGTCTCTTGACAATGATGGATCTGTTTTGTGTGTAACAGGCAGTTTTGACTGCTTCAGTCCAAAAGTGTTTGGATAGGACTGATCCATTTAGCATTGTCCTAGCAGCCTCAATGAGTGTTATATTTTTCCTTTCAGCAACACCATTTTGTTCAGGTGTGTAAGGAGAGGAGAAGTTTTGAGAGATTCCTTTCTCATCACAGAAACATTCAAGTTCATGGTTTTTGAACTCAGTCCCATTGTCAGTCCTGATTTGTTTGACTTTTATGTCATTTTGATTTTTAATGTTCCTGACAAAGGACATGATTGTTCCAGCTGCCTGACTCTTTTTGGTCAGGAAGTAAACCCAAGTGTATCTTGAGTATTCATCCACAATGACCAGAGTATACTTCTTGTTAGTGCAAGCAGTCTCGTTGGGGAGATTGCTAGTGCAAGCAATCTCGTTTGTTTTGATTGATGACAAACATGTAACTTGATACATAACGTAAAATGTACAAGTTACTTGTAATATTATATTGTCTCAACATACATTCTACACCTCTCAAGTCCTCGTATGATACAACATAGGTTCGTACATGTTTGTTATGTAGCATTATGATCAGACCCTTAACAAACCATTTAGAATGTTTAAAATACGGTTAGGTAATTAAGTATTTTAAAAAGGCTAATCATTCTACTTGAAAATATTTTTTGTCTGACACCCGCGGATCCAATTGGTATAACTAACGGATCCAATTTATGGGATCCGCCAGATCCGTGGCTTGTAGAAATTGTTTTTCTATAAATAATTTTACACATGGTTTTAGTAGTACACATGGTTTTAGTCTTACACATGGTTTTAGTTTTACACATGGTTTTAGTTGTACACATGGTTTTAGTCTTACACATGGTTTTAGTTTTACACATGGTTTTAGTGATGACATCAAATAACGACATATTATTAGCATCATTTATCCTATATTATTGACTTGTTTTATATCACTTTATATGAGAATTGATACTTAATCGTTTACTTTTGTAATTCTCAGTTATAAACAAGCTGATGAACTCAAATAAGTACATTTTATTACTATCATTTATCCTATTAATTTGACTTGTTTTACTATATTATGTATGAGGATTGATACTTAATCGTTTACTTTTGTAATTCTCAGGTAAAAACAAGCATTTGGTGAAACTTAGCGATTTTGGACTGATTATGGAGCAAAACATGCAAGAAGTTAAGAGTCTACTGAAATGAAGAAGATCAAGACTAATCTGCTCCAGATGCGCCGCATCTCACTCATTACATACGGCGCATCTCTATTAAGATTCCACCAGATACGATCCAAGATACAAGAGGACATGCGCCGCATCTAATCATGGAGTTACGCCGCATCTTCTGGCGGTTTACGAATATTCCTGAATATTATAATCTTGGACCCCACGCGAAGTTAAGTCAATGCGCCGCATCTACTTAATAGATGCGCCGCATCTTCCCTCAGACAGAAACTATAAATACCCCAAGACCAGACGAATTTCGAGAGCAATAATTTAGATTCGAAGACCGAAGCAGCAGAACCCTAGGACGAATTCAGTCAAGGAGGCAGCACAAGACACACCAAACGAAGATACAAGAGCTGTAAGAAGGTGCTGCATGTGTTTAATTCATTAAGTAGTTTTGTTTTATTGTGTTAGCAAACTTTAATTCATCAGGATTGGTGGCTTGTGTAATGTGACAACGAAAGATTGCACTCCCTTTAATACTTGCTTTCCCATCAATTAAAGTTTATATGTTGATGTCTTTGGTTACTACTTATTAGTGCATTGATAACCTCTGTGTTTATTAGTGGCTTGCGGGCATTTGACTGCGAAAAACAATGTGGCTCCCACGGTTATTACTAAATTGATCACTTAGGAATAACTTTTAGACATAAGTAATCATTAAGGGTTTACTCGCCGATAAGAATAGGACCAACGAGAAAGGGTTAACTACATACACTTCATATAAAGCTATCAATAAAACAAGTGACAATCTACTTAATCATAAGGACAGCCCTCTTATTGTCTCGAGTATTTATCTGTGTACGTGTGTGCTACTTGCTGATTCGTGCCTATTGGTTTATTTTATTATTTAATTGCAAACAAATCGTGCCAGTCTCTCAGGCTGAAACCCCCTTGCGTTAGGATATTAAAATACTGATTAGAATAACGAGATAATACGTTCCACTCTTAGTGATCGACACTCTACTTACCATTATATTCATACTGACGGGGTACACTGCTCGTTAAGTGTGTGTGTTATTGATAAGTCGGCTAAATATAAATTTAAAACTTGAGTAGGCATTAAAACTGCTAAACCGCAACGACACATCACGCGCATCAAGTTTTTGGCGCCGCTGCCGGGGAGTGAATTGTTATTATCTGTTAATTTGATTAGTATTTTAATTAGGTTTTTCTGTTTATTAGATTAATTGCATCATTGTATTATTTTGCATATTTGTTGTTTTGTGTGTTATTTGTTTGCTTTTTTGTTTGTTTTTATTTGTGTTTATTTTGTTTGTGTGTTTTTATTTGTTTTTATTTTTCGTATTTTTTCTGTTCTGCTATCGTTGTACTGTGCTAAATCAAACGATACGGCGCATCTGATCTCTCAGATACGGCGTATTGCGTTTATTTTTTTTTTAAATACAACGCGTTTAATTAATTCGATACGACGCATCTTTTCCCCAAGATACGGCGTATCTGTTTTTAATAAGAATTTTTTTTTAAGCGATAAAGTAATACGACGCATCTGCTTTAGCAGATACGGCGTATCTGTTTTTGATAAAAAAAAAATTTTCTAAACGTTAACGCCATACGACGCATCTGCTTTAGCAGATACGGCGTATCTTTTATTTTAATTAAAAACAGTTTTCGAATTATTAAACAGATACGGCGCATCGATCTCTGTCGATACGGCGTATCCTCTGAATCAAAAATCTCGTATTTTTAAACGTAACGAAAATACGGCGCATTAACTTTCGTTAATACGACGCATTTAATTTTAAATAAATATCGATTTTTGATTAATTAATTCGATACGGCGCATTCATAAATTCTAAGCGGCGTATCTATTTTCTGGATAAAGTCTGATTAAATTTTAACGATTATAAGATACGGCGTATCCAACTTTTTGGATACGGCGCATCGTCTGCAGATATCAGTAACTTTAATTTTTCGTATTCCGTTTTCGTTATTAATTATCTGATATATTACTTTCTCGAGCATACCCTACTGATATTTTTGTGTTGATTTCAGGAAGTCCATGACCAGGAGTTCTACGAAGAACTTGATTCAACCTTCCGAAGATCCTGAACGAGCCCTACATTCGCTTAAAAGGCTTTTCAACACAAGAAGCTTTGATCTTTCAAGTTCACTCGAGCTTGATTACTTTTCTGAAGAAAAAGAGGAATTCGAAACAGAAACAATGGGCGAAAACACTACTATGGAGGAATACATGAACAGTACCCGTGCTGATTACACTTCAGGAGTTGCTAGACCTAAGTTTGATGATAAGTCAAAATTTGAATTGAAGGGTCAGTTTCTCAAGGAACTAAGAGAGAATGCTTTCAGTGGGACGGAACATGAGGATGCTAATGAGCATGTTGAAAAGGTCCTGGAGATTGCAGATTTGTTTACTTCAGAAGGAGTGACTGACGATCAAATCATGCTAAGAATCTTTCCACTCTCACTAAAAGGAGCTGCTAACAAGTGGCTAAGGAATGAACCTGCGAGTTCAATCACTACATGGGGAGATTTGAAGAGCAAATTCCTGAAGAGATATTGTCCACCTGCTAAGACTGCTAAAAAGATGGAGGCTATCAATAGTTTCAAGCAAGAGCCTGATGAAACTCTTTATCAAGCTTGGGAACGATTTAAAGATTTATTGGTAAAATGTCCTCAACACTATCTAACCCCTATGCAGGAGATAATATTGTTTTATCAAGGATTGGACGTGCCTACAAGACAGATTTTGGATGCTAAGGGAGCTGTACCTCAAATGAGTGCAACTAATGCTAGGAAAGCAATCCAAGAAGCTGCCGATCATTCTCAAAAATGGCACGATGGGACCTCTACTAGATCTAAGAGCAGCACTAATTTTGACGGGATTGCTGCTATTCAAGCTCAATTGGATAAAATTAGTAGAGAAATGAAGAAGCGTGATGAAAGAGCGTATGCTGCCCAAGTTGGATGTGAAAAGTGCGAAGGACCTCACTACACTAAAGATTGCCCGAATAAGAATGAAAGTGAGACGTTTGAAGAAGCATATTACACCCAATTTGGACAACCATTCCGACCTTCGGGGAGATTTAGAGAAGCTACACCGGGATTATATCAAAGGAACAACTTCAATCCCGCTTATCAAGAAAGGAGGCAGACTTTAGATGATACTTTAAAGCAAATTATGACCGATGTTGCTAAAAGACATGAAGAGAATACTGCTATGATCAAAGAAATTCGAGCTTCAACGGACACTACTGCAAGAAATCAAGGAGCTTCGATCAAAGCATTGGAACAACAAATTGGTCAAATGAGCAAAGTTCTTCAAGAAAGGGGATATGGAAGTTTACCGAGCTCAATTGAAACCAACCCAAGAGATCATGTCAAGGCCATAAGCACCACTGAAGAAGTCACTCCTAATATACCTAGAAGATCGATGAATGGTAATGATGGTGCAAGACCCGAATTTTTCTTTAATTCTTTAATCAGCTTAAGGAGACTACTAAAAGAGAAGACAAAGATTGAAGAGGAGATCAAGGCAACAATGAAAGAAGAGAGCCCTGCAACCGACTCAAATGCCTTGCCTCATAAAGAAAGAGACCCAGGAAGTTTTACTCTACCTTGTTCTATTAATAATATATCTTTCAATAATGTGTTAGCTGACTTAGGAGCTAGTGTTAGTGTTATGCCTCTTAAGACATTCGCTACCCTAGGACTAGGAAAATTAGCACCAACTAAGTTACTTATTGAATTGGCTGATAAAACGGTAAAACGACCTGAAGGGATTGCTAATAATGTGCTAGTTAAGATTGAGCAGTTTATTTTTCCCGTAGACTTTGTTATACTAGACATGCCCGAGGATGTTAAGATTCCTTTAATCCTCGGAAGACCTTTCTTGTCTACTGCCCATGCTAAGATTGATGTGTTTAAGAGAAAAATCTCATTAAGGGTAGGGAATAATAAACTAGTCTATAAGTGCCAAGATCCGGTTAAAAGCATAATTAGAGGTGTTTATGTGCTAGGATTAAGAGAGCGTATGGACCTCGATCTTGAAGCTAGACTTATGGGAGAAACATTGATTCAAAACAACTTAACTAATCCTAATCATGAGAACTTTGAGGAATTCATTGACCTTAATGTACCTACCGAACTTAGACGCAATGTTGTTAATGATTCTGATGATGAGTGGTATGATTGTGTAGTAATTAATAAACGTAGGAGAATAGTTGAGAAAACGAATTTGAATAATGATGTGTTTATTGAACTACCACCCCACCTTGCTTATTTGTGCTTATATGATAATAAGAATTTCCCGTCTATCATTTTGTCATCTCTGCCCGAAAGGGACAGGACTTTGTTTATACAGATATTAAAGAAGAACGGCGTGGAAATTAAGGACGAGCAAGGAGTGTTCAATATTACTGAATTGGCGATGAAGGAGCGCGATGTTTCCGACTCCTTCAATGATCGATATTAAAGAGCTGAACGTGAGTCTAACTTGAAGACTCTGGAATAAAGACAAGTGCTTACCGGGAGACAACCCGGAGAATTTCTATTATTCTGTTTTCTGTGTCGAGTCAGTCAGGCCCGCATGAGGATACGGCGCATCTCAATTCTGAGATGCGACGCATCTCCTGCAATGGTCATATCTTATTTTAATTTTTCTGCATTTTTATTTTCGACTTTAAAACTTTTTATCAGTTTATTTTAATGCGGCGCATCCCTGGTTAAGGATGCGGCGCATCTTTATTCTGATCCGTATTTATTCCAGGCTCGATACGGCGTATCTTCTTCCATAAGATACGGCGCATCGACTGACCTGATGATTTTCAGTTTTAATTTTTAAGTTTTATTTTTCCTAACTACTAATGTATTATGCAAGTTTGAACCTTTCTTATCTTAGGTGTGTTTTAAAGTGTTGGTGGTATTATAGTTTTCTGGATTTCCTGTGGATACATCAAGTATGAAGCTTAAACGTTCTAATCCACAAGAAAGATGATTTTTGCTCTTATCAAATGGAGGATCATACCGAGCAAATCTCAGGGGAGTTTTCCTGTTCTAATTCTTTTATTTTCCAGTTTTTAACCTTTTATACAAACAACGAGGACGTTGTTTAACTTAAGTGGGGGGATTGGAGAATTAGAACACTTAACAATTACTTGTCCTAAACTTTTTCAAAAATTATGCTTAAAATGTGCTTAATATATCAAACTTAAAATTTTTTTAGCATGTTTTTGTTTAAGATCTAAGTTGCATAGCTGCACACATGACGTTATTTTCAAAAATTGTGATTTTTCAAAAATTCACAAATCTATGAGTGTGCCGGTGACTTGTAAACTTTAGAACTTGGCTTGTATACTATTCGAGACCACCATAATAAGTATTATATTTATATAATTGGAATGACTTGTCTAAATTGGTAAAATTCTAGGATTACACCCAAATAGCCTATTATATGTTATGTGTTATTAACTAACTACACTGGTTAGTTAACCCCCGTATAAACCCTTTTGTTACTCTCATTTTTAGAGTAAGATACCCCTAGAAAAACACTCAGAGCCATTCCTTTCGTTTCTTACACCTATGTTTAAAATGTTTCGTTACACCCTTACACCTTAGCCTACCCTGTAGATTAGAATCCGTGGTTGGTTAATTGCTATAGGCAAAGTGTGTTTCCTTACATTACCTGTGTTCGCGTGCGTAATTCATTATCTTTGGTTAGGTCGGGAAATTGCACAATGCAATTGGAGTGAAAGTAAATATTGTATATCTTTGAGTTTATTTTTCATGTGTTTACTACTTTCACTATTACCGTTATTTCTGAAGTATGAAAAGTATGGAAAAATTATCCAGAATTATCATTATAGTGATGTGGTGAAATTTTACACATCTATGTCTATGTTAAAAAAAAAAAAAAAAAAAAAAAAAAAAAAAAAAAAAAAAAAAAATCGAAAAAATGAGAAAAGAAAAAGAAAGAAAGAAAAGTTGGAAGTTTGTTTTAACCAACTTATGTAAAGTTATGTAAGTGGTCGATATCACCACTATTTGTTATATATTATATCTATGGATTGAATGGGAATTGGCAGTTATGGGAACGCCAATTAAGGTTTATTCTTTGATTAAGATCTTGTTGAGTATAATTCGTGTCTACCTAAAGCGTGTGTTTCAAGGGTTAAAGCGTGAGTTATTCGATGATATGAGTCTTATTCATGGGATGGTTGGGATAGTGATTAACCACACTTAGGATTTTAATTTATTTGTTTTGTTTATTTTTCATTTTACACCAATTTATATCCCAAATGTTATCCATGCCCTTTATTATTCTTTATCCAACCAAACCTTTGATTTATTGAGATTAGGGATTTGAGCAATCTTAAGTATCGTAGTCGTGGATTCGGCTATGTATTTATGATTTTGTCGCCCTTTTTGATATATTATTATTGGTGAAGTTTGGACATATCTTTAGCCTATTCGAGTTAAGGATTTGAGCAATTGCAAGTATCGTGTTCGTGGATTCGATCATGTATTTGTGATTTTGTCGCCTTTTCTGGAATTTGAGATCGATAGTGATCAAGAATAATTAACCCTTAAGCCTGAAAACCCTTTTTACCGCTTTAGATTTGTTATTCCTTAGCTTTAGTGGAGGAGATGTGTATACTTGCCAAACTTATGATAGAATATTCGTCACGACTGGACAGTTAAACGATTAGATTTGCTTTTATCAACTTATTTTATTTTACTTCTAATTCGTTAAGTGTTTAGTTGTGTGATTATGAAATAAACGAATACATGCTTAAATATAAAATAAATCCTAACATCTTTTAGGATACATTTTCATAAGAGAAATTCTAAGGTTTACTTGGGGACAAGTAAAGTTCAAGTGGGGAGATATTTGATGAACTCAAATAAGTACATTTTATTACTATCATTTATCCTATTAATTTGACTTGTTTTACTATATTATGTATGAGGATTGATACTTAATCGTTTACTTTTGTAATTCTCAGGTAAAAACAAGCATTTGGTGAAACTTAGCGATTTTGGACTGATTATGGAGCAAAACATGCAAGAAGTTAAGAGTCTACTGAAATGAAGAAGATCAAGACTAATCTGCTCCAGATGCGCCGCATCTCACTCATTACATACGGCGCATCTCTATTAAGATTCCACCAGATACGATCCAAGATACAAGAGGACATGCGCCGCATCTAATCATGGAGTTACGCCGCATCTTCTGGCGGTTTACGAATATTCCTGAATATTATAATCTTGGACCCCACGCGAAGTTAAGTCAATGCGCCGCATTTACTTAATAGATGCGCCGCATCTTCCCTCAGACAGAAACTATAAATACCCCAAGACCAGACGAATTTCGAGAGCAATAATTTAGATTCGAAGACCGAAGCAGCAGAACCCTAGGACGAATTCAGTCAAGGAGGCAGCACAAGACACACCAAACGAAGATACAAGAGCTGTAAGAAGGTGCTGCATGTGTTTAATTCATTAAGTAGTTTTGTTTTATTGTGTTAGCAAACTTTAATTCATCAGGATTGGTGGCTTGTGTAATGTGACAACGAAAGATTGTACTCCCTTTAATACTTGATTTCCCATCAATTAAAGTTTATATGTTGATGTCTTTGGTTACTACTTATTAGTGCATTGATAACCTCTGTGTTTATTAGTGGCTTGCGGGCATTTGACTGTGGAAAACAATGTGGCTCCCACGGTTATTACTAAATTGATCACTTAGGAATAACGTTTAGACATAAGTAATCATTAAGGGTTTACTCGCCGATAAGAATAGGACCAACGAGAAAGGGTTAACTACATACACTTCATATAAAGCTATCAATAAAACAAGTGACAATCTACTTAATCATAAGGACAGCCCTCTTATTGTCTCGAGTATTTATCTGTGTACGTGTGTGCTACTTGCTGATTCGTGCCTATTGGTTTATTTTATTATTTAATTGCAAACAAATCGTGCCAGTCTCTCAGGCTGAAACCCCCTTGCGTTAGGATATTAAAATACTGATTAGAATAACGAGATAATACGTTCCACTCTTAGTGATCGACACTCTACTTACCATTATATTCATACTGACCGGGTACACTGCTCGTTAAGTGTGTGTGTTATTGATAAGTCGGCTAAATATAAATTTAAAACTTGAGTAGGCATTAAAACTGCTAAACCGCAACGACACATCACGCGCATCACAAGCATTAGGTGAAAGTTAATGATTTCGGACGGAAATTGGAGCAAAATGAATCAAGTTGGAAAAGTCTACTGAACTGAAGGAAGATGCGCCGTATCATTCTTGATAGATACGTCGTACATAAAGACTTAGACGTATCTGAGACCATTGCCTGACTTTAAAGAATGCGCCGCATGTATTTATCTCATGCGCCGCATATAAAACCTTGGTCAACGAAGAAGATCTGACTTATCTACTCCAGATACACCGTATGACATTCCTAACATACGGCGCATCAATCTCAAGACTTCACCAAAGATTATCCAAGATACTGAAGGACATGCGCCGCATAAAGATACAAGTTACGCCGCATCTGAAGACGGTGAACGAATATTCTGGAATATAATAATCTTGGACCCCACGCGAAGTTACCTAGATACGCCGCATCGGACCAATCCGATGCGCCGTATTGGCCATATACAATCTTAGCCGAGAAATCAAGTGAAGAATAGAAGCTCAATGAAGAAGTCAAGATTACATAATGATACTCGGAGATGCTTTCGTATTTTGGCCATAAAATCTTCATCCGGACTCCGTTTTAGGTGATTCAAGCGGCCACGGAAAGAGAAAAAGGAGATCTATATTTTTCAGAAGGAGATACGGCGCATTGGCTTTGTGGATGCGCCACATCGAGGTCGGAACAGCAGCAGACTAATTTTGGTAAACCTTGGAGGCTACTCTTCCTTACCCCTATAAATACCACAGCCCTATGGACGATTTGAGGATGATAAAAATCACTATTATCAGTTGGGAACAGCCCCAAATCGTCCCCAACACCTTCTTATTCCACCATTGAAGATCGACGAAGAACATCTCCATACTTATCTTTGTGTATCATTCGGTTAGCATAATAAATTTGTCTATGGATTTCTTATGTTTAATTTTTATGTATACTTTATCTTTTGCTGAGATTATGGGCTAACAACCTTAGGTGTTAGCCATGTTTATGAAGTTTTATTAGTTTTTATGATTTTGTCGATGTGTTTGCTTTGTTATTGGATTGGGTGCTTGTCGATAAAAACTCGTTTATTGCTTATAACTAGTAGAAGTCTATGTAACTAGGTCATGATCCTTATAACTTTAATTGATGTGACTTAACTACCTGTAATTGTGGTTGCTTAGGTTGAGTTATATGCGTGTTAACCCGAATCTCTATTAGGAATCATTGTTTGGCATAAACGGAACGTGTCTACAACCTAATAGGACTAGTAGCGTGTAATACCGAACTAGGTTAGATGGTTTAAAGCAATAAGTTAGTATTGATGCTAGACGAGTCACTATGATCATGTCCTCTTTCCCACCACGATGGTAGGTTATTTAATCGTGACAGGATTAATAATCGGATTGGCGACAAAACAATTGAATGAATTAAAACAAGTAGACATAAGCATGTATAACTATAAAATGGATTAGACGTGGCTAACCCGTTCTTCCTATCTATCTTCATCTATCTTTAATTTGCTTTTAATTAGTTTAATATTTATTTTCTCGTATTTAGTTTAATTAAACACACAAAATCGTGATAGCCTCTCAGGCTAAAACCCCAAAAATATTTACTTGCTTTCTAGGTTAGTTAGTTTAATAATTAGAATACCTTTAGATCACTTTAGCTTCGCTCCTAGTGAACGACCCTTGCTTACCTAAAAACTATCTACATTGATCGGGTACACTGCTCGTGAGTGTTTAGAGTCTATAGGTTAGTTCGGCAATAAATAAATTTAAAACTTGGTAGTTTATTATAGACCTAAAAAAAACACATCAAGTTTTTGGCGCCGTTGCCGGGGAGTGATTGTTTTAATTTGATTTATTGGTATTTTAGTTTAGTTAGTTTTATTTGTTTCTGTGTTTTCTGTGTTTCTGTCTCAGAAAGGCAATACGGCGTATCCTTGTCTGTGGATGCGGCGTATCTGTCTTATATCAATACGGCGTATACAGGTCAATTGTATACGGCGTATTGACGTTCTGTGACCAATTTTTTTTTATCGTTTTTCTTTATTTTTGTTTATTTAATTTTTATTTTTCGTTTTAGTTTTTATTGTTTTTGTTTCGGTTACTGCTGTTCTTGGTTGTTTATCTTTCAGGTAATAATGATGATGGATAATCCGGACATAACTATGGAAGAATATCTTAGGCTTAACAAAGAAAGATCCTTGTGCAATAAAAAGGTTTACGATTGGGAAAGAGCAAGATATGGTGCACAAGTCATCAATGATAAAGAACCCACGATGGAAGAGTACTTATTATCAAAGCAGGAAAAATCAGAGAAAGAAAGAAACAAATTGCCATTTCGACACACTTGGACTTTATCCAATGATGATGATGAAGAAGAATCATACGATTTTGGTGCAATTAGGTTTCCGGCAATAGTTATTGATGATGTTATTTCTCCGGAAGTTGCCCAAGATGAAGAAGAGTCACAAGTGTTTGATTTTTTGAATGAAAATCCGGCAATTGTTTACAAAGAAGCTTATTCATCCGAAAGTGCTTATGATGAAAATGAAGATGAATGTGGAACAATGGTGTATGGTGCTATTACTTGTGATTTTTCACCCGAGTTGGAAAATATATTCTCATCATATCAAAAACACCATGATGATATTCCATCGGATGAAGATAATGAGTATTCTAATATTGAAAGTTTTGATTGTATTGTGTACGATGCCATACCGCAATTGCCACAACAAAATGAAATATTCATGCGTGGAACAAATGAGCCAGATTATGACCCCACAAAGGATTTTGAAGAAATGTGGGATGACTTATTTGAGGCGGCTATTCGGGAAAAGGATGAAATTACAAGACCACTAGTTGAAGATGGAGACTCACAAGATGAATTGGAGTCACTTACAACAAAAAGTGGTACTAATTTATTTAATATTATTAATCCCGTTACTAATAATCTTGCTAGTTTTCCTAAACAGGTTGCAAAACGAAAGAATAATGAGGTGGAATTTACTACACCAACTAATGATGAATATAAAGCACCTGTTATCAACCCATTTTTGGTTGAAATAGAAAAAGAATTCAAGGATGAGCTGATGGACACGACTATGATTGAAGAGGATGATTTCAATCCTATGAAGGATATAGAGGAACCCGAACTTTTACTCGCCAAAGACCCTTTCTCATCTTTTTTGGAAGTCAAGGGACGCCTTACTACCAATAGAACAAACGAAGAAGAAGGGAGATTCATTGATCCTCAACATACTACTCTCTCACATGTAATGTTCATGTCATCCAATTTAACAACCAAACCGGGTAAGGTAATGAACGAAGTACACATATTGCCAAGGTATTATCTTTACATATTCTATCCATCTCTAGTAGCAAATTTACACCGTTATGGTGCTTATTGCTACTATCACCCACACTTGACCGCAAGTGGGGGGAAAAACACCTTATTGCCTAGTAAATAAGGGTGGAGTCAGGCTCGTGACTCTAACAAAAACAAGCGCTTCTTGGGAGGCAACCCATGCTTGTCTTTTATTTTGTTTTTAGTTTATTTTTATTTTCGTATTTCTGTCAGTTGGTCAATACGGCGCATGCACTTTTAGTGGATGCGGCGTATTAGTTACAGGAAGTTGATGCAGCGTATCCAATATTCCATGGATACGGCGCATCGACACTCTGACCTGTAATTTTTTTTCGTATTTTTATTTTCCTAACCAATGATTAACGAGATGCTCTCGAGATTCTTTTTCTGTGGTCTCTATATTTTTACAGGTCTGGACAATTGAAGAGGTTGATGGACTCCCGCATTATATACGCTCGCACGTTTACATTGGAAGATCATACCGAGCAAATCTCAGGGGAGTTCTCCGTTCTAATTCTTTCTATCTCTTGTTTTTAATTTTAAATACAAACAACGAGGACGTTGTTTAACTTAAGTGGGGGGATGGAGAATTAGAACGTTACTTGTCCTAAATTTTCAAAAATATGCTTTAATCTATGCTTAATTATCAAAATTTAATTTTTTTAGCATGTTTTTGTTTAATCTAAGTTGCATAGCTGCACACATAACCTTATTTTCAAAAATTGTGAACTTATCAAAATCCACAAATCTATGAGTGTGCCGGTGACTTGTAAACTTTAGAACTTGGCTTGTATACTATTCGAGACCACCATAATGAGTATTATTGATATAATTGGAGTGACTTGTCTAACTTGGTAAATTTCTAGGATTTCACCCAAAAAGCCTATATATGTTATGTGTTATTAACTAACTACACTGGTTAGTTAACCCCCGTATAAACCCTTTGTTTACTCTCACTTTTAGAGTAAGATTCCCCTAGAAAAATACTCAGAGCCATTCCTTTCGTTTCTTACACCAATGTTTAAAATGTTTCGTTACACCCTTACACCTTAGCCTACCCTGTAGATTAAAGTCCGTGGTTAGTTACTTTAGGCAAAGTGTGTTTCCTTACAATTGACTGTGTTCGCGTGCGTAATTCATTATCTATGGTTAAGGTCGGGAAATTGCACAATGCAATTGGAGTGAAAGTAGATATTGTATAATTTGAGTCTTGTTATTTTTCGTGTGTTTACTACTTTCACTATTACCGTTATTTCTGAAGTCATGAAAAGTATGGAAAAATTATCCAGAGTTATCGTTATAGTGATGTGGTGAAATTTTACACATCTATGTTTATGTTTGTAGTGTAAAAAAAAAAAAAAAAAAAAAAGAGAGAGAGAGAAAAAAAATCGAAAAAAAATGAGAAAAGAAAAAGAAAGAAAAAGTTGGATGTTTGTTTTAACCAACTTATGTAAAGTTTTGTATTAAGTGGGTGATATCACCACTATTTGTTGTTGTTTATTATATTTATGGATTGAATGGGAGTTGGCCGTTATGGGAACGCCAACTATGGTTATTCTTTGATTGAGATTTTATTGAGTATAATTCGTGTCTACCTAAAGCGTGTGTTTCAAGTGTTAAAGCGTGAGTTATTCAATGATATGAGTCTTATTCATGGGATGGTTGGGAAAGTAATTAACCACACTTAGGATTTTAATCTATTTGTTTTGTTTATTTTACATTTTACACCAATTTATATCCCAAATATTATCCATACCCTATATTATTCTATATCCAAACCTTTGATTTATTGAGATTAGGGATTTGAGCAATCTTAAGTATCGTAGTCGTGGATTCGGCTATGTATTTATGATTTTGTCGCCCTTTTTGATATAATATTATTGGTAAAGATTACTTGGTCCTATCTTTAGCCTATTCGAGTTAAGGATTTGAGCAATTGCAAGTATCGTGTTAGTGGATTCGATCATGTATTTGTGATTTTGTCGCCTTTTCTGGAATTTGAGATCGATAGAGATTAAGAAGAATGATTAACCCTTAACTAACAAACCCTTTTTACCGCTTTAGACTTGTTATTCCTTAGCTTTAGTGGGGGAGATGCGTATACTTGCCAAGCTTATGATAGAATATTCGTCACGACTGGACAGTTAAACGATTAGATTTGCTTTTATCGAAATATTTTATTTTATTTCTAATTCGTTAAGTGTTTGGTTGTGCAATTATGACAAAACGAATACATGCTTAAATATAAAAATAAATCCTAATATCTTTTAGGATACATTTTCATAAGATTTATTCTAAGGTTTACTTGGGGACAAGTAAAGTTCAAGTGGGGGGATATTTGATGACATCAAATAACGACATATTATTAGCATCATTTATCCTATATTATTGACTTGTTTTATATCACTTTATATGAGAATTGATACTTAATCGTTTACTTTTGTAATTCTCAGTTATAAACAAGCATTAGGTGAAAGTTAATGATTTCGGACGGAAATTGGAGCAAAATGAATCAAGTTGGAAAAGTCTACTGAACTGAAGGAAGATGCGCCGTATCATTCTTGATAGATACGTCGTACATAAAGACTTAGACGTATCTGAGACCATTGCCTGACTTTAAAGAATGCGCCGCATGTATTTATCTCATGCGCCGCATATAAAACCTTGGTCAACGAAGAAGATCTGACTTATCTACTCCAGATACACCGTATGACATTCCTAACATACGGCGCATCAATCTCAAGACTTCACCAAAGATTATCCAAGATACTGAAGGACATGCGCCGCATAAAGATACAAGTTACGCCGCATCTGAAGACGGTGAACGAATATTCTGGAATATAATAATCTTGGACCCCACACGAAGTTACCTAGATACGCCGCATCGGACCAATCCGATGCGCCGTATTGGCCATATACAATCTTAGCCGAGAAATCAAGTGAAGAATAGAAGCTCAATGAAGAAGTCAAGATTACATAATGATACTCGGAGATGCTTTCGTATTTTGGCCATAAAATCTTCATCCGGACTCCGTTTTAGGTGATTCAAGCGGCCACGGAAAGAGAAAAAGGAGATCTATATTTTTCAAAAGGAGATACGGCGCATTGGCTTTGTGGATACGCCGCATCGAGGTCGGAACAGCAGCAGACTAATTTTGGTAAACCTTGGAGGCTACTCTTCCTTACCCCTATAAATACCACAGCCCTATGGACGATTTGAGGATGATAAAAATCACTATTATCAGTTGGGAACAGCCCCAAATCGTCCCCAACACCTTCTCATTCCACCATTGAAGATCGACGAAGAACATCTCCATACTTATCTTTGTGTATCATTCGGTTAGCATAATAAATTTGTCTATGGATTTCTTATGTTTAATTTTTATGTATACTTTATCTTTTGCTGAGATTATGGGCTAACAACCTTAGGTGTTAGCCATGTTTATGAAGTTTTATTAGTTTTTATGATTTTGTCGATGTGTTTGCTTTGTTATTGGATTGGGTGCTTGTCGATAAAAACTCGTTTATTGCTTATAACTAGTAGAAGTCTATGTAACTAGGTCATGATCCTTATAACTTTAATTGATGTGACTTAACTACCTGTAATTGTGGTTGCTTAGGTTGAGTTATATGCGTGTTAACTCGAATCTCTATTAGGAATCATTGTTTGGCATAAACGGAACGTGTCTACAACCTAATAGGACTAGTAGCGTGTAATACCGAACTAGGTTAGATGGTTTAAAGCAATAAGTTAGTATTGATGCTAGACGAGTCACTATGATCATGTCCTCTTTCCCACCACGATGGTAGGTTATTTAATCATGACAGGATTAATAATCGGATTGGCGACAAAACAATTGAATGAATTAAAACAAGTAGACATAAGCATGTATAACTATAAAATGGATTAGACGTGGCTAACCCGTTCTTCCTATCTATCTTCATCTATCTTTAATTTGCTTTTAATTAGTTTAATATTTATTTTCTCGTATTTAGTTTAATTAAACACACAAAATCGTGATAGCCTCTCAGGCTAAAACCCCAAAAATATTTACTTGCTTTCTAGGTTAGTTAGTTTAGTAATTAGAATACCTTTAGATCACTTTAGCTTCGCTCCTAGTGAACGACCCTTGCTTACCTAAAAACTATCTACATTGATCGGGTACACTGCTCGTGAGTGTTTAGAGTCTATAGGTTAGTTCGGCAATAAATAAATTTAAAACTTGGTAGTTTATTATAGACCTAAAAAAAACACATCAACATGGTTTTAGTTATACACATGGTTTTAGTTTTATGTTTTCCTATAAATACTTGCCCATTGTTTACCCATGGTTTAAGCATTAGAACACACATTTCCTCACTCATTTCACACACTTAGATCAGTAGCAAAACATGTAGATTCATACATTAATCACCCTTTACATAATGATCATAATGTTACTAACTTTCATTATGTTGTAAGCATACATTGTTAATGATCCTGTGAAGCAAGCTCAAGATCATGAGACATCATCCATAGCATTCCAACATATGAAGATTCAAGAGTACTTGACATCCTCAATGATTGAAGACTTCTTATTCAAGAAGTTCATATAGATTAGTCATTTATATCCATTGAACATTTATGTCATGGATCATTGTAAACATCATTTGTATCAGTGAGTGTGGTTAGTGTTTTAGTCCTCAAAACACAAAGAGTGTCGGGAGTGGTTGTACCCGTGTAAAGAACACGGTATCTAGCTTAGTACCGGAAAAAGGTTAAGCGACGTAGGGAGTGGTTGTACCCTTGTAAAGAACTCGACATCTAGCTTAGTGTCGGTAATTGTATAGGCGACGTTGGGTTGGTTCTGCCCTGAAGTAGAACTCGGTGTTTAGCTTAGTACCAGAAAAGGAAGTAAGCAATGTGTAAAGGTTTTCTCCGCCTAAGAAAGGGAGGTTGTTGATCTAGTGAAGTAACTCTCGAGTTGGGTACTCGGGGAGTGGAGTAGGGCGGAGAGGAGCTCCGTAGCCGAACCACTATAAATCATCGTGTTCGGTTTGCGCTTTCTTTTACTTATCTCTTTACTTTTATGTTTGCATTATGTGATTGCTTGTGTTGTGATTAGTTGATAATACTTATGTGACAACTTGGTAGACATAAACTACAACAGACAGTTTTCATATTAGAACTAGCCAAAGTGGAAATTTGATACAATAAGTTTTAAGTTTTAAAACGGTAAACGTATTCACCCCCCCCCCCCTCTACGTTTTTCACACTTCTCATGGTTAATGGATCTAGGACTGATGGGCCCAAAGAGATCCATATGGAGAAGATGAAGGCAGCTTTTGATGGAAATGTTTTGTTTGGTTTTAAAGGATGCTCTATGATGTTTACCTTTTTCACAGCCAGAGCAGGGTTTATCCTTTGAAAACACAAGAGATGGTAAGCCAAGGACCTTATTTTGTTTGGCAAGATTGTTTATGTTTTTGAAGTTCAGATGGGAGAGTCTCTTATGCCAAAGCCAGTTGAGAGTTTCAGTGGCTTTAGCAAAGAGACAAGTTCCATTCTGAGTTAGAGTAGACATATCTAACACATAAACATCTTGTCTTCTTGGTGCAATAAGGACTACTTCCTTATTTGCATTGAAGATGGTACCTTGCTTATCATCAAACTGAACTATGTATTTAGCATCACATAGTTGACTGACACTGATTAGATTGTACTTAAGACCATTGACATAAGCTATCCTAGTAAAGACTATTCCACTACAGTTTACTGAACCATAACCTTCAGTGAGACATGATGAATTGTCAGCAAATACCACCTTGGGTCCTGGTTCCTCAACATATTTGTGCAGATATTCTTTCACACCAGTCATGCTCCTTGAACATCCACTATCTAGATGCCAAACTGGCTCCCTGGCATGTCTCTGCACAAATGGTAAACTGAGTTAGTTCTTTCTAGGACCCCTCTTCTTAGAGGGCTTGGCTTTGATGGCCTTTTTAAAAGTAACAATAGATGCATGGTCAGTGGTGGTATGGACTGAGCTTCCACATATTTTGCATTTGATTGTAGAGGTGGACTCAGAAGACTGAGAGGATGACTTAGGTATTCCTCTTCTAGCCTGAATGACCTTCTCATGTCCTGAGGTGTCATGAGTGGGATCTCCACATATGTCACAACTAGTGTCCATTAGACAATCCTCAGGAAGGTGGTCATTGAAGCCACAATGTGGGCAAGGTGAAAAAGGCTTAGCCTTTTGTTTCTGCTTCTTCTTAGAATCAGAGGGATACTTAAAAGCATGTGCTTTAAAGTTTGCAGCTTTGGATGTGACTGTGTATGACAAGTGATCAGAAGTTATGTGATCTTCCTTTTTGCATACCATGCAAAAGAGGATTCTATAGCAATCATCAGTGGAATGATTTGTATAGTTACACAGCTCACATATTTGCTGAGGTTTTGAGGGTTTTGTTTTGGTGGTGCTTGAGGAAGCTGATTTGAGTTCCTTAATCTTGGATTGAGGAGGTTTCTCAGAAGATTCAATCTTCTCACTCAGCTTCCTGACAAGCTCAGCCAACTGATCATATTTTGAATCAAGGCTTTCAGTTTTTACCTCAGTAGGGACTGAATTTGTTGAGTCATCAGTGGGAACTGAGACTTCAGGTGTGGGCCTTTTCAGAATGGTTTTTCCCATTCCTGACTTCTCCTTTGGAGAATGCTGAGAGTAGACTAATGGTGTAAGGTCTGAACATGGTGCAGCTCCCTGAAGGACTTTCAGAGGTGGGAGTGGTGTTTGTGATTCTGATTCAGACTCATTGATAGGCTCAGTATTACTGAGATTATCAGTGAGTCCAAGCATATCTTTTATAGCCTGACTTTCAGGTTGCAAGATTTTCCCAATCTCAAAGTTAGGTAACTTACTGACAGGGTTATTTCTTATAACCCAGTCACTAGACTTGGGTTCCATTTCTTGCTCAAAAGATATGCCAGCTGGTATGAATGCCTTTTCACTATGACTCTCACTGAGGGATTCAATGAGTTGGTCTCCTCCTATGACTTTCTTGTTCTCACTAGGAATAAGACTCACAGTTTCATAGACTCTAGGATTCTTTTTAGTCCAGCTTTCAATGACAGCCTTTTCTTTGTTAAGCTCAGTTTGGAGAGCTTGATTTTGTTTCAAAATCTCAGTGTTTTTAATTTGAAGTGTAACAACTTCTAGTTTGGCTTGTTTTAAGACAAGCAATTCATCTCTACACTTATTTAATTCTAAAACAAGATTGTTATATTTTGAAAGCAAATTAAGTCTTTGCTCTTCAACAAACTTAAGATCAACATTAATGTAATTCATGTAAGATTGCCAATCAGAATCATCATCCATAGAAAGTAAAATATTTACCTTTTTCATGGTTATGTTGACCCACTCTCCATTTCTTGCATGGCTTTTTCCAACAGCCAGTTGATCACTATCTGAAAGTGCCATCAGTGCACTGACACTAACTTCTTCATCATCTGAGGAGACCTCTTCTTCATCCCAGTCTTGTTCTTTGTCTGAACAGGTTTGGAGGTTTGAGCAGCCTGAGATACTGGGGGAGAGGCCTCAAGGAGAGCAAGTTTAGCCTTAGCTTTTCTATATTTAGCTTCAATGTCTTTGACAACATTTTGAACATTATTGTTTTGAAAATGTTGGGTAGACTGAAGCATTTTTAGTTGAAACTTGCTAGTTCCTGAAGAAGAACTATTTCCAGAAAATTTATATGAGGGTTCTGAGATAGTTTTTGAAAAACAGTCTTTTGCAAAGTGACCCTTTTTGCCACATTTGAAACATTCAGTGGTTTCATTTGCTTTTGCTTTAGAAAAGTTTGACTGATTTCTTTTGATAAAACGTTTTGAATTAGCAAGGAGTGCCCTTTCTTGAAATTCTAAGTGTAAATCATTAAGGTACTCCTCACTGGTTCTCTCATCAGCCTCATCATCAGAATTTTCTTGGAAATCCTGCACAACACCATTAGAATAAAAGGAAGTGGATAAGGGTAAGGTAGTCAGGGTCTTTTTGGTCTCAAGAGCTTTCTTTGAGTCTGGGTATCTCCTTGAGATTAAGTTGTCCTCATAGAAAAACTTCCCATAGATCTCAGGGAGCTCAAGGGTTTGAATGTGATTAGCATTCCTAAGACTCTGAGAGAAGTTTAACCACTTTTCAGGGAGACTGTTGACAAAGCCAACATTGATTTCATGCTTAGACAAAACTACACCATCATTTGATAATTCATTTATCAGGGTTTTGTATCTGGTATAGGTCTAAGAGAGACTTTCAGAGTCTTTGGCCCTAAAAGTGTTATACTCAAGTTTTAGGTCCATGATCCTGTTTTCCTTGGTATCTGAGGGACCTTCAAAGCTATGAACCAAGTCAAGCCAAGTTTGTTTGGCTGTTGTACAGTTAATGACTGATTCCATTGTATCGTCAGGAAGACAAGATATAATGATGCTTTTTAGGCGTTGGTCTTGGTTAACCACCCTTCTCTCATCAATGGTCCACTGAGCTTCAGGTTTAGGTAACCCTTCAGCAGTCTTAGGGACATAAGGACCTTCATTGATACATGTGATGTAGTATGGTTCCATACCAGTCAAGTAGCAAAGCATACGCTTTTTTCACTTGCTAAATTTTCCAGCTTCTAGTATGAGAGCAACAGCTGAATAACTTCTGTTGGGAATAAAATGTTCAAGTCAAAGAGCCTGCCAGATGAAGTGTTAAGCCTGCTAGTTGATTTTGAAGAAGTTGAAGATGTACTAACAGTACCTTCTGGGTGAGAAGGTACTGCTAGTTGAAGAAGGTCCTGCCCAGTTGAATGTCAAGTTGATAGATATTTATTTGTAGATATTTAGTTGTATTATTAGTCTTTGTACAATGTAACACGTTAAGTAGAAGTAGTTCAGTCTTCCATGTGGTGCAGTAGATATTACTGAGTAGTTTACATTGGAAGTTGTAATTAATAGTAGGCTAGAAAAGTCCAAGTATCTTATTATATTGTGCAACTTGACAACATGTAAAAGGGTTCCTTATCCTATAAAAGGAACCCTTAGTCACCACCTTTGAAATATCTTTTCCCAACTAATAACTTTGTAATAACCTGAACCAACACAATCTCTCTAGTAACTTAGTTACTAATTCACAAATCCTTAACAAACCAAAGATTCAAGGTTACTTTTGTAATCCTGGTGATAGTTAGATCATCCGTATTATTTCATCAATAATATTGAATCGTTTTGTGTTATTCAAGTTGTGTTCTTTGTTCATTACAACTCACGTTTACATATTCACCACCTTTTGTTTCTTTTAAGTGTGTTATAGTAAATTCCGCGTACTAAAGCACATTCATTCCAAAATATCCCAAACACATTATTAAGATAAACATCCCAAGTGTTTGTATAATCCTTCACAAGTGGTATCAGAGATAGGCTGATATTTACGATTTAAAAGAACAATGGACGTTGAACACATTCAAACCAATGTTGCTGCAAAACTTCCATTACTCAAACAGAATGAGTTTGACATGTGGAGACTGAGGGTAGAGCAATACTTCCAAGTGCAAGACTATGCACTTTGGGAGATTATTGAAGAAGGAAACTCATTCAAACCCACAATCACCACCTCCACAGTAAACGATGCAATAGTAACAAATGTGCAAGTGAACCCAACAAGCGCAGAAGAAAGAATCCAAAAGAGAAATGATCTTAAAGCCAGGAGTATGCTTCTCATGACTATTCCAAATGACCAGCTTTTGATCTTCAACAAGTACAAATGTGCTAAAACCCTTTTTCAAGCTATTGTGGCTAGATTTGGTGGAAATGATGCCACCAAGAAAACTCAGAAAACTCTCCTCAAACATCAGTTTGAAAACTTTACAGCCACAACAAATGAGTCTTTGGACAGCATGTTCAATAGACTTCAAAAGCTTTCAAGTCAGTTAGCCATTCATGAAGTGCTGATATCTCAAGAAGACTTAAACTCCAAATTTCTTAGGAGTTTACCCTCTGAATGGGCCATGCATGTCATTGTCTGGAAAAACAAACCAGATATTGACCAAATGAGTCTTAATGATCTTTACAACAACTTCAAGATAGTAGAGTATGAAGTGAAGAAGTCTACTGGTTCAAGCTCAAGAAATATGGCTTTTGTATCATCTCCAAGCACCTCAAGAGTAGTAGATGAAGAAAAAGATGGTAGAGAAGAAGGTACTGCCAACACAAATTTTGGTACTGCCAATACTTCTAGCAGTACCAAAACAATTTTAGATGAAACATTTGGTTGTGCTTTCCTGACATTACAACACAATGGTTCCATATTGACTTTTGAAGATATTCAAGAGATCAATGATGATTATCTTGAGGAAATGGACATAAAGTGGCAACTTTCACTTCTGAGCATAAGGGCTAAGAAACTACTGATGAGGACTGGAAAGAAGATTATCATAAATGGTAATGAGCCTGCTGGGTATGACAAGTCTAAAGTGGAGTGTTACAACTGCCACATGAAGGGTCACTACTCAAGAGAGTGTAGAAGACCAAAGAAGCAGGATGATAAGGGAAGAGGGTTTGAGAACAAGAACAAGGGAAGCTTTGAGAAGAAAGGAAGCTTTGAGAACAAGAGCAAGGCTGTGAAAATCATTGAGCCTAAAGCTATGGTAGCTATTGATAGGCTGGGTTTTGATTGGAGTTTTATGGGTGAAGAGGAGTCAACTTCAGATGAAATGGCTTTAATGGCCTTCTCCAATCCTAAGGTACAAATTACTAAATGTTCTAATACTTGTAAAGTTTTTGAAGAATTACAAACTTTAATAAAACTTTATGATGAGCTGAAAGTAGAACAAAGTAAAACTCAACAAGACCTATTTAATCATAAGTGTGGTATTGCCAAACTTGAAAAGCAGATAATCCATTTTAGGGAAAATGAACTCACTTTTTCTGACACAAAAGCCATTCTTAATAGGGAAATATTTTTGAAAGATGCTGAAATAAACCTGTTGAGAACTGAGTTTGCAAAAGTGAAATTGGCAAAGGATAATATTCAACTAACTGTTACCATATTAGAAACTGCTTTTGATTGTACTAGAAGCATAGTTGAAAATCAAATGAACAAGAGAATCAAATCTGGGATTGGATACAATACATGTCCACCTCCTTACAGAGGAATCCCATGTCCCCCAGGTTTAGATCTTGCAGAATCAGGTTTACATGAATTCAACAATAAACCTCTAGAGAAACCTGTAGAGAAAAGTGAACCTTTTGAGAGTGCTAGTGTTGCTTCACTCTCTAACAAAAAGGTGCTCACTGATAAGAGATTAGATGTTCTAATTATTGAAGATTGGACATCTGATGATGAGGAAAAAGAGACTGTTTCAAACAAAGGAAACAAAGTAGGTTCACCCAGTCCTAAAAGTGTATAGATTAAGACTAAGGCTAAAACTGTTCTGAAAACAGTTGAATGTTGTGCTAAGTGTAATAGCAAACCTAGAGGTAGCCAGAGAAATTGGAACAATCTTAAGTCACACCAACTTGGTGATGATTTTGTTATGTACAATAAGGCCTGCTATTACTGTGGTAGTTTTAATCATACTCATGCTTATTGTAACAACTGGGTTTCTGGGAGTAAATCAAGGTCAAAAACAAATGGAACAAACCCCAGAAAAGGTTTTGTGAAGTCTAACACACCAAAAGTTAATCATACTGTTAGACCAAATAAGTCTGTTAACTCAAAACCAACTGCTAAGGGTGCAAGAAACACTTTCAAACATGCACCAAGAGTTGTGAAAAATCCCATTGAAAAGAAATATGTGGTCAAAACACAAGATTGGAGACCAAAACCAAAAGGTCCTGCTAGACCAAAAGGTCCTGCTAGACCAAATGGTACTGCCAAACTTAATACTGATAGACCAAGGACCACAAAATGGATTAAAAAGGAAAATGCTGTTAAGTCCTCAGCATGTTGGATATGGAGAACACTCCAATCAAAAGTTGCATCAACAGTCCTAAAGAGGTTTGATTACATTGATGCAAGAGGCAAACCCAAGTCAGTCATGGCTTGGGTACCCCAAGGAAACTAATATGTTTATATGTGTGCAGGAACATTCCAATGATATGGCTGATAAAGGATATGTAGATAGTGGATGTTCAAGGCACATGACAGGCAACATGTCTTACCTCACAGACTTCAAATCATTTGATGGAGGATATGTTACCTTTGGGGGAGGAATCAAAGGAAAGATTACTGGTAAAGGTACAATCAAAACCAGTAAATTAGATTTTGAAAATGTGTACTTTGTGAAAGAGCTTCAGTTTAATCTCCTTAGTGTCTCACAAATGTGTGACAAAAAGAACAATGTTCTCTTTACTGACAATGAATGTATGGTTCTTTCTTCTGATTTTAAAATTCCTGATGAAAGTCAGATCCTTCTTAAAATCCCAAAAAGGAACAATATGTACAGTGTTGATTTAAAGAACATTGATCCTAAGGAGAGTTTAACTTGTCTAGTAGCAAAAGCCTCATTGGATGAATCTATGCTTTGGCATAGAAGGCTTGGTCATATAAACTTTAAAACAATCAATACAATTGCAAAATATGATTTGGTTAGAGGTTTACCTAATAAGATTTTTCAAAATGACCAAACCTGTGTTGATTGTCTTAAAGGCAAACAACATAGAGCTTCTTGTAAGCCCAAGACCCATAACTCAATTTCTCAAGCTTTATACATGCTTCATATGGACCTTTTTGGTCCTACTAATGTGAGTAGCTTGAATGGTAAAAAATATTGTCTTGTAGTTACTGATGATTACAGCAGATTTTCTTGGGTTTTCTTTTTAAGATCTAAGCATGAAACTAGTGAGATCCTTAAATCTTATATAACTGAGGTAGAAAACCAAGTTGATAAGAAAGTGAAAGTAATCAGATGTGACAATGGGACAGAATTTAAGAATAGAGTTATGGATGAATTTTGCAAAGAAAAATGAATAAAAAGAGAATTTAGTGTACCTAGAACCCCACAGCAAAATGGAGTAGCAGAAAGGAAAAATAGAACACTAATAGAGGCTGCTAGAACAATGTTAGTAGACTCTAATTTGCCTATTTCATTTTGGGCTGAAGCAGTAGGTACTGCTTGTTATGTGCAGAACAGGGTTCTTGTGATTAAACCCCATAAAAGGACTCCTTATGAACTTTTCTTTGGTAGAACACCATCTTTAAGTTTTATGAGACCTTTTGGATGTCATGTTACTATTCTCAATACCAAAGATCATCTAGGAAAGTTTGAAGGAAAAGCTGATGAAGGCTACATGATAGGGTATTCTTTGCAAAGTAAGGCCTACAGAGTGTATAATAGTTGCACTAGGCTAGTGGAAGAAAATCTGCACATAGAGTTTCAAGATAAACTAACAAATGTTAAAGGCATTGGGCCAGATTGGATGTTTGACATTGATAGGCTTTCAGAATCTATGAATTATGTGCCTGTTGCAGGTACAAATACTAATGATAATGCAGGTTTTGAAGACAATGTTGAAACACCTAAAGATCAAGATTACATCTGGATGCCAATTTGGAAAGGATTGGATTTATCTTCAAGTCATGAAGAACCTTCAAATACAACAAATGAAGGTGTTGAAGATGATCATGGAACTCAGGGTCAAGAGAATCAAGAAAGTAGTGCAAATGAAAATGGTACTGCTAGTTCACCAGATGGTACTGCCAGTTCACAAGTTGGTACTGCTGAACCATTAAATGTTCAATCAGATGATTCTTTACCAGAAGAAGTGGGGATTGGCAATCTTCCACTTACCTATGAAGTTCCTACAACACACAACACAAGAATTCTCAAAGATCACTCCATTGATGATGTGATTGGCAGCATTGATTCTGGTGTTAGAACAAGAACTCAAGTCTTATCTTCAGACCAAGAAGGGTTTATCTCATGTGTTTATGAAGAAAAGAATCATGAAGTTGCCAACATATGTCTGTTTTCATGTTTTCTCTCACAAGCTGAACCCAAAAACATTAACAAAGCCTTAGATGATCCAAGTTGGGTTGAAGCAATGCAAGAAGAGCTTCTTCAATTCAAGCTTCAGAAGGTTTGGAAACTGGTTGATTTGCCCAAAGGTCACTGGGCAATTGGAACCAAATGGGTGTTCAGAAATAAGAAAGATGAAAGGGGGATTGTGATCAGAAACAAAGCAAGATTGGTGGCCCAAGGGTATACTCAAGAAGAAGGAGTGGATTATGAAGAGGTTTTTGCTCCAGTTGCAAGACTTGAAGCAATTAGGCTATTCTTGGCCTATGCTTCTTTCATAGGCTTCACTGTTTACCAAATGGATGTCAAGAGTGCCTTCTTATATGGTACTATTGGAGAAGAAGTGTATGTTTCTCAACCTCCAGGCTTCATTGATGCAGAGTATCCAGACAAGGTGTATAGGGTTACCAAGGCTCTTTATGGTCTACACCAAGCTCCTAGGGCATGGTATGAAACATTGGCTTTCTATCTATTGGAAAATGGATTCCAAAGAGGCAAGATTGATCCAACTTTGTTCATCAAAAGAACCAAGAAAGAAATCTTGCTAGTACAGATTTATGTTGATGACATTATCTTTGGATCCACAAACCAAGACTTGTGTGTAGAGTTTGAAAAACTTATGCATAGTAAGTTTGAAAT
Source organism: Artemisia tridentata subsp. tridentata (assembly GCA_021014915.2). Taxonomy (NCBI): domain Eukaryota; kingdom Viridiplantae; phylum Streptophyta; class Magnoliopsida; order Asterales; family Asteraceae; genus Artemisia; species Artemisia tridentata. The sequence continues at coordinate 269,679,068 of CP139506.1, read as the reverse complement.
GAGTTCCATGGGGGAACTTACTTTCTTTCTGGGTCTCCAAGTGAAACAATCAATTGAAGGCATATTTATCAGCCAAGATAAGTATGTAGCAGAGATCCTAAGGAAATTTCAGTTTGCTGATTCTAAGGTTGCAAGTACACCAATGGATTCAGAAAAGGGGTTACTAAAAGATGCTGAGGGTGAAGATGTGGATTTGCACAATTATAGATCAATGATTGGGTCTTTGATGTACCTTACATCATCAAGACCAAATATCATGTTCTCAGTATGTGTATGTGCAAGGTTTCAAGTACATCCCAAAGTTTCTCATCTCACAGCAGTCAAAAGAATCTTTAGATACCTCAAGGGTCAACCTAGGTTGGGTCTATGGTATCCAAGGGAATCATCTTTTGACTTGGTGGCTTATTCTGATAGTGACTATGCTGGTGCAACCTTAGACAGAAAATCCACAACTGGTGGATGTCAATTTCTTGGCTGCAGACTCATATCTTGGCAATGCAAGAAGCAAACAATGGTGGCCAACTCTACAACTGAAGCAGAATATGTTGCTGGTGCAAGTTGTTGTGGACAAGTTCTTTGGATCTAAAATCAAATGCTTGACTATGGGTACAATTTTCTTAACACCATTATTTACATTGACAATAGCAGTACTATTTGTATCATTAAAAATCCAGTTCAACATTCAAAAACAAAACACATTGAAATCAGACACCATTTCATAAGAGATTGCAATGAGAAAAGGTTAATACAAGTTGTGAAAATTGATTCTGAAAAGAATTTTGCAGACCTTCTCACCAAAGCTTTTGATTTAGGTAGATTCAAATACCTAGTAGGAGGTATTGGAATGATTAATATTTGAATAACATGTGTTTTTGTACATAAAAATAACTGGTATTGGCTTTTAAACATGGTACTGTTAGTTAGTCAAAAGGTACTGTCAGTACATAATTGGTACTGCTAGTATAAAGTTTGCTCTGTTTTGTTCATCTTGATGCTTAAATGTTTACAATGCTATAAAACAAGTGCTTTGCACTATGTTCTTTTGGTCTGCAACTAACAAATTTCAGGTTGATAACAAAACAAGAGATCTTCCAAACAAAGGGGGAAATAAAAGTTATTTATATCTCAGGGGAGGTAACAATCTCAGGGGAGGAAATAATAGCCCAGAATGGAAGAAAAACCAATATATGGAAGGAAAAGACAAAAGCACACAAGATGATGTAGAGTTTGAAAATGATAAGACTAGATCACATATTCAGAAGGGATGAAGCATTCCTAAAGGAGAAAGTTCTATCTAGATTAAGCTAAGGAAAGTTTCAATTCAAAGGCATGCTGATAGATGATTTCACTAGTTGAACCAAGCATCCAAGATACACAGCATCATTGCCTCTTATATTTCCTCCATCCAAGGAAATTGCACCATCTTTCAGGTCAATATGGAATTGGTATTCAACTCACCAAGTTTTACAAACTTAAGAGTTGGCTAGTCCATAAGCAAACGGCTTTTGGTAAAGACAAATCAAATACGTTGATGGTTGATAGTTTACCAAAAACTATATGGTATTTAACTAACCATACTTCACAGTAAATAGTTGACTAGTCCATAAGCAAACGGCTTTTGGTAAAGACAAATCAAATCCGTTGATAGCTGATAGTTTGCTAAAAACTATAAGGGATTTTTGCTAAAATTTCAAAGAGACTGCCAAGTAAAATTTTCTTTCAAAGGTACTGGTAGTTCAAATTTTGGTACTGGTAGAGTAAAATGGTACTGCTAGATAACCGTTGAGCCTGTCAGTAAAAATTATAGCCGTTGGGCCTGGTAGTTACAATTAGCCGTTGGGGTAATTTTGTAAATTACTGATGTTATATTATATTATATTTCTCATATAAAAGATCTTTTTAACCGCCTTTTCATTTACTTATTATAAATTTTCTTATTGTCGGTTAAAAGTAGAACTCTCATAATATCTTTCATCAGTCCTTATCACAATTAACACTCACCTTTCATCCTCTACCAGTACCACCAACAAATCCCACCATCATAATCAAGTTTTTCATTAACTTTCTCTATGGCTAATCTATCTTTTGTTAAACGTCACAACCAGTTAGCATTTTTGGAAAAGTCTGAGGATAATGCTTCTTTTCATCAAATAGTGGACTTTTTAAATGATTCTTACATCAGGTTTGCTTTACTTGTAAATCCCACTATTTATGAATCTCAAATTTTACAATCTTGGCAAACAGCTAAAGTCAAAACTTTTGAAAATGGAGACCAAAGGATAAAAGCCAAAGTGGATGGCAAAACCTTGACTCTTACTGAGTCATACATTAGAAGACATCTTCATTTGGATGATTCAGATGGTATTAGTCAATTGCCTGATACTGAAATTTTTGAAAATTTGGAAAGAAGGGGTATAATGCTGATTCTACTAAACTCACCTTTCTTAAAAAGCATTTTACTCCACAATGGAGATTTTTGATCCATACAATCCTTCATTGTTTAAACCAAAAGAAAACCTCATGGGAGCAATTTAGTGGTAACATGGCTACTGCTCTCATTTGCTTGGCAACAAACAGAAAATTTAATTTTTCCAAACATATTTTTGAAGGATTGGTTAAAAATATGGATAGCCAAACAAAGTTTTTGATGTATCCCAGATTTATTCAATGCATCATCAATAAATCAAAACATTTGTTACTTCCCCCACACTCACTTTATGAAACACCAAAACTTTCACATAAAGTATTTTCAAACATGAAAATTAGTTTTAATGGGGAAGAAATACCACTGTTTGATGAAATGTTACCACAACATGCTGAAGAACCAACACCATCATCTGAATCACCATCATCAAGTTCTTCACCTGGTTACATCTCACCAACTCATCTTACATCACCAATCCCATCACCAGTACCATCTGCAACACCACCAACACCATCACATCATGTATCACCATCCCAATCTCCTCCACAACAAAGTCTGGATTCTCAGACAGTGAAAGAACTCAAGGAGAAGGTGAAGCTCTTAGAAAATGCTCTTAAAAGTCAGAACACAAAATTTTCTGAGATCAACATCAAATTAGTTAAAAGGGTTAAGAAGTTGGAGAATGAAGTGAAGATGCTCAAGGGTAAAAGATCTTCCAAGATGGTTTTATCTAGTTCTTCAAGATCAGATGCTGAAAGGTTGGGTCACTCTTCCAAAAAGGGGAGGATGGGTAGTTCAGAAGCTGAAGAAGAGGCTCAATTTCATTTTCATGAAGGAACTCAAGTATCTGATGAAGAGCCTGCTGGTGCAGAGCAAGAGCCTGCTAGTTCAAAAGAGCCTGCTAGGATTGAGAGGCTGTTGGCTATGGACTATAAAGGTACTGCTGATCATGTGTACAAAAGAAAGAGGGAATCACAGCCTCAGGGGAGGTTGTTTGTTCAAGGAAAGGTATATGTTGATGATGAACAATCTGCTGCTCCATCTCAAGAACCTACACCAAAAGATAAGGGCAAGAAAGTTATGGTTGAAGATGAACCTAAGCCTAAAAGGTTGAAGAAATCAGAGCAAGTGCAGATGGCTTTAGATGAGGAAGTCTCCAAAAGGCTTCATGAAGAAGAAATGCAAAAAGCATTTGAAGCTTCAAGACTGCTTGCAGAAATACAAGAGCAAAAAGATGCTGCTCAAACTCTTCTTGACACTCAAGCTGCTCAGGAAACATTTGATGCACAGATGCAATGGATTATTGCCAATGATCCAATTGTAAGAGGGCAAGCTTCCATAATTATGGATGACAAGAATCTTACTACTGAAGAGAAAACAGCAGAGCTTGAAACCTTTATCAACAACAAATATAGAGAAGCAGCTCTGGATGATATTTTTCAAAAGATTCAAGAAAGTCAGAAAAGGGGTTTCAAGGTGGGCTCATCTCCAAAAGATCAAGTGAATTTCATGAAGAAGTTTCTAAGAAATCAAGCCAATTGGACTGAATCTCAACTGAAGAAGAAAACTCCTGAAGAAATTCATTTCCTTTATCTGAATGCCTACAATACTTGTTACTACAAAATCCCATCTGATGCAAAGCCTTCAATGAAAAAGAAAGATGCTCAAAAGAATCAAGAAGCAAAATTGGATCCAGAGCAAGTAAGTAAAATGTTAATTGCTTTACCAACAATTATACATGCTGATCCAATTAGGTCTAGACACCCTATTATTGATTGGGAGATTCACCATGATAGATCAGGAAAGTCATGGAAAATAACCAGGGTTGGGGGACAAACTGCTATCTTCAAAAACTTTGAGAATCTAATAAGAGCATGTGATAGAGCTGACTTAGAAGAATTGTGGAATCTAGTTCAAATCAGGCTAGACACAAATTCTAACACTGATGTTAAGGAACAAGAACTTTGGGTAGAGTTCAATAGGATGTATGATCCAAATCCTAAAGATGTTCATTGGAAGTTTCCATATCATGATTCTACAACCACATGGGAATTTCTAAGTCTTAGCAGTATTCATCATCTTTTTACACAAAGTGGGATTGAACTCTTTATGTTGGCTGAAAAAGAGTATCCTCTGAGCTATGAAGTTCTTACAACCATGATTTCAAAGAGGTTAAGATGTGATAAAGATGAAGAAAAGTCAGAAGTTGTTCAAAGTTTGCTGATGAGTATTTTTGAGCAATGTGAAAGAAAAAGGAAGAATAGAGAGTAAAGTTTTTGGAAGAGTTCCCTCAGATCCTCAAGGTATGTATTTTATTCATAAGAAACTTTTGTATTTTAAAGGGAATAACAAGTTTAGGGGAGGATTGTTGGGAATAAAATGTTCAAGTCAAAGAGCCTGCCAGATGAAGTGTTAAGCCTGCTAGTTGATTTTGAAGAAGTTGAAGATGTACTAACAGTACCTTCTGGGTGAGAAGGTACTGCTAGTTGAAGAAGGTCCTGCCCAGTTGAATGTCAAGTTGATAGATATTTATTTGTAGATATTTAGTTGTATTATTAGTCTTTGTACAATGTAACACGTTAAGTAGAAGTAGTTCAGTCTTCCATGTGGTGCAGTAGATATTACTGAGTAGTTTACATTGGAAGTTGTAATTAATAGTAGGCTAGAAAAGTCCAAGTATCTTATTATATTGTGCAATTTGACAACATGTAAAAGGGTTCCTTATCCTATAAAAGGAACCCTTAGTCACCACCTTTGAAATATCTTTTTCCAACTAATAACTTTGTAATAACCTGAACCAACACAGTCTCTCTAGTAACTTAGTTACTAATTCACAAATCCTTAACAAACCAAAGATTCAAGGTTACTTTTGTAATCCTGGTGATAGTTAGATCATCCGTATTATTTCATCAATAATATTGAATCGTTTTGTGTTATTCAAGTTGTGTTCTTTGTTCATTACAACTCACGTTTACATATTCACCACCTTTTATTTCTTTTAAGTGTGTTATAGTAAATTCCGCGTACTAAAGCACATTCATTCCTAAATATCCCAAACACATTATTAAGATAAACATCCCAAGTGTTTGTATAATCCTTCACAACTTCCTTCCTTTTTGTCGACTAGCTGGGACACATTAATATCAGCCATGGTAGGATCTTGGTTTTAAAAACCTTTTGAGCACTCTTAAGTTTTTGAAAACATTTTACAAATCATAGGCTCTGATACCACTTGTTGTTCCCGTTACACAATTAGATTTAACTACAAAAGTTAAGCTAATCATGTTCCATGACTGAGTAACGCGTTGATTAATTTAAACAAATAAGTAAAACGTAAAAGTTAAAAACACAAGTTTTTCAACGTTTAAATTCTTATTAGAAATTAATCAAAAGAATCTATACCCAAGTGTTTGCGGAATAAACACTTGGGATTGAAATGACAAGGTATGGTATATTCTCCTCACTAAACTCAAGCTATGCTTGAGTGGCAACTATGAATGAACCACTGAGCTATCTCAGGGACTAGGTTGCTCTTTGAGGGAAAAAAGTGGTTTTGTGAATGTCTAAGCATTAAGTGCACAAAACTTATCCACTTTTCTCCCTTATGATCCTATTTATACACAAGTATAAAAGAGCACCCATGACTAAAAAGACGAAACGAATGACCTAGCTAGTCTGGACAAAATACAATATATTTTGTCCAAGTTACAAGAACCTATATTGGGTATAAGACAAATATGCTTTCTGAGTGACAGTGATGACACTAATCTTGTTCTCAAGCCATTCAGGGAAAGTTTGACTTTGGCCTGATAAGGATTTCTCCTTATCTTTCCAAACTCTTCCCGCCTTGTCCCGCCTTTCTTTCAGACTTCAGATTCTTCAGTCTTGGTCTTCAGTCTTCATCTTCATTCTTTAGTTGTTGAGGAGACTGGGGTTCAGTGAGTTATTGTCATCACTCACTGAACCCATTATCTTCTTCTTTGGCTTAAGTAACACTCAGGGAGTTCCTCCTCACTGAATGGTGAATGTTTCTTCTTAGACTCGTCTTAAGCTTCATGAAGATAACTCACTGAGTGACTGTTCACTCAGTGACCTGAGAGTATTCACGGTTGCTTAACACTTGGGCTAATTTGTATTCAAATCCTTGTTATCAGGACACTTGGGTACTGAATGGACCCAACAGTTATCTACCTTTACATCTTTGGTCTCGTCTTGAATGGTAAAACATAATTGTTCTAGTATGCACATATCTTTGTGAGTTCAGTTCCCAAGAGGATATTTAGTGTACAGTTGGCTAAGATTTTAATGCTCTTGTCGTAATGTGGCAGTTATTACACAATGGTTGACATCAGTCTTAGTTTTTGAAGGCTGTAATTGAGAGGGAATCAAGAGCGTATAAAAGAGTTACAAATAAACAAAATGCTTTCTTTGAACTGTAGATTTGTAGTATCACTTGTGATATTTGTAGTATCGTTTATGAAATTTTGTTTTTTTATAGGTTTTGACGTTTACTGGTTAAACTTTATTATATGTCATGTATAGTATCACTTGTGATATTTCATTGTTATTATTTTATAATCATAGTTAAAGCTTCTTTTTTTTTTTTTTTCTTTTTTCTTTTTTTTTTTTAAGTTGTGATGATACCCTATTTACTGTGTGTTTACCTTTGTTTACAGCTTCTAATAGTATGAAAACACCTAATTTGTTTAATCATCATGAGTTTATTGACACTCCTGGGGGATAATTTTTTTGGGTTCCTAGAGTTTCTGCTAGTGCGTTACCAGTATTCTCTAGGCATTGCCCCGGGGCGGTGATCCCTGGAGACGGTGTTCCTGGAGGCGGCTCCGTTGAAAGGTTTTTTTTTTTTTTTTTTTTTTTTTTTTTTTTTTTTTTTTTTTTTTTTTTTTTTTTTTTTTTTTTTTTAGTTTCTTTTGTTTGATGTATCACTTGTGATTCATAGCTTTTCAATATTATAAAAAAAAAAAAACAACTTTTTCTCAATAGTTTGGAATAATTTTTTATGATGATTTTTGTGATTCATACGGTTCTTGTATCTGGTATCACTTGTGATATTCTGTTAAAATTTAAAAATGATGCAACACTTGGGTTTGATTTTGATGTTTATGTTACTTGTGATATTTTGATAAAAATGATGCAACACTTGGGTTTAATTTTGATGTTTATATCACTTGTGATATTCTGTTAAAAATGATGCTGCACTTTCTTTGATTTTTAGAATATGTCAAATTTTTTATTTTATTAGTTTTGTTTCTTGTTTTTATACATATTTGGTATATGTAATTGACAGTGTTATATCTCTTGTGATATAAAACATTTTAATGTAAGACAAAATATTTTAGTTAGCTAAGACTAATATCACATGTGATACTGTTAGTTTACATACAAATGATCATACAAGTCACTTAGCTATTCCCAAAAGTAGTACAAACTCGGGCACCATGCAATGTGGCTCGGGACCTAATAAATACAAATTTTGTGTCGAATACGGTGTTAAACCTATCGAAACATGCACAGTGTATCAATTAAGAAAATAAATGCATGATAAATCTAACTGAAGCATGTTACAAGCTCAATATCTCTTATAATTTATCATATTGTCACAACATTCATCACATTATTACAACAATCCCTCAATAACTACTAACTACCACACTTTTATTGCTAATTTGTAGTGTATCTCATTCTCATGTTGTTCAACTTTTTGGAGGAGACTTTGATATCACAGCTGACATCACAAATGTGTCGGCTTCTTCTATTTGTTGAATCACGTGTGATATCACTGGTGATATCGCGTGTGATATCACTGGTGATATAACAGGTGCTTGAACTTCTTCAGTTTGCTTATGAAGATATTGTTTAACCATAGCTTCCTCAGTTTGTTTATGAAGATGTTGTGCTTTGTTTAACCATAGCTTCTTCAGTTTGCTGATTCAACTATAGATATTTTCAAATCCCGCTGTAAAACCTATTGAAATATGTACAATGTATCCATTAAATAGAAAAATCCATCACAAATCTAATAGAAACATCATAATATCTCTTGTTTTCAATTAAAACTAACCTCTAGTATGACACCGAATAATAATAATAATTTCTTAACAAACTAAATCCTTACAGGTAACTACTCACGTTGATTGAAAATGATCAAATGGCTCCAAATGTTCTAACATGTGATATATGGCAACTTAATATAAGAGCAGTTTACAATATCTCAAATTTTACATAGGTTACACAAATGTAATATCACTTGTGATACAAGTTTTCTAATCAACTTTGCATTTCATCAAACACTTGGGGTAAAGCTAAAGATACGCAACATATTTGTTCAAATAAACACATCTACGTAATATACTTTCTAAAGTGTCAAAGTTACGCAACATAAATTCAAAAAGTATTCAATCTACCCAATATTACCGGGTATTAGCAGGTTTTTTCCTAGTTGGCTTTTTTATTTTTCTTAATGTTATCTACGTGGATATATTTGACCCATTTGCATTTTATTTGACCCAATACTAAACAAATAAACCCGATCCATTTCCATTTCCTTCTTTATACCCTAATTTCTAAACCCCCAAATTAAAACCCTAATATCTAACCCCCCCAAATTAAAACCCATAAATCAATTAAACCCTTCCTGAAACAAAATGGCTTCATCTTCATCATCAAGTGTTCGTAATCGTTCCTTCCCTACTCATTGCAAATGTAGGCTTCGTTTGGCAAGAAGGGTTTCATGGACAGAGAGAAACCCAGGCCGTCGTTTTCTTGTGTGCCCCAAACCATCTGTAAGAAAAGTTACAATCATTTGTTGTTTAAAGTTTTTCTTTTTAAGTTTGCTTTGTATATTTTAATTTTATTTCTCTTATGTAGTTTGTCCAAGACAAATGTGATAGCTTCTTTTGGATTGATGGTGAGTTGAACTGTTACTGGTATAAACACACCATGTATGATTTGTATGCGACAATGAACAATGAAGAAAGATCAGTGTTTGAAGAAGGAGTTAACAGACATGAGTTGGAGCTTTTCAAGGCACAAATGGAGGCTGAATTGGAAAACACACAAGCAAATTTGTGCAAGTGGAGGAGGATGGCAAATTTCATGATGTTTCTGTTAATCATCTGCTTTGCCATGTTGTTGGTTGCTCTATGAATATAATATGACTAGCAGGTAGGAAATGTCTTTTGGAAATGTATGTAACTTAATGTATGAAAGGATGGTTATGGATGTATAATCTTTTGTTTCAATGAAATGCTTGTTCTATGGATGTATAACTGTACAAGCATTCTGCATTTTGGAAAGATAGACATTAAGTAGTATGCATTCTGGAAATGTTGCAGCTTGTGCACATACATTATGGAAACTGTTGCATTCTGGAAAGATAGACATTCTGGAAATGTTGCATTTTGGAAATGTTGCATTCTGGAAAGATAGACATAATGGAAATATAAACATAAAGAAAAGATGTGCACATACATTATGGAAACTGCATTTACCATTTAAACCATTTGTGAGTACAAAAGATGTGCATCATAACTGCACAAGCACAAGACCATTTACAAAAGAAGTGCCAACTTTGTGACCCTAACTTAACCACTAACCTAACTGCACAGGCACAACATCACATTAACAAAAGAAGTGCCAACTTTGTGACCCTAACTTAACCACTAACCTAACTGCACAGGCACAACATCATATTAACAAAAGAAGTGCCACTTAAGGGTTAATAAACAAATATGTGAACAAAGTTTGCCAACATACTTGTCTATTAACCCACTTACTTAACTACTAAACATTTAAAAAGTTTAGAGGGTGAAAGGGTTGTCTTTGGATCTCCCAGTGCCATCTGCTGGGTAATTGAACTTCCTCCTTTTTGCAATCCTCTCAGACTTGTTTCTTGGTCTTATAGCAGGTCTCTGCCTTGGTTGCCTTTGTTGCATATTAGTCTGACTTTCAGAGGTTGCAATATCCAAAGGTTGAGATGGTATTGTAGCTGCATTATTTGGCTGCTCAGAATGGCTGACCTCCATACTAACACCATGTTCTGATATGTTAGGTAGTTCAGCATTGTGTAACTCATGAGCTTCATCTACAGCTTCAAGGACACTTGTTGTAGTGGGTTTTGCCAAACCACTTGATGGCCACTGAGCTTGTTCCAATTCAATATCTGACCAGTCTTGATAAACCCTTCCATAATGATAAAAAAAAGAGAGTTAATGGCAGAAAAAAATATATAATCTCAATTAAATAATCAAACAGATATTGAGATGATCATTAATTACCTCTGTGTTCATTGATGCAGATCCACCAACACCAGCCTTACTAGTTTCACCCACTGCTTTTTTGTTTCTTAAAGCACCAGCCTTACTAGTTTCACCCACTGCTTTTTTGTTTTTCCTCTTAGTAGGAACCACCACCTTAGGTTTTTTGATAGGTTTGAATTGCTTTTGAGGTTTTGGTTTCTTAGGTTGAGTGCATGTGGTTTTATTGTGACCGGTTTCGTGGCAGTTTTGGCATGTTATCACTCTACCCACCTTGGTTACTGAATGTTCATTCAATTCCTCTATTGGGTGTTTGATTCTGTTTTTCTTTGGTCTACCAGGCATCTTTTTCAGAATGGGGGGAAATGGAGGAGGATTAGATGTTGGCTTCCATAATTTTGATCCAAAGACAGGTTTGATGGAGTATTGATAAGTGTCAAACCACTTTGATTGGGAGTACCAGTCACTAACACCAACTTCTGGTTCCATCTTAAAATGCAAAAATGCAGCTACAGCATGTATACAGGGCACTCCACTAAGTTGCCATAGGTTACAGTGACAAGTTCTGGTCATCAAGTTCACACCATAGGCTTGATCCTTTTTCCTAACTTCTACTACTTGATAAACACTAGGCACAACCTGCCATTTCCTTGAACTTCTTTTTAAACGCTCTAAAAGTTTCCTAACATATGGTGTTATTGTGTCATCTAACTTAGCAGCTTTTTCACTCATGCACCATGTTCTTTGCATTATATAAACCCTAATATCTTCAAGCATAGTGATAATAGGCTTACCTCTAGCACCAAGAAGTTTCCCATTGAAGCTCTCTGAAATACCATTCTCAAAGGAAGCACAACATGAATCAGTCTGGAAGAATGCCTTGGACCATGAACTTGGATTCCTATCCATGAGATATTTATGGGCTTCCTCATCCAGCTGTTTTATCTCATTCATTTTGTTGTTAAAATTTTGCTCAATGGTTGAACATGCAGCACCCCAAAACAGTCTTCTGTACTCCAAACCATTCCATTTTCTCTTGAAGTTAGCATACAAGTGTCTTGTGCAATGTCTATGCTCAGCTTGTGGTAGCCAAGTCTTGACTGCCTCAATCAAACCCTGCATACAAAACATAGTGTAGTCAGTATTAATATATGAAATTAGTTTAAAAGCATTTAATAAAACAAATATTGGTATTACCTTGTGAGCATCTGAAATGACTGTCACTCCAAGACCATTGGTTAGATTAAGATCATCACTTAAAAGTGACAAGAACCAGCACCAATTGTTCTTATTTTCGACATCTACTACTGCCCAGGCTATCGGAAACATTTGATTATTTCCGTCTCTTCCCATTGCAGTCAACAGTTGGCCTTTACAAGTATGCGTGATGAAACAGCCATCTAAACCTATCACCTTTCTACAACCAGCAATCCACCCATCCTTCACACCCTTGAAACACATATACAACCTTTGAAAGCATATCTGTCCATTATCACCAGGCTTAACATCTAAATGACATGTAGAACCAGGGTTTGACTCAAGAATTGCTTGTCTGTATTCCCAAAGCTTACCATAATGCTCAATGAGACCCCCTTCATGTTCATACAAAGCCCATTGCTTTGCTCTTTTGCATTGACCTTCACTGACATCAATCATAAACTTGTCTCTTATATCATCTTTCATAGCCCTATAAGTCATTGATGGATTCTTGATAATCACATCAGCATAATGCCTAGCTATCCACCTAAATGTAACAAGTGAACCCATGTGGTATTTTCTTGTACACTTATGGTCTGAATATAAAGTTTTGATTTGGAAAGATCTTTCACCACCACCCATCCAAGAAGCCCATAACCTAAATGGACAATGATGAAGCAAATCTTTCACTTTCACCTTTGGTTGATCCTTAACTGGTGTTTTCCTAACCTTTGCGGACTTCTTCTTCTTAACTTTTGCACCCTCTGAATCTGCATTTTTTTTCTTATTTTTTTTCTTTCTACCAGCACACCTACCCAAAGATACATCTCTAGCACAGTAAACAAGAAGAGACTTGTAGTCACTCCTATAATACCACAACTGGTATCCATGTTTGACACCGTAATCAGCAAGTGCAATTTTCAGTTGTTCAGGGTTCTCAAATTTCATTCCTAGGATTGGCACAAATTCATCCCAAGGTGTATTTGGGTTGTATGAGGGATACTTCACACCCCTTTTGACCTTAAACTTAGGATCTATGTCATCATTCTCAGGGTCTTCTTCAGCTATATATGCACCACTTAAAGGTGGTATAGGGTCATCTCTTTTAGCTATGCAGTTACCCTTACCTACAAGCTTGGTTAAAAAAGGGTCATCTAATGTCAGCTTCTCAAATACTACATTTTCTTCACCTTCTGTATGAAACTCAAAATTCTCAATCACATCATCCTCAAACACTTGCTCATCTACTTCCTCATCCACTTCCCTATCATCACCACTAGGCTTATGCAAATTATCATTATCACGGTACTCTAAAACATCATAACCATTAAATTCAGTGTACAAGTCCATCCTATTGCCATTCTGATATCCTAAAACCAAAAACTCTTCCATATCTTTCTGTGTTTTAAGCTCCCTAATCCCACTAGACAATGTTGTTCCAGGAATACAAAAATACAATCCTGTAGGCTTATAAACCACTAACCTTTCCACAACCTGAAACAACTCGTCAACTTCCATTTCTTCAAACTGAATGTCATTGATTATCTTCAACTCACCAGTCACGTACTTGAGAGGATTGGGGACAAAAACCCCATCGTGATGGAGTCTTACCGTGAGATCACCCATTAGTTACCTGCAGTTGAAAATAAGATATTAGGGTTCCACAATTCATTAATTACATAATTGACAAAATTAGGGTTCCAAAATTGGGGATATCAAAATTAGGGTTCCACAAATTGGGGGTATAACAATTAGGGGTTTTGTAAGAAAGTATAAAGAGTAATAAAAGGTTTTTAAATTAGGGTTTATAAATCATACCTTTAGTTATCACTTTCAATCATACGGATAATGTGTGTGTTTTGCAGGTGTGAGATTTCTGGGTTTAATGAGTATAGATCCCGTTTTTATATGTACAACGTTTGAGAAAGTGTTAAAAAAAATAAAACACTATCAAAGTGAGTTATATCCACGTGGATTTAATTAAAAAGAAAAGAAAAAAGACATGTGTGTAATGGTAACCGGTAAACCTGCTAATACCCGGTAATATTGGGTAGATTGAATACTTTTTGAATTTATGTTGCGTAACTTTGACACTTTAGAAAGTATATTACGTAGATGTGTTTATTTGAACAAATATGTTGCGTATCTTTAGCTTTACCCCTTTCATCAAACACTTGGTGTGCATCAAACTAAATAACATTCATCATTGTATCACAAAAATCCCTTAATAAATAAATAAATCTTCATAAGTATATTCAAAAACTCAAATAAAATTCATAAAAATAAGTACAAATGAGCATAAACACATAAATCTTCATAAATAGCGATAATATTCATAAATAAGCATAAAATAACAATTAAATGAGCAGTTTGAAGCACCTTACCATCATTCCAAGACTCATTAGGTTCATTTTGAACCAATTTTTTTCCTAGATATGATTGTGCACTCATCGATTGTTTCATTTTTGTCTTTTTTAGTCGATTTTAACGGTTGATTTTGATGTTTTGTGGAGGTTTTTGATCTTTTTTAGAGAGAGAGAGTGAGTTTGTTGTGTGTGTCTGTGTGTGGGGTGAGGGGTTAGAGAGAGAAATTGATTTTGTAATAGTGAAATTTTGATCGGGTGTGGGTAAATGATAGTTTTATAATGTTACATAAATGGTCCCTCCGTGTTTTTTATCATTAAAATTTGTTTTTTGATCCAATGGCTAGGATCCATCCCTTGGTATGCAGCATTTTATTGGTAAGTAAAATAAAGCGACTCCATGTCAATTCTATTTGCATGTCTTCAACTTTTATTTGGCGCCTACTTTCACCCTACTGGATAGATCTAAAGGTCAAAACTCCTATGTACACCGTTGTTTCGCAACTCACAAAAACTTTATTAGAAAGAAAAAGCTTTACATCAACTAGATCAATTAATTAACAATGCTAACGTAGCATATTAGAAACATGAAAGAGCTTTACATCAACTAGACAACTAACTACTAACTATTCTAAATATCCAAAGGCACGATGCCCTTGTAAACTATTCAAGGGGATATTTAGCTTTAGATGGGAAGGCATAATCCCCACTGGCCTAAGGTTAGACAGTAGACTTAAATTCAGAGTTCAGAATTAATGAACAAGCTATAGGGAACTTCTTTACAGGCTTGCATACATGTAAAAGCTTGTAACAATTTTTAAACAATTCTACCAATTTCGGGTTATTCGTTTATGCTATTTTGATTCTTATTTATAGCTTCTTTTGACCAGAATTTTAGTAAAAGTCAACAGAAGCTAATCATCACTGGCTTCTTTTCCCATCTCTCTATTGGTTTGCCAATGATTTGATTATGCTGTTTGATTAGAACATATACCCCTTGATCAAAAGTTTTATAAATATAAGTTTATAGAACATTTTTTTGTTAAGTGGGACTTAAAGAACAATAGTGGCATACATATAAAATAATGTGGCAGAAGAAAATAGCTACATCAAATGCTTCATTGATCGATATATAATAATTATCTTCAGCGACAAGTTGGATTTCGGATTGAACAATCGTTTCTCCATTAACCTTGTTCGACCTCCTAGTTGGAATTTGTAACTTGAGCATCCTTCTTTTTGGAAATCAGTGTAATTTTTTCACCTCATAGCGAGGAAAATAATACAGTAAGAAATTTTGCCAAATATGCAATATCACTAACAACGCGTGAAAATGTCGCTGATCATCATTTTAGTGACCAAGATGAATGATATCAAACAACTGCTTCTTTTGTTTTTTAACTTCGTACATATTTTCATGTGTAGAACCCCTAGCTACTAAGTTACCGGTTCACAACACTAAAATGCACAACTACTAGAAATTAACTTTGCAAAATTACCTCCCAACCAAACACATATAAATACCATGAAAGTACACTACAGCTTAAACTGCATACTGCACTTGAATATTGAATGCCATGGGCCACCTAGTATGTTATATTATGGTCCTCCTACTTCATCTAGTACATAAGTGAAAATGAAACAACATAAGAAATGCATTTAGTGCTCATTATCAGTTTTACCCTATGCTTTATACACTTTTTGGTGAAGCTTTTACTCACCCATCAACACCCAACCCCTTAAAAAACTATCATTTTTTGCCATTAAAGTCAAGACATGAATATATGAGTTATCACTCACTAATTCACAAAGATAGAACATATTTTACAAACAGTCCTGTAAATATGTTTTGATTTTACCTGTTATTATTAGTTTTTTCCTATGAACTATATGAGCCTAAATCATTTCTTTTACCTATGATATGTTTGTTGGCTTCGAGTTATATATTTTTTTCTAAAGGCTACTCGAGTTCTATATTGATTGTCTATTCTTTTGATGACGTTTATGTTGAAAGACTAATTTCTCTATCATTTTTTTAAAAAGCCTTTGAAACATTTTTCTGTAAATTAAGCAACATATCTTCTTTAATTGCTATCTTTGGAGATGTCAGTGTTGCTATGGAATATAAAAAGCAAGTGAAAGAAGAAAGTATCAAACACAAAAAGCAAAAAATTGCCTTTCAAAAAGGTCTTCTTTTATTGAGAATGTTACCTTTACAAACTACTACAAAAAGTTATAAATAAAACATCATCACCACATATTTCTGTAACAAATGATTAACATTTCATGACACAATCATCGTGTTATTTACATCATAATTTAATTCATTAAAGAAGAAACCTAAAGGCTTTGAAATGGTAAATTTAAGAGTCATAAGAAACTTATAAATAGTAAGTACAATAACAATGATGATTAATTTTGTATTCAGTTATGAATAAAACTAAACTGCTGAAATTGGCCGACAGGTGGGTAAGTGTTGAAAAACTGTCCTCTTCGTATCATTCCTTCATCGACGTGTTCATGAAATCCATCCATCTGCACAATGGACATATTCAACAATTACGACAAAATTATAGAGTAGAAAAAACAAGTTGTAACTTTATATGATACGAGCGTCGATCTAACTATATATGATCCCCGTTAGTGGGCAAGTATTTTCATGATAAAGAAACAACATCGCTATCAAACAGGATCGGCACCAAAAATGTTGTGAGATGAACAACAGGTGGAACCCCCATAGGATTCACTTTTTGGTCATATTATTTGTTCTTCGTCGTTTGTTCTTTTATTACTCAATGCTAGAATAAAAAAATAAGTTGAATTACCCAAATTTCATCTCCATTTCTATGTCCATAATGATAAGTTGTTGCCTTAGGAATCTCTATAGGGTCGTCATTGCGCGCAAATCTACCACGTATTCGTGGACGGTTGTCAGCAAGGGTCTTGCGGCATGCATACTATAATTGCATTTAAACATCCATTAGACCAGAACGTTTGATTATTGGACATGAAATAACTAATTAAACTATCATTTTATTTAAACAATTACCTTAATTGTCTTGTTGAAATTCCTTTGTGTCCTCTTTGCTCTGTACTTCATTATTTTTTCTTTCCTCTCCT
Organism: Artemisia tridentata subsp. tridentata; assembly: GCA_021014915.2. NCBI lineage: Eukaryota > Viridiplantae > Streptophyta > Magnoliopsida > Asterales > Asteraceae > Artemisia > Artemisia tridentata. The sequence continues at coordinate 269,661,687 of CP139506.1, read as the reverse complement.
CGGCATTGTAACGACCCACCTTGAAATTTGCTTCCTCCGTGAAAGAGCTCTCAGTGGCTAATGGACTAGATGACAACGTTGAGCTTGGTTGGTTGACTTTTGGACTCTAAAACCAAAAGTAAAATAATCAAAACAAAATAAACACCATGTTATGTCTTATAACCTTTAAAGTACATCAAATTTTATTAGGCCGACCATTTTTATGCACCAGTCTAAATCAGAATTGAACCAAATAGGCTATATTCATACAATCCTATTAAGTAAGACACTATAAATGACATGTGACATAAAATCAATGGTTTGACATTTTATTTCACAAAGCCTTTTGATACACCATTGCGCTTTAAAAGCTTACGTGAAATGCTCTATGTAAAAGTTCATTGGATTGACATGCATATTAATCAGTCCAATGAGCGTTTACTTGTCATAATTCATAATTCTTTTTGAATGGCAATAATGATTGTTGATCAAATTGCTAAAATTCCATTCTGTAAAATATACAAAAGGGAATCTTGTGGCCTAAACAGAATAATATCGAGGGTGATATGATTTGGAGTAAATGAAGTAAGAGGACTAACATGTAAGTCACCAGTGCTGCAAACCCTTCTTATATGGATAGATGACAAGCTTTGATCAGGTGAGCTAAGGCATTGTGAATCAAGAGTTGAAGATTCAATCAAGCCATTAAATTTTGGTTGATAAAGAATACCATTTGATTTCCCATGTTGGAAAGAATTACTACTATAGCTCCTTTGCATCATCTTTAATGCATTATCAGCCCCACCATAGTAAATATTACTAGTATCAAATAAGGGTAGTTGACTATCTTCTGTTTTGAGTTCCAAAGAACTAAAGTCAAGATTATTATTCGATGAAGTTACAGAAATACCCATTTGGTAAAGAGAAAGATTTTCAAGTTGGTGGCTTGGTGGAGAGGAAGAAAGGATGGTAGGGGTAATTTGATCAATTTCATCAAATGTGGTGTCAAGATTCTCTTGGGTGGTCAAAGGTGGTGAGGATGATGATAGTAGTAGAGGGGCATAATTGTAGTTGTGTTCTTGGAAAGATTGGATGATATCAATGGTTGATGAAGAATCATTGAATGGCGAAAATGAATCGTTGAAGAAACACCCGTCATATTCATAGATTTCCGAAGACATTGATTGTGATGAAACCTTCGCAAAGTCGAAACTTTTATAGTAAAACGATACGTGAACTTATAACCGTTTCGTTTTACGAATTACGTAACAATCTCTCTTTCTGGAAAAATCTTCCCGAAATACTATCTACTTATCTTCAACTCTCTTCCAGAAATTCTTTCTCACACAAAGATTAGAAGAAGCCAACTAAAAATGTTAGCCTCTTGTAAACACTCAAAAATTAGACACTAACGCACTCCCCTTATATAGCTCTTGTAAACACTCAAAAATAATTAGACACTAACGCACTCCCCTTATATATATATAGAGTGTTCTTCTATACAGAATCCTTGAACTTTTTCTACTTTATCAAAGCTTACCCTCAACTAACTAATTATCATTTTAAGTTTTATTATCATCACTAAGTTATGCTTATTGCCATTCGCCCCCTCACATTTGGGTAGCTACTTACTCTAGTCATACAAAGATAATTAAGAAGTTTTTTTTCTCTCTCTCTCTCTCTCTCTTTTTTTTTTTTTTTTTCTCTCTCTCTCTCTCTCTCTCTCTCTCTCTCTCTTGAAAGATCAAACTCGCATAAATACAACTTTTTATGATCCTACACAACTACAACAATCTCACTTTTTCTCTTGACAAGACTTGAACTCACAATCTATTGGTTAATAATACCATTGAACCAAAAGTTTACATAAAGAAATATATATAACTAAATATAAACTAATGATCGAGAAGCTAGAATTGTTGGGCTTAGTGTATCACCAGTAGGGTATAGATAATTAATGTAACTGGATATCGTTTAAAATCGTATTATCACTTTTCAAAAGAAACTATTCGACTCTAATGATTGGGTATCACAAATATCTATGTGGGATAATACTAATTGTAATGTTCTTTGTTTAGACGCAATCAAGAACCCTTTCGCTTCTAAATATTTAGGTTTTTCTGTTTCTTTTCATGCAAATGTGTATTCTTGTTTATAGGAAAACTCAAAGCCCAATAATGGTATTATGATAATTAATCGGCCCATTAAATACATCATAATGTTCCTCCATTATAGGAAATAGTGGTTACATGACCAATTAAACTTGGTCATTAAGCTGCAATTAAAACTGCCCTTGAATAAGTCAAAGTCGTTACAAGTTAGTTTTAATTTAGTTCCAGTGTGTTTATTCACTGAAGAGATAAACCTCCTAAAGAAGCTACTCCATGATGAGATCCTTAAGAGTCTACTCAGCGAAGAGTACGAAGGTGAACTCATCAGCCTGATGAATACCATTAAGAGTGTTACTCACTTAAGAGTTAACCCGCTGATCAGCTACTTGAACTCTACTTTACTACTATCAAAGTCAGGGTAGTTCGGTGATCTGATGGGTGTACACTCCGTACCTCCAAACCCATTACCAGCTATGACATGAGACCCTTAATTGAACTAAATTTCCAACAATCCTCCCTAATTTAGTACAATTACTTTTGCATGAAAGTTAAGAATTAAACAAAAAATAAAAATATACTGAAAATTGAATTTCCATCTTAGTACATTACACGTTCAAATATTCAAGACTTAGGGTGTTCTAAGAATTGAACCCTTCAACCCATTAGAATAACTGAAGATAAATGACACACAAAGTTTTCAAACACTTCAACGCTCCTGAAACTAAATAAGCCATGTTTCCATATCCATTTAATGAATGTTTCAATAGCCAAAAGCCCAAAGCTCTCTGAAGCGGCAAACTTCATTTTCACATAGGTAGTTCCTTTATTTATACACATGCTCTTGCACTTTTTCAAATAAACTATTAAGAAGTAATCCTTCACAATGACCTTTAAGTAGGACCGAGCACAAACCTTGGGATGAAACATAAAACATGTGCTCCAGCCTGTGAACATCAATCTTTCCACATTGAATTCAGCTCCTGAGTTTCCTTATGAGGGAATTGGGTGTCTTAATATTCTTCTATGGTGGATGATGTGTTAAATCTAGTTTTAAATTTATAAAAGTCGACTTAACCTAATAGACTATCACTTATGGGCAGTGTACCCAGTTAATTATAGCTATTTTGGTAAATACGGGTCGTTCGCTAGGAGTACTTAAACCTAAACAATAACCTAACGAATTTCTACAGTTTTTTGGGGGTTTTCAATGTAAGAGATTGGCACGATTTAAGATTAATTAAACTACTAAAACAAGAAAAGTAATTAAATTAAATTAAACTACGGTTGTGATCAAATTAAGAAGAAAGTTGATGAAGCGAAAAGTGTACCGCTTTTAAGGGGTCATTTAAGCCCTAAATCGTATTTATTTGATCAAATATCGCCCTAAATCGTTCCTTTTGTCATTTTAGGTACTTTTGAGGAGAAATCTGGAAAAGGAGGCATTTTGGACGTTTTTGGAGCATAAAAGTGAAGAAAACGACAAAGTCTCAAAAATCGGCTAAAAGTTACCTTTGACGGCGTCAGGATTTACTCCAGACGGCGTCATGGCTTGGCAAGAAAAGGTGGACGTGAAATTTACTCATGATAAGCCAGTGAAAATTGCATGTGAATTCTGACGGCGTCACGCTTTAACCTGATCAAGGGCGTCACGGCTTAATTCAAAGAGGGACGGCGTCACGTTCAAGGTCTGACGGCGTCAAGCCTTGATAAGCCAGAACGGATTTTGGAGAGCTAAAGAGGGACGGCGTCAAGAAGGCCATCCGGGAACCCTAGAAGCGGCGAGGTGACGGCGTCACACTCCATAAGGTGACGCCGTCAGATGTAAAAATCTATATATAGTTTTGCAATTCTTTGTCATTTGAGGGGGAAACTTAGTGTGGAATTTTTGGGAGAAAAACCCTAAGACGATTTTAGCATCTTTTTCAAGGCTTTTTGCCTTGAGATCTTCCATGTTACATTGAAGATAAGTTATCAATTAATCATTCAATATGTCTATGTGTTGTTTGATTTTATCTTGTTCTTGTCTTTTGTTTAACATGTTAGGCTAGATTTATCTTGTGTTTGCTTAGATCTAATGAAACCTAGCTATTGATTATTGGTTATTAGTGTGTTGTTAGTTGTATTGGATGATTGTTTATCTATGTTAGGCTTAAGAAAACTGGCTAACTTCCTATTCGGTAACTTGCTTGAACGTCTTAAGAAACATGAACCAAATGCGTACCAGAGGTTTTTATGGTTGTATTTAATGCACAAGCGAATTCTAGTGATCCCATGTTAGGAGCTTCCTAGCCGGCTCGACATAGGAGTGAAGTAGGAGCTTGTAGAGTTGGGGAAGTACGTACGCCACCCCACGATTGGTATTAAGGAATACACCCGTCATCCACGCAACTAATACACACTAATCAACCGGTAAAAGATAGTTAGGGAGTAAGGAAATCTAAGTAAACACATTTCTCTACACATAAGTTTCCACCAACATTTTCATTTTTGTTATTTTATTTTATTTGCATTCGTAGTAATTTGGGTTAGTTGACTAGCAACTAATTCCGCCCACTCTTTCAAACCCGAGATTTTACTTGCTTTCATAAAATTATAAAAACACAAAAAGAATCTTCCTCAACCCTTAGACCTATTAGAGTAGTCTTTCATACCTAACGAACACTATTCCCTGTGGAGAACGATCAATCCCCCGTACTTACCACTACACTATACTACATCGGTCAGGTACACTGCCTGGTGGGGTTGTAAGCCTCTTGAGATCCCTCGAGAGGTAAAACCTGTTGTAAGGTTGCAAAACCACGCATCAAAAGTGTTACCATATTAATCTTATTACATTTGATTAATCCGTTTAATAGTGCAATGACCTAATGACTTATGTTAGTTGACTCAGGAACTGCAGAAACATTTCCTATCTATTGTAAACTAAACTGAGGCCTAGTCGCACCTAGTTTTATGAATGCAACCTATATCCTGAAGCAAATTATCAGTCTACCCCGTCACATTCAAGCAATAAGTATTTTCCAACTAATCTATACGATTCATCTACGGTAACCTAAGGCTAGTAGCGAAACCTACTCTTCTCAAGTACTACCAATTTTGAAGAGCACTTATGTTAACTTACATGTTTTAGTTGTTTTCTGTCTAACATAGGGAGTCCAAGCCTCGAGTCCTATAGAAGGGCACCTGTGAAGCCAGATCACGAATACCGACCATAGAGATACGGATTACATGTTCATAGCTAAAGAACTACAATATGATAATCTAGACAATAGGCATAGAACGATAAACAAGTAAACGAACATATTATTTGAGCGATAAACATATAAATTATCCAACATAAAATGCATAAAGTCTTAATAAACGGAATCAAATCAATGTAATAGTCATAACATGGTTAACGCCTAAGCGTGTTAGCCCATAATGTCAGTAGCAAACATAAAAGAAATTACAGACGATAAGCAAAAGAATGACATGGTGAACTCGATTTGCAAACCGAGTGATATTACTTCATGTAATGATACGGGAGCTTCTTCTCTTGATCTCCTCTCTTGGAACTGATCTCTTGGTGTTACTAACCTCCTTTGGCCATCTGGTAGTGGTGGAATAGTTTGAAAATACGAAGCTACGGCTCGTATTTATAATGTTCCGTGTGATGCGTCAATACAGCGTATTGAGGTCTTATTGGGGCAGGGTGGGGAATGCTTATCGGGTTACGGGGCGCTTTGGGGATTAAACAGGGATTTTAGTCGGGTTTAGGCAGGAGCGGGGAATAACATCCCCACCCTAATAATATATTTGCATATGCAAATCTCTTTATATATATATATATATATAGTATTATGTTAGTATTTACGTAGTAAAAACGTTTTTCTCTAATATTGTTAGATTTTTTAATCTTTGTAATATTGCATAATTGTGATCATAGAAACTTATTTAATGTTTTAATTTTGAGTTGTAATTTGTAGTTGTGTAATTTATTATTATTTATGTATAATACTATCGTTTAAAACTTAATGAGACTTTTTTGCACTAACATAATTGATTATTAATAGGTTATTGATCCTTCAAGTTATTTCTAAAGTTGTAAAAATAATAATAAATGTGAAATAATGTAGCTTTAGGCGAGAATCGCGCCCAAAGAGGACACTCCCATAAGATCCCCGACTAGTATGGGGCGGGTTTGGGGAAGCATCTCACTTCATTGGGGCGCCCCGATGGAGATTGAGGCGGGTTTGAGGAAGACTTTGATAATCGGGCTTGGGGATGGGGATCGTCGCCCCGCCCCAAACCCGCCCTGTTGCCATCCCTAGTCAAAGAATAGAATATTCCAGTTTATTCGTCTGTCCTCATTTAAATACGTTGTATTACCAGAGTGTGATACGCCGTATGCCTTCAAATCTTGATAAACTTGGATTGGGGATAAGATCTTCAATGCAGCATATGACCAGATTTTCATACGCCGTATGTATTCTTCAGTTGACTTGGGCTTGACTGCAATGGCTCAAATTATCAAGTGGACAAATTAAAATATTGCATTAAATGACACTGTGAGGATATTAGTTGCATTCACAGTCGGTTGTATAATTGTCTAAGTTGTTATTGTTTTTTGTATTTTTTTTTTTTCATTTATAATTGTAGACTAAACAAATCTACACCTCAATCTAAGGAATCTACCGTGTCTACGGCCATTACTCACCCACTTAAACGAAATTCAGATGATGTTGGGTGGGAATTTGGAAAACTAGCGGATCCAAACAACCCGGATAGAGTCCAATGTTTGAAATGTAAGAAAGTGGTCTCGGGAGGAGATTATCGAATCAAAAAACATATTGCGGGTATATTGGAAAGTGTAAGGCCTTGTGAAATGTCATCGAAAGAAGATAAAGCCTAATGCCGAAATGCTCTTAATGAGGCCAAAACGAAAAGGCGGCCAAAAAATTTTTGACGATGCTTTAAGAGAGGAAGTGAAGATTGATAACGATGAAACTATCGACCTTCATGAAATGGAAGATAGTTTTGGAAACTTGAAACCGCCTAAGTCTTTTTGTCCTATTGATAGATTTACAAGATAAAGGAGCGAGCAAACAAGTTAATATTTCTAATATTAAAAAAAAAAAAAAAAAAAAAAAAAAAAAAAAAAAAAAAAAAAACCGATTATGATGAAAAAATATATTTGTCGGTGGGCTTATGAATGTGCTATCCTGTTTGAAAAGGATAGTTTTAAAAAGGTAATACAAGCGGTTGGTCAATTTGGACCTAGTGGTCCACCTCCTACTAGGTATGAGATGGGAGATACCTTTCTTAAAAAAGAGGTTGAAAGAACAAAAACCTCGATGAAAAAATACGAAGAAGAATGAAAAAATATTGGATGCTCAGTTATGACGGATACATTGTCGAAAACTAGAAGAGGGGGTTGAATAGTTTTATGTCCTTTTAAATTTTATCGTGAAAACTTTGTTTACTTTTTAAAACTTAGATTCGAATTTATGTGATCTCAACTCCTTGAACAATATGAACAATATGTATATAAGTAAATATAAATAAGTAATGCAAGTAAGGTAATAAAATGAAATGAAAGTTAGAGATGGAAAGATCTAACCGAGAGACAAGAGATTTATAGTGGTTCGGCTACAAGGACACCTTCCTTGCCCTACTCCACTCCCCGAGCACCTAACTCGAGAGTTTTCTTCACTATGTCAACAAGCTCCCTTATGGCGGAGAAAACCTTACACAACTTTAGCTTACACCGGCTTAACGACACAAAGCTAGATGTCGAGTTCTAATCGTAGCTAGAACCAATCTCACAACTTAAACACGACTTAATCACACCTTCTTCTTCACGACTTCTTCACAACTTCTTCACGACTTCTTCACGACACTTCACAACTAAGTACAACCTATGTACACCTCTACTTCTTCACACCTTCACTACTTACACACCTTAACAACACAACTTCTCTACTTACACACTAACCTATCCCAAACAATTATGCACACAACTATCTAACAACAATACACAACTTATATACAAATGTATGATGACACAAACAACTTAGGTATCTAAGTTGCAATACTTCTTCTCTAGTTGTTGAAGGAGTATTCTTCTTTTGCACTTGGATGAAGGAAGCTTGGATCACATAGAAACCAAAGCTTAAGATTATATGATCAAAGGGTTTTTGAAAATATGAAATGTGATTTAAAACAGAAAGTTTCAGTGTGCAAAAGGTGAGTAAAAATCCAGGGGAAGGCTGGTATTTATAGGAGAAAAATCTGGACAGCTGGAACCTACAGGAGCGTGGCCGGCCCCCTTAAATAGGGGGCGGTCCCCTTAATTTTAAGGGGGCCGCCCAAGGTGTCCGTTGCCCAGATTTGTCCTTTTGTGGGGAAGGTTTTTCTGGAACATTTTAACTGATTTTGGTTAAAAATTTGAATTCATATTTTTATAAAAGATTAAACATTTTTATTTAATACCAAAAATGTTTTTCAAAAATATATAAAATGTTTTTGATGTTTTATAAAAAATCTAGTTATTAAGAAAATGTTCCTTTGATCATATAATGCATTAAGCACTTGTTTATTCATACCTTAAGTGATTAAGTTGTAGAAATGAATATTTACAACTAAATACTTGTTTATTTGATAAGGTTATGTTTAATGAGTTTATATTTTGTGATCATTAAAACATAGAGATATGAATAATGTTTTTAGGCATTATTTATGTCAACAATCTCCCCTTTTTTGATGATTACAAAACTTAAACTTATTAAATCCAAAAATTTATTTTTGGACAAGTATTTAGTGAGTTTATATTCACTTCTCCCCCTTTTTGTAGAATCAAAAAGGTTATGCCGACAAGTTTTAGAAACTAAATTTGTCGGGACGAGAACTCCCCCTTGATGTTTACTCCCCCTCGTTCGAGGGCACCAAGGAGACGAGCTATGGAAATCTTGGCTGCAAAAACAAGTTAGGAGACACAAGATACATATACATAGCAAAAATATTTAGAACAACCAACTAATTTATTTATGCATTCAAGATGATCATATATAACATATGAATCATCATTACATTACATAAAATACTTGAAACATAATGATTACAACATAACTAGAAACACTAATGGTCCTCATATTGCCAAAGAGAGCGATTGGACTTGCTTGCGACACAAAAGGGTGAGGGATTTTATTTTGAGGCGGAAAGCATGTGGATGGGTTTTAGTTATGTGATGGTGAGGGAAATGGAGCGGATCCATTGATGTTATATCGTTGTAGTGGAGGAATGGGATGAGGACGAGTGAGTAGATATTCGATCCAAGAAATATCTTCACTTAAGTGGAGAATTTGTTTTTGAAGGAAGATGCAACAAGGGCAATAGTGGGTGTGGTTTGTAACTTGATCCAAGTTAAGAGAGTGGGGTAGGCAATTTGAGTAAGGTGAGGATGGAGGTTGTCCCTTGTTGCGTTGTGTGAGGTGCATAGCAAGGAGATCACTAAGATCATGGATTTGGTTAATCTCTTCATGAAGCTTTTGCCTTTCATGAATGGGGATTTAGTTATTTGGTGGAAATGGATGGTATTGGGGTGAAAAGTTTGATGTTTGACCAAGGTGATGAGGGTTTTCAATGATTCCATTGAAGTTGGTTTGATGTTTAGGGGAGTAGTTTGGAATGAATGTGGATGTTTGGCCAAAATGGTAGGGTTTGTGAAATGGTTCAATGGAATGAGGTTGTGATCTTGGAGAGTAGTTGGGGATAAATGATGATGGAGGTGTTGGTTGTCTAGTTGTGATGGGCTTGTGGTGAGGGTGAGGTTTTCTTTTCCACCCGGGTTTTAAGGTCATCCTTGCTAGCTTTGAGGTTTTTGGTTTTTGGTTGATAGGAGAAGACATGATGGGATGATTGAATGTGGTGAGATATGGGGTTATTTATAGTGGATGATTTGTGTTGTTTAGGAATGGATAGGCTTGTTGGGTGATTAGGACAGAATGTGTTTGTGAATTTGGGGAAGTATAGGATCAAAAGGGCTAAAAAGCAGAAAAAGATTCTGTGAACCCGTCCAGCAGATGGCCGGTCCCCTTAATTATGGGCGGTCCCCTTAATAATTAAGGGGGCCGCCTTATAAATTAAGGGGGCCGCCCATCTGGTACCTTTCTGGGTTCCAGAAATGGGTTTTTCTGCAGAAATAGGTGAGGATGACTATGTTTTGAGCTTCTGGTTTTAGGCAAGTCCCACTCTTTGAGGCAATAGAGAAACATATTAAGCATGCATGGCATATAAGATAAATAAATAAGCAAGCAATAATTAATATCTAGCAATTTAGAGAATTAAGGAACCTAATCATCTAAGGCAAGGGTAATGAAGCAAAGGCACTAGAAACTAATGGGGAATAGGTGATGGAACAATTGTGAGGATGTGATTAATAAGCTTGTTCTAGTGTGTGCCTATATGCAACAAATGTGGAGATTTGATTGTTTCGACTCTTAAATGCAAAAATTTCCTAAGAAACAATCCAAGGTCTCCTTGATTTGATTTTGCTCAATATATGAATATCAAAGATGTATATATTAGATTATATACTTTGACAATTCATGTGAGATCTTTATGCATGAAAAAAAAATATTTTTAGCATTATTCAACAATGTAAGAAAAATGGTTTTCATGTGTTTTCCTAGATGTGAGAATGATTTGTAGAAAATAGATTGGGTTTTGTTTATAAATATGTTTATGCAAAGAAATATCCCAATCTTTTATTTTGTGCAAAACAGATTCCTAGACTCAGATGGGAGGAAACAGAAAAAAAATGTTACAGACAAATGGCCGGTCCCCTTAATAATTAAGGGGACCGCCTTTATAACATTAAGGGGTCCGCCCATCTGGAAAAAAAATGTACCAAAAATGCAGAAAATTCAGTCAATTTGTTCCATCATTCCTAGGCCTAAACGTAAGTGGTTAAAGAGTTCACGCTTAAGGGGCTTAGTGAATATGTCTGCTAAGTTATCTTCCGATGCAACCTTTTCTATAGATATGTTTCCTTTTTGAACGTTATCGCGGAGGAAGTGGTGGCGTATTTCTATATGTTTAGTCCTAGAGTGTTGAACGGGATTCTTACTTAAATCTATAGCACCTTTGTTATCACACATAATTGGGACATCATCTAACCTAATGCCATAATCTACGAGAGCTTGTTTCATCCATAGTGCTTGTTGACATGCCTTTCCAGCGCTTACATATTCGGCTTCTGTGGTAGAAATAGCAAGAGTGGTTTGCTTCTTCGAGAACCAAGATGTTAGACAACATCCCATTAACGTGCAAATTCCGCTAGTGCTTTTTCTATCCACGTAGTCTCCCGCATGATCCGAATCCGCATAGACGATGGTTTCTATGCCCGATCCCTTAGGATACCATAATCCTAAGTGTATAGTGCCTTTAATGTATCGGAAGATACGCTTAACCGCTTCTAGGTGAGAGGTTTTGGGATCCTCTTGGAAGCGAGCACAAAGGCAGACACTAAACATGATATCCGGTCTACTTGCCGTTAAGTATAGTAAACTACCTATCATTCCTCTATACTTAGTGTTTTCTACGGACTCACCCTCTTCATCTCTTGTGAGTTTTACTTCCGTAGACATCGGTGTCTTCATGGGCTTAGCGTCTTCTAATCCAAATTTCTTAAGCATTTCCTTAATGTACTTAGATTGATTAAAAAATATTCCGTCTCCTAATTGTTTTATTTGTAATCCTAGGAAGAAATTAAGTTCACCCATCATACTCATCTCAAACTCATCATGCATGATTTTGGCGAATTCATCACACATATCCTGATAAGTCGATCTGAATATAATGTCGTCGACTATATTTGGACAATGATGAGATATGGGCTTTTCTTTTTCGTGAAAAGAGTGTTATCTACCATTCCCATGGAATAATCATGTTTAATAAGAAATGCCTTTAATCGATCATACCAAGCCTTGGGAGCTTGTTTGAGTCCATATAAAGCTTTCTTGAGTTTATAAACATAATCAGGTTTTGCGAAGTCAATGAATCCTGGAGGTTGTGCCACGTATACCTCCTCGTTGATAAAACCGTTAAGGAATGCACTTTTCACGTCCATTTGAAATAACTTAAAATCTAGGGCGCATGCATAGGCAAGTAGTATTCTTATAGATTCTAATCTAGCTACGGGGGCATAAGTTTCGTCATAATCTATTCCTTCTTGTTGATTATATCCTTGGGCAACTAACCTAGCTTTGTTCCTAGTAACTATTCCATTTTCGTCTAACTTATTTCTATAAACCCACTTAGTTCCTATGATGGTCATGTTCATGGGATTTGGGACTAGTTCCCAAACGTCATTAGTCTTAAATTGATTTAGTTCTTCTTGCATAGCCATAACCCAACTTTCATCTTTTAATGCCTCATTTATATTTTTAGGTTCTATAGTTGATAGGAAACAAAAGAAGTTATTTTTATCTTGAGCTTGTGATCTAAGGGTTCTTTGATTTAGGTTTCCTATTATATTATCTAACGGGTGTGATTTAGATTCCTTAACATTTACAATTTCGTTTTCACCTAATGTTATATCTTCATTATCATCGCCTAAGGGTTTAATTTTACTAACCTCAATAGCTTCTTCTTCAACTAGGTCATCATCTTCTAGGGGCAATGTCTTAGGTGGTGGTGGAGTTTCATCAAAAGTTACATTTAAGGACTCTTCTACTTTCATAGTGTGTTTATTAAGAATTATGTATGCTTTACTATTTTGTGAATACCCTAGAAAGATTCCTTCGTACGACTTAGGATCAAACTTAGTAAGGTAATCTTTTGTATTGAGAACAAAACATTTGCTCCCGAATACCCTAAAGTAATTTAGATTAGGTTTTCTACCTCTTAATAACTCATATGGGGTTTTTCCTAAAATTCGCCTAATTGAGACTCTATTTATTATATATGTCGATGTATCTACAGCGTGACACCAAAATTTTTGTGGGATAGATTGTTCATTTAGCATTGTTCTACTCATTTCTTGTAAGGTTCGATTCTTTCTTTCTACTACCCCATTTGATTGTGGAGTGCGAGGAGCGGAGAAATTGTGAGATATCCCATTTAAATCACAATATTTTTCGAATTGCACTTCGTTATCAAATTCCCGACCATGGTCCGTCCTAATTGATACTATAGAACATCCTAATTTATTTTGAATCATTTTACTAAATATTTCAAACTTATTAAAGGCTTCGGTTTTATCACTTAAAAATCTAGTCCACGTGTATCGTGAATAGTCATCTACAACTACTAAGGTATAACGATTACCTCCGTAACTCCGCACAGCGGTTGGACCAAAAAGGTCCATGTGTAATAATTCTAGGCATCTAGTAGTGGAGACTATATTCTTAGCTTTGTGACTAGCATGTGCTTGTTTTCCTATTTTACATGCATCGCAAAAGTGTTGGTCATATCTTAGGTTAGGCAAGTTTCTAACTAATTCTTTAGAGGCTAGGGATTGTATTTGTTGCTGATGAACTCAAATAAGTACATTTTATTACTATCATTTATCCTATTAATTTGACTTGTTTTACTATATTATATATGAGAATTGATACTTAATCGTTTACTTTTGTAATTCTCAGGTAAAAACAAGCATTTGGTGAAACTTAGCTATTTTGGACTAATAATGGAGCAAAACGTGCATAAAGTGAAAGTCTACTGACATGGACAAGATCAAGTCAATTCTGCTCCAGATGCGCCGCATCTCACTCCCGACATGCGCCGCATCTCTATCAAGATATCACCAGATACGATCCAAGATACAAGAGGACATGCGCCGCATCTGATCAAGGGTTACGCCGCATCTTCTGGCGGTGTACGAATATTCCTGAATATTATAATCTTGGACCCCACGCGAAGTTAAGTACATGCGCCGCATCTACTTAGTAGATGCGCCGCATCTTCCCTCAGACAGAAACTATAAATACCCCGTAGACCAGACGAATTACAAGTCCAAAAACCCTAAAACCGAAGACCGAACAGGAGGAACAAAGGACGAATTCAGTCAAGGAGGCAGCACAAGACACACCCAAATCAAAGATACAAGAGCTGTAAGAAGGTGCTGCATGTATTTAATTCATTAAGTAGTTTTGTTTTATTGTGTTAGCAAACTTTAATTCATCAGGATTGGTGGCTTGTGTAATGTGACAACGAAAGATTGCACTCCCTTTAATACTTGCTTTCCCATCAATTAAAGTTTATATGTTGATGTCTTTGGTTACTACTTATTAGTGCATTGATAACCTCTGTGTTTATTAGTGGCTTGCGGGCATTTGACTGCAGGACATAATGTGGCTCCCACGGTTGTTTCTAAATTGATCACTTAGGAATAACTTTTAGACATAAGTAATCATTAAGGGTTTACTCGCCGATAAGATTAGGACCAACGAGAAAGGGTTAACTACATACACTTCATATAAAGCTATCAATAAAACAAGTGACAATCTACTTAATCATAAGGACAGCCCTCTTATTGTCTCGAGTATTTATCTGTGTACGTGTGTGCTACTTGCTGATTCGTGCCTATTGGTTTATTTTATTATTTAATTGCAAACAAAATCGTGCCAGTCTCTCAGGCTGAAACCCCCTTGCGTTAGGATATTAAAATACTGATTAGAATAACGAGATAATACGTTCCACTCTTAGTGATCGACACTCTACTTACCATTATCTTCATACTGACCGGGTACACTGCTCGTTAAGTGTGTGTGTTATTGATAAGTCGGCTAAATATAAATTTAAAACTTGAGTAGGCATTAAAACTGCTAAACCGCAACGACACATCACGCGCATCAAGTTTTTGGCGCCGTTGCCGGGGAGTGAATTGTTATTATCTGTTAATTTGATTAGTATTTTAATTAGGTTTTTCTTTTTATTAGATTAATTGCATCATTGTACTATTTTGCATATTTGTTGTATTTTGTGTTAATTGTTTTATTTTTATTTTTGTGTGTTTATTTTTGTTTGTGTGTTTAATTTTTGTTTTTATTTTTCGTATTTTTCTGTTCTGCTATCGTTGTACTGTGCTAAATCAAACGATACGGCGCATCTGATCTCTCAGATACGGCGTATTGCGTTTAATTTTTTTTAATACAACGCGTTTAATTAATTCGATACGACGCATCTTTTCCCCAAGATACGGCGTATCTGTTTTTAATAAGAAAATTTTTCTAAGCGATAAAGTAATACGACGCATCTGCCTTTGCAGATACGGCGTATCTGTTTTTAATAAAATTTTTTTTTTCTAAACGTTAACGCCATACGACGCATCTGCTTTCGCAGATACGGCGTATCTATTATTTTAATTAAAAACAGTTTGCGAATTATTAGACAGATACGGCGTATCGATCTCTGTCGATACGGCGCATCTTACTGAATCAAAAATCTTTTAATTTTAAACGTAACGAAAATACGGCGCATTAACTTTCGTTAATACGACGCATTTAATTTTAATCAGATAAGCTGATTTTTGATTAATTAATTCGATACGGCGCATTCTTAAATTCTAAAGCGGCGTATCTATTTTCTGGATAAAGTCTGATTTAATTTTAACGTATTAAGATACGGCGTATCCAACTTTTTGGATACGGCGCATCGTCTGCAGATATCAGTAACTTTAATTTTTCGTATTCCGTTTTCGTTATTAATTATCTGATATACTACTTTCTCGAGCATACCCTACTGATATTTTTGTGTTGATTTCAGGAAGTGCATGACCAGGAGTTCTACGAAGAACTTGATTCAACCTTTCGAAGATCCTGAACGAGCCCTTCATTCGCTTAAAAGGCTTTTCAACACAAGAAGCTTTGATCTTTCAAGTTCACTCGAGCTTGATTACTTTTCTGAAGAAAAAGAGGAAGTTGAAACTGAAACAATGGGCGAAAACACCACTATGGAGGAATACATGAACAGTACCCGTGCTGATTACACTTCAGGAGTTGCTAGACCTAAGTTTGATGATAAGTCAAAATTTGAGTTGAAGGGTCAATTTCTCAAAGAGCTCAGAGAGAATGCTTTCAGTGGGACGGAACAAGAGGATGCTAATGAGCATGTTGAAAAGGTCCTGGAGATTGCAGATTTGTTTACTTCAGAAGGAGTCAATACCGATCAACTCATGCTAAGAATCTTTCCAATCTCACTAAAAGGAGCTGCTAACAAGTGGCTAAGGAATGAACCTGCAAGTTCAATCACTACATGGGAAGGTTTGAAGAGCAAATTCCTGAAGAGATATTGTCCACCTGCTAAGACTGCTAAAAAGATGGAGGCTATCAATAGTTTCAAGCAAGAGCCTGATGAAACCCTTTATCAAGCTTGGGAACGATTTAAAGATTTATTGATAAAATGTCCTCAACACTATCTAACCCCTATGCAGGAGATAATATTGTTTTATCAGGGACTGGACGTGCCAACTAGACAGATCTTGGATGCTAAGGGAGCTGTGCCTCAGATGAGTGCAACTAATGCTAGGAAAGCGATCCAAGAAGCTGCTGATCATTCTCAGAAATGGCACGATGGGACCTCTACTAGATCTAAGAGCAGCACTAATTTTGACGGGATTGCTGCTATTCAAGCTCAATTGGATAAAATTAGTAGAGAGATGAAGAAGCGAGATGAAAGAGCATATGCTGCCCAAGTTGGATGTGAAAAGTGCGAAGGACCTCACTACACTAAAGATTGCCCGAACAAGAATGAAAGTGAGACATTTGAAGAAGCATATTACACCCAATTTGGACAACCATTCCGACCTTCAGCAAGATTTAGGGAAGCTAGTCCGGGATTCTATCAAAAGAACAACTTCAATCCCGCTTATCAAGAGAGGAGGCAGACTTTAGATGATACTTTAAAGCAAATTATGGCCGATGCTGCTAAAAGACATGAAGAGAATACTGCTATGATCAAGGAAATTCGAGCTTCAACGGACACTACTACAAGAAATCAAGGAGCTTCGATCAAAGCATTGGAACAACAAATTGGTCAAATGAGCAAAGTTCTTCAAGAAAGGGGATATGGAAGTTTACCGAGCTCAACTGAAACCAACCCAAGAGATCATGTCAAGGCCATAAGCACCACTGAAGAAGTCACTCCTAATATACCTAGAAGGTCGATGAATGGTGATGATGGTGCAAGACCCGAATTTTTCTTTAACTCTTCAATCAGCTTAAGGAGACTACTAAAAGAGAAGACAAAGATTGAAGAGGAGATCAAGGCAACAATGAAAGAAGAGAGCCCTGCAACCGACTCAAATGCCTTGCCTCATAAAGAAAGAGACCCAGGAAGTTTTACTCTACCTTGTTCTATTAATAATATATCTTTCAATAATGTGTTAGCTGACTTAGGAGCTAGTGTTAGTGTTATGCCTCTTAAGACATTCGCTACCCTAGGACTAGGAAAATTAGCACCAACTAAATTACTTATTGAATTGGCTGATAAAACAGTAAAACGACCTGAAGGGATTGCTAATAATGTGCTAGTTAAGATTGAGCAGTTTATTTTTCCCGTAGACTTTGTTATACTAGACATGCCCGAGGATGTTAAGATTCCTTTAATCCTCGGAAGACCTTTCTTGTCTACTGCCCATGCTAAGATTGATGTGTTTAAAAGAAAAATTTCATTAAGGGTAGGGAATAATAAACTAGTCTATAAGTGCCAAGATCCGGTTAAAAGCATAATTAGAGGTGTTTATGTACTAGGATTAAGAGAGCGTATGGACCTCGATCTTGAAGCTAGACTTATGGGAGAAACATTGATTCAAAACAACTCAACTAGTCCTAATCATGATAACTTTGAGGAATTCATTGACCTTAATGTACCTACCGAACTTAGACGCAATGTTGTTAATGATTCTGATGATGAGTGGTATGATTGTGTAGTAATTAATAAACGTAGGAGAGTAGTTGAGAAAACGAATTTGAACAATGATGTGTTTATTGAACTACCACCCCACCTTGCTTATTTGTGCCTATATGATAATAAGAATTTCCCGTCTATCATTTTGTCATCTCTGCCCGAAAGGGACAGGACTTTGTTTATACAGATATTAAAGAGGAACGGCGTGGAAATTAAGGACAAGCAAGGAGTGTTCAATATTACTGAATTGGCGATGAAGGAGCGTGATGTTTCCGACTCCTTCAATGATCGATACTAAAGAGCTGAACGTGAGTCTAACTTGAAGACTCTGGAATAAAGACAAGTGCTTACCGGGAGACAACCCGGATTTATCTTTTATTATTCTGTTTTCTGTGTCGAGTCAGTCAAGGCCGCATGAGGATACGGCGCATCTCAATTCTGAGATGCGACGCATCTCCTGCAATGGTCATATCTTATTTTATTTTTCTGCATTTTTATTTTCGACTTTAAAACTATTTATCAGTTTATTTTAATGCGGCGCATCCCTGGTTAAGGATGCGGCGCATCTTTATTCTGATCCGTATTAATTCCAGGCTCGATACGGCGTATCTTCTTCAATAAGATACGGCGCATCGACTGACCTGATGATTTTCAGTTTTAATTTTTAAGTTTTATTTTTCCTAACTACTAATGTATTATGCAAGTTTGAACCTTTCTTATCTTAGGTGTGTTTTAAAGTGTTGGTGGTATTATAGTTTCCTGGATTTCCTGTGGATACATCAAGTATGAAGCTTTAACGTTCTAATCCACAAGAAGTTGATTTTTGCTCTTATACTAATGGAGGATCATACCGAGCAAATCTCAGGGGAGTTTTTCTGTTCTAATTCTTTTATTTCCAGTTTTTAACCTTTTATACAAACAACGAGGACGTTGTTTAACTTAAGTGGGGGGATTGGAGAATTAGAACACTTAACAATTACTTGTCCTAAACTTTTTCAAAAATTATGCTTAAAATGTGCTTAATATATCAAACTTAAAAATTTTTTAGCATGTTTTTGTTTAAGATCTAAGTTGCATAACTGCACACATGACGTTATTTTCAAAAATTGTGATTTTCCCAAAATTCACAAATCTATGAGTGTGCCGGTGACTTGTAAACTTTAGAACTTGGCTTGTATACTATTCGAGACCACCATAATGAGTATTATTTATATAATTGGAATGACTTGTCTAAATTGGTAAAATTCTAGGATTACACCCAAATAGCCTTTATTTGTTATGTGTTATTAGCTAACTACACTGGTTAGTTAACCCCCGTATAAAACCTTTTGTTACTCTCATTTTTAGAGTAAGATACCCCTAGAAAAACACTCAGAGCCATTCCTTTCGTTTCTTACACCTATGTTTAAAATGTTTCGTTACACCCTTACACCTTAGCCTACCCTGTAGATTAGAATCCGTGGTTGGTTAATTGCTATAGGCAGAGTGTGTTTCCTTACATTACCTGTGTTCGCGTGCGTAATTCATTATCTATGGTTAGGTCGGGAAATTGCACAATGCAATTGGAGTGAAAGTAAATATTGTATATTTTGGAGTTTATTTTTCGTGTGTTTACTACTTTCACTATTACCGTTATTTCTGAAAGTATAAAAAGTATGAATAAAAATTATCCGGAAAGAAAGTTATAGTGATGTGGTAAAATTTTACACATCTTGGTTACTAAAAAAAAAAAAAAAAAAAAAAAAATCGAAAAAAAAATAAGAAAAGAAAAAGAAAAAAAGAGTTGGATGTTTATTTTAAACCAACTTATGTAAAGTTATGTAAGTGGTCGATATCACCACTATTTGTTGTACTATATCTATGGATTGAATGGGAATTGGCAGTTATGGGAACGCCAATTTGGCTTTTAGCGCGAGAGACTTGATTTGATCTTTCTGGCTCTTAACCGTTTCCGAGTCCCTTTTTATAATTTCTTCATGAACCTTCAAGTTGCCAATAAGTTCATCAAGTGATAACGTCATCAAGTTCTTTGACTCTTCAATCGCCGTGACCTTTGCGCGCCATTTCGGATGTAATGCCCTAAGAAATTTCCTTACACAATTTTTGCTAGAAAAAGTCTCATCAAGTGCTTTTAAACTTGTGATGATTGTGTTAAATTTAGCAAATGCATTATCAATAGATTCCTCTTCAGGAATTGTAAATTGTTCATATTGTTGAACAAGAATATCTATTTTATTATCTTTGACTTGACTATTACCTTGGTGAGTGATTAGTAAAGAATCCCAAACCTCTTTTGCGGCTTGACACATAAAAATTCTTTCATATTCTTTGCGTGGTAACGCATTATAAATTACCATTTTAGCTTCATTATTTTTTGCTAGATTCTTTTTTAAATCATCATTTTGTTTTTCAAAAGGTACAATTTCATCTATTTTAGTTAGAATATTATATTGAATAGGGGGAAAATCACCATAGGTAATAACATGCCAAAGATCAAGATCCTTTGATTTCACATAAGTTTCGAATCTATTTTTCCAATAAAGAAAACCATCACTTTCAAATAGTGGTGGTCTTTGCATAGATTGCCCTTCTAAATATTTTAAAGATTTCATAGATCGTTTCAAGTTTTAAAATACAGTTAATTTTAAAAATCTTGTTTAACCTGGCTCTGAAACCAATTGTGGAAAACTAGAAGGGGGGGGGGGGTTGAATAGTTTTATGTCCTTTTAAATTTTATCGTGAAAAATTTGTTTACTTTTTAAAACTTATATTCGAATTTATGTGATCTCAACTCCTTGAACAATATGAACAATATGTATATAAGTAAATATAAATAAGTAATGCAAGTAAGGTAATAAAATGAAATGAAAGTTAGAGATGGAAAGATCTAACCGAGAGACAAGAGATTTATAGTGGTTCGGCTACAAGGACACCTTCCTTGCCCTACTCCACTCCCCGAGCACCTAACTCGAGAGTTTTCTTCACTATGTCAACAAGCTCCCTTATGGCGGAGAAAACCTTACACAACTTTAGCTTACACCAGCTTAACGACACAAAGCTAGATGTCGAGTTCTAATCGTAGCTAGAACCAATCTCACAACTTAAACACGACTTAATCACACCTTCTTCTTCACGACTTCTTCACGACTTCTTCACAACTTCTTCACGACTTCTTCACGACACTTCACAACTAAGTACAACCTATGTACACCTCTACTTCTTCACACCTTCACTACTTACACACCTTAACAACACAACTTCTCTACTTACACACTAACCTATCCCAAACAATTATGCACACAACTATCTAACAACAATACACAACTTATATACAAATGTATGATGACACAAACAACTTAGGTATCTAAGTTGCAATACTTCTTCTCTAGTTGTTGAAGGAGTATTCTTCTTTTGCACTTGGATGAAGGAAGCTTGGATCACTTAGAAACCAAAGCTTAAGATTATATGATCAAAGGGTTTTTGAAAATATGAAATGTGATTTAAAACAGAAAGTTTCAGTGTGCAAAAGGTGAGTAAAAATCCAGGGGAAGGCTGGTATTTATAGGAGAAAAATCTGGACAGCTGGAACCTACAGGAGCGTGGCCGGCCCCCTTAAATAGGGGGCGGTCCCCTTAATTTTAAGGGGGCCGCCTAGTAAAATTAAGGGGGCCGCCCAAGGTGTCCGTTGTCCAGATTTGTCTTTTTGTGAGGAAGGTTTTTCTGGAACATTTTAACTGATTTTGGTTAAAAATTTGAATTCATATTTTTATAAAAGATTAAATATTTTTATTTAATACCAAAAATGTTTTTCAAAAATATATAAAATGTTTTTGATGTTTTATAAAAAATCTAGTTATTAAGAAAATGTTCCTTTGATCATATAATGCATTAAGCACTTGTTTATTCATACCTTAAGTGATTAAGTTGTAGAAATGAATATTTACAACTAAATACTTGTTTATTTGATAAGGTTATGTTTAATGAGTTTATATTTTGTGATCATTAAAACATAGAGATATGAATAATGTTTTTAGGCATTATTTATGTCAACAATGACGGATACATGGTCCGATAGAAAAGAAGAAGCATCATGAATTTGTGTTTAATTCAAAGTTTGGTACCGTCTTTCTTGGTTCTAAAGATTGTTCAAATAAAGCTCACACAAGCAATCACATATTTGAGTATGTAGATAGTTGCATTGAAGATGTTGGTCCCGAAAATGTGTTCAAGTTGTGACTGATAATGCCTCTAATAAAATGAGAGTGACAAAGTTGTTGCATGAGAAAAGACCAAAAATCTTTTAGACATCGTGTGCGACTCATACAATTAATCTTATGCTCGAAAGTAATAATTATAACCGTTTTTGCTATTGTTATTTTTACTTTTTTTACAACATTAGTATACTCAAGATCATTACAGTGGTATACTCAATAGTTTTG